>JABTTQ020002628.1:1800000-2123119 GCA_016081115.2 Rehmannia glutinosa
CTAAACTCTCCCAAGTGCCATAAACATTCTCCTCGACGTTTCAAGCCATGCCATGCCTTGTGATATGATATTTTCCATCCATATTTTTCCTTTACCTATTGTTGGGCATGTTTGACAGCGCACCCTGGATCACATTGAACACTACCCACCAACAAACGTGCAATCATATTTTTACACATATTTCGATGATCAATGGAAATCTCATTCATTAGACATGTGTGGTCACCACCATATCTTGTAATCTTCCATAATCCATTTTTTGGTTTCGGATTGCTCAAGACTCCAATCACATACCATGTCGACGTCTTTATGACAACATTCAACTTTCCACAACTTTGTATCGCTCTCTACGATGCGGTACTCGCCTTGCAAATCGCATGAATAATCTTTCACACACACTTGTAGTCTTTTCTTATCCTTAAACACCATTCCTTTTTCAAGCACACCTTTCTCGGGATCGTAATATGAACGGACCAGGAACATCGGAAGAATCTACAGGGATCTGCATATGCCATACTAAAAATGGAATGCTAGACGAAGACAGCATGCGACCCATCTCAGTAGCACGTGCGGGGGGGAGGAATTGGGACTTCATCTGTCGTGAGGTATTCTCTCGGCCTTGTTCATTATACATTTCATCAAAATTAGAAATTTCTACACCATCATTATCATCGTCATTATTATCTTCGTGTTCTTCGTCACATGATAGATTCAATCAACACGTTCTTGGTTCACGCGTGGCTACACCGTGAGTGATCCGGCATTCTTTCAACATCCACATTTTCATCATGAACATTATCATCTCCCAAATTAGGTTGCACAAAACTACCCCTATCATCATGTCCAACATTAGCTCTAAGATTATACTGCCTAGAACTAGCACCAACATCCGGAACATAATCACCTCCAAAGTTATACACGCCTTAACTACCCCCAATATCTGGAATATTATTATCTCTTAATAAGGACACATATTGAGAATATTCAGGATTCCTTTCGATGTCCGATATGGCTATATTTTGTATTTATTCTGTTTCAACATATATATATATATATATATATATCGACAAATGGAATTTCTGAAATCGGATCAAAGAAAAACCATAAATTCTCGTCACTAGTTATTGGTATTAACCGTGAATGATTTCCCGAGTTAACTTAACGAACAACTTCAATCGAAATCAAGTTACTATCAATATTTAACAATCGGTATAGTTGGACCACAGTCATAAGATATTGTGAACCCATCTTGTACAATTTGTCCTCCAAAATATACAATAATATCTATATTTTGTGATGACATGTCTGTTAAATACAATAAAATAATAGAATTAATTAATATGTGTACTAACTTTTAAAATACTAAAACTAACCAAAATAATTTATTTGTAAATAATGAATTTAATTAATATAAAAAAGACAATATACAAACTTACCCGCAAAATTTAGTCTGTCTGGAAATATAGTAAAATAAGCATAGTTAATTTCTTAAAAAAAATTATATAATTGGCCGGAAAAATTTACCGGCGGCCGAACCGATTTTTCGGCGACCGGACGAATTTTTCCGGCAACCCAAGAAAACACCTGCATCCTCCCACCTGGTACGTCTTGGAATATTTTTCTGGTCGCCGGCGAAAAATTTTCCGATCGCCGGAGAAATTTTCCAGCAGCCCGACCCCAACCATCCCCCAAAAATTTTCGATTCCTACTCTATTATTCCAGAAAAATACACATACATAATAGCCAACACTAAACATACAATATATATAAAATTTACAAAAAACAGAAAAAAAAAGATGAGTTAAAGGGGAGGGAGACTTACCAGGATGAGGAATGGAGAGGATGGCTGAGTTGCTTCTGGAGTGGGGAGGGGAGTGGGGAAGGGGGGCTTTGGGCGTGAATTATTGGGATGAGAAAACAGAGTTGGCAGCTCTTTTCTGTCTGGCATAAAGCAGAAACAAATACCGCTAACGCCATTTGTTTTCTCATTCAAAATAAAAAAAAAACGGTCAAAGAGCAAGATCGTCATAGCTTTTTTAAAGAAACAACGATCACCCTTTTTTGTTTTTTTTTGGGGGGGGTACTTTGTTAAATCAAATTTTAACTAACAATATTTATTTAAATAGCCCGAAAAGGGGTGTGAAAATGGAACTGCGACATCCTTTTAAAAGTTTAAAAAAACGAAAGGGTGGCGCTATTAGACTTCTTTTTGATGAGACACCCACTCTCTAAACTTTCAAAAATGCCATTAAGTTAAAAGACTATAATACCCTTACTAAAAGTTAAGTTCTAAATACACCATTCCCAATCTCTAAATACACCCACATCATTCACCAACATTCTTCTTCTTTTCGTAGAAAGTTAAATTTTTTTTATACAAACCCTAGATTTTTCTAACACCCAAATTGTTGAAAGCTTCGAACAATAAAGTATTCATATAATGAACGTATATTCTTAGTTTATAGCATAAAATATGTTATTTCTCAAATTTTCAGGTTGAAAAACCGCCGCACGAAAGAAGATGCGATATAAGGCACGATCACGCGCTATGACAAAAAATTCAGCATGCCATCGTGCCACACCCATCGTGCCACATGGGCCATCGTGCCATCATGCCATGTGGCATGATGGTGAAAATGCCATCGTGCCATGTTTTTGCCATCGTGCCATGTGGCATGATGATGACAAAACCCGTTGTGTCATCTTCGCCATCGTCGTATGCGCCATCGTGCCATCGTGCTACAGGGTTTTTCATGAAAGGATAAAATCGGAAAAAGTGGGGGGTGTATTTAACAATCGTGCCATATTTGAAAAAGTGGAGAGTGGTCTACTTAGAAGATGAGTGTACTCATAAAAAAAGGGGGTGAGAATAGCGCCACCCAAAAACGAAATATTTAGGGATAAAAAACCAAAAGAAGTTTAATATATAAAATAAAATAAAAGGAATCTAAAACGCTTGGCGTCTCGGAAAAGCCAAACCATTAAACAGGGCATAATGGTTTACTCAAACCGAGGTATCCATCATCATCATCATGATAACCATGCTTTTCCATTGCACCCTTCTTCTGTAACTGACATAACCGTTGTCTGTCCTATTGCTCCACCCCCTTCTGCCTCAGACCTTTATAATTTTCAAAATATCAAAATATATATACATATATGTGCGTGTGAGTGTGTGTGTGTGTGAGAGAGAGATAAACAACTCGTCGTTTGTCCGATTGCTCGCCACCCTCACACGCCACCCACCACCCCCCACAACCACCACCACGCCATTTTCCCCTTTCCCTCTTCAAAAGTAGCTTTTTTTGTTTATTTATTTTGTTGGGTTATCTTAATCTTTAATCTATATATATGCGCACACAGTCACACAGGCACGAATATATGTTTTTCACACACAGAAACCCAACACGATTGTATTCTAGACAATTTATTGAAACCCACAAATTCTTGACACGCTAGTATTCAAGAAATTTTATTTTTGATATAGATTATTTGAAGAAAGAAAAATATTTTCTTGGTCCAAGAACTTGCTTTACAGAAAGAAGTTTGCTTTACTTTCAACAAAGTATTCTCCACCTCCCCAATTTCTCCTTTAATTTGGGTTTGGTTTAGTATTTTCGAGAAATGGCCCTGCTATTTGTAAAAATGGTGGGGGCATTATTTATTTTTCTAATTCGAATATATTTCAAATTTATGGTGAAATTCCTACAACCCTTGAAGGACCCTTTAATCCAGTGACTATTCCATTGGATAAGAGTTTCAGGGGACATGCAATAGATTTGCCTGATAATGATCCCAGAGTCCAAAGGAATGTTACTGGTTTTGAGCCTGAACAAATTTCAGTCTCACTATCTTCCACTTATGATTCAGTATGGATTTCTTGGATTACAGGTTTGAATTTATAGCTTTTTAATTATGTATGTATTATTTTTGGTACTTTTGTGGGGGTGAAGTGAGATTAATGCTGTGATATGCTTTAGTTTTTGTTTAATTTGCTGCAGATATGAAGATATATTTGTTAAATGTGAATAACAATGTTAACTTTCCTAATTCTTTGATATTTTTGTTTTATTTCTTATTGGGTTGATGGATAAGCTAGGATTTGAGGTGACATGCACTGAATTTTTGAAATCCATTGTTAGGAGTCTCCTTTTAACATTTTATGGCCACCAAGTTTTGTTCATTGACGAAATTCATGTGAGACGGTCTCATGTATTTATTTTCGTGAGATAGATACTAAACCGACCCATATATACTAATCCATTCGAATTTGGAACTAACTTGCTTTGATTTGAATATGGGTTAGATCCGTCTCATTATTTTAAACCCCTGAGACGGTCTTACATGAGACTTACTCTTGTTGATTAGGTGTTATTGTGAGTCCATTTTATGATTTTGTTGAAACAAGAGCCTATTAATATTTTGCTGATGACTTTGGTAATGAATAATGTGTATATTATGCAATGTAGGGTCAAAGCTGCTTCCTTTGTGATTAGACCACTTAGACTGTGATGATGCTAAATTTTGTGCAGGGAATTTCAAATTGGTGAGAACATAAAACCATTGAACCCAAAAACTGTTGCAAGTGTGGTTCACTATGGAAAGTTCAGATATCCTATGTCTCACAATGCTAGCGGACAATCACTCGTTTACAGTCAACTATATCCGTTCAAGGCCTCCAAAATTACACTTCTGGAATTATTCATCATGTCCGTCTCACAGGTACGCTAAAGAGAATCTTTGTTATTCCTTATCCATATTTTGACTGTCAATATGCTTGTCTAACTGATACTCAAGAAGCTGATTGTTTCTCTGTTGGAATTGAGAAGGGAAGAAAGATGGATAGGGAAAAAGTACCTTAATCAGGATTCTTTCTGATTTCGAAAATCTCTTATTCTTATACATAGTTAAATTTTGAAACTCATCGTTTGTGACGTGAAACGAGTCGAAGATGGGTTTTGGGCTACAATGGATCGAAGTAAGCGGGGTAAAATAGTAAAATTGTAACTTTTGGAGACGATGTCCGATTCCTTATTATAGCCCCTTTTCTCGAAGGAAACGACGAGACAAAGGAATTTCTTCCCGTCTTGTCATTTCCTTCGAGAAAAGGGGCTATAATAAAGAACCGGACATCATCTCCAAAATTTACGATTTTACTGTTTTGCCCCTCTTACTTCGATTCGTTGTAGCCCAAAACGCGTCGTCGACTCGTTCCACGTCACTTTGGAACACATATGCTTTTGTTTTGTAAGAAATAGTCAACGACGATATTCGCATCTACTGCTAATAGTAATTCCTGCTATTCTATCGATTTTGAGTAATTTCCATGTAATCACTTTTAGCATTTCTGCTACATATTAACCAAACTAATAAGGTAACTATTTTGTGACAATAGACTGAGAGATAATTGCGATGGTAAATTTCATGTTCGACCGTTGTGATAATAGTCGACGGGTTAAAGTTTGTTTTCTTGTTCTGCAGGATTGAAGCCCAATACACAATACTACTATAGGTGTGGAGACCCTTCAATACCGGCAATGAGTGAGATCTATTATTTCAAGACAATGCCGGTTTCTAATCCAAAAAGTTATCCGAGTCGGATAGCTGTTATGGGAGATTTAGGTCTCACGTACAACTCCACTTCGACAGTCGAACATTTGAGAAGCAACAAACCTGATCTAATCTTGTTGGTTGGGGATGTCAGCTATGCTAACTTGTATCTTACGAATGGGACTGGTTCAGATTGCTATTCTTGCTCATTTTCGGATACTCCTATACACGAGACTTATCAGCCTCGTTGGGATTATTGGGGAAGGTAACAGCTCGAGTAATTTCATCCCTTCATTTGAATTGTGGAATTCAGTTTGAAAATGTTTGTCATTCAGTAGCAAGCTCTGATTCTAATTAGATAAATTGAATTTGGGATAATTACAAAAACTACCCCTGATGTTTGGGTTAATTACAAAAAAATCAAGATAAGTTTCAAAATTACAAAAAAACCCCTTAAAGTTTGACTCCGTCTTACATTTTAGCCCTTCGTAATTTTCTTTTTCAAAAGCCCCACTTACATTTATAGAAATATTACAGTTAACCCCTTAATATTAAGCAGATTGGCAGAACCGTAGAATTAAACCTCTGGGGTAGCTTTTGTAATTTTTAAACTTTTCTGGGTTTTTTTTTTGTAATTACCCCAAACCTCATGAGTAGTTTTTGTAATTATCCCATTGGATTTTGACAAAATCACACACTTTTATATTTTTCTTTTTCTTCCATGACTTAAAACCATTACAGTAAGCCCATCTTTTACTCTTTCTGAAGTATTCTTCTAAGAATTTAGACAGGTTACATATCCCAATTGATAGCATCCAGTTTCTGTTTTTTTTCAAGCATTGTTTCCCCGAAATTCAAAAAAACTTGCCTTAGAATTTCTTTTTTTTTTTTTCATTAACTTGCTTCTTGGTGTATGCTAACTTTGGAAGTAACTTTTTTTTTCCTGATGTATGATCTTTTCAGATATATGCAGCCTGTGATATCTAAAGTTCCAATAATGATGGTGCAAGGGAACCATGAAATAGAAGAACAAGCTCAAAATCGGACTTTTGCGTCTTACAGTTCTCGATTTGCATTTCCATCAAAAGAAAGTGGATCTTCTTCCACATTCTACTATTCGTTTAATGCAGGGGGCATACATTTTATAGTCCTAGGTGGATATGTTGCTTACAATAAATCAGGTGGGAAAAGCCCCCCTCAAATAATACCAATAAAGCAGAATTACATTTTTGTCAATGTCCGATAATAGTATTATTGGTCTTAATTCTATTACTTCTTGGCTGCAGATGATCAATACAAATGGTTAGAAAAGGATTTAGCTAATGTTAACAGAGAAATTACCCCATGGTTAGTAGCTACGTGGCATCCTCCGTGGTACACCACCTACACGGCTCACTACAGAGAAGCCGAATGTATGAAGGTAGCTATGGAAGATTTACTTTATCAGTATGGAGTGGACATAGTCTTCAATGGACACGTAAGTGTTTGTTTACTTGAAATTCTTTAAAAATTGTTTTCATAGTTCACTTCTCAACATAGACATTTTAGTTGTAATTATCTGTTATCACATATTCTGCTAATCCCTTTAAGATGAACTGAGAAGAGTTTCGGGTAAAACAGAAAGCATAGTGCTGTGTTGATGTGTTCAAACTATACCACTTAAGAATACATATAATCCAATTCTGCCTACCTTATTTTCTAATCATTAGTTACATTTAGGGATAATTACAAAAACTACCCCTAAGGTTTGAGCTAATTACAGAAAAAACCTAGATATGTTTGAAAATTACAAAACGCTCCTTGAGATTTGATTTTGTGTTAAATCACTAAATCTTAGAGGGTAATTGCAACATTTTTACAAATGTAAGGGGGTGTTTGAAATGTTATTTCTTAAGAAGGGGTAAAGTGTAATACATAATCAAAGCTCTCGTGGTTTCTTGTAATTTTCAAAAACCTGTGGGTTTTTCTTAAAAGTTTTTTTTTTTTCAAACAGTTTGAAATTTCTTTTGGAGGTCCGGACACGAGGTCTTTTTTGTGCCCCATTTTTGTTTTGCATCTCCGAACTGAAAAGGATAACCCAAACATTGGGGTTAGGTTTTGTAAATTATCCTTTACAGTTTACATTTATAATAGGTATAACAGAAATTGCAAATAACTGTGCACGCCATTTTCGCTTCTATTATTTTATATATATTGATATTGATAATATAGTCAATTTTAGAATTTCATGTTATTCCCATATTTGGATGCTCTTGTAAGGTCTCTCAATGCCTTAACAGCAGTTTTTTGATTTAATCACTTTAGTTCACAAGTCAGTTTAGAGGTTTATGTGCAGAAGATGTAAATTATGCCTGTGCTTGTTTTTCCATTGTTCGAATTTTTTTCAATGTCATTCATAAGCCAATCAGTAGAATAATGACAATCACAAAAATATTCAGGTTCATGCCTATGAGAGGTCAAACAGAGTGTATAACTATAATCTTGATCCATGTGGTCCGGTCTACATAGCAATTGGTGATGGCGGAAATAGAGAGAAGATGGCGATCACGCATGCTGATGATCCCGGTAACTGTCCGGAACCTTCCACCACACCCGATGAATTCATGGGTGGATTTTGTGCATACAATTTCACATCAGGTCCAGCCGCTGGTAAGTTTTGTTGGGATCGACAACCTGAGTATAGTGCGACCGGGAAACCAGCTTGCCATGGAATCCTAGAGGTACTTACTTTTCCCTTCTTACTTTTTTCTTTATTTAATGTACCATTTATCTATTCATACACGGAATCTTACATTTGCGGGCCAAGATGCTAAACGCCTAAATAGGCGCCCGTCTTGTCCACTTACTAGAATGAAATAATTGTGAAGTACACCATATGCAACGATATATTCAGATATTTGATGTAAGTGGATATTAACAGAAACACCCCTGAGGGTTTAGCCTAGTTACAAAAAACTCCAGTCATCTTTCAAATTACAAATAAAGTTGACTGGATTCAGTCATATTTGTAATTTGAAAGATGACTGGATTTTTTTGTAATTAGGCTAAACCTCAAGGGTGTTTTTGTAATTATCCTTTGATGTAATATAAAGTTATAAACTTCTGAAAGTAACTTTAAGCCATTGTGTCAAAGATTGACTCTGAATCTGAGTGGGAAGGTGAGACTATGAACTGAAAGTTTTTCAAAAACACTTTAGACCATGTAAAGACAGTAAGATATCAGCCATATTAGAGTTAATTACAAAAAGTACACCTGAGGTTTAGCCTAATTACAAAATCCAATTATCTTTCAAAACTACAAATAGCCCATTGATTTTATTTCCGTTTTTACAAATTGCACCTTCAAGAGGGTGGTATTTGTTAGAAAATTACAGACCTCATGTTTCTAACATTTTAAGGGAGTATTTGTAATTTTGAAAGATAATTAAAGTTTTTTGTAATTAGGCTAAACCTCAAGCATAGTTTTTATAATTATCCCTCAGGGATTCTTGCAAGGTGCTATTAGAGTAGATCATCTGGCTCGGCTGCCCCTTATCCGCACATTAGGCAGCTTTCTGATGCATTCTATTACTTGTATCCTGTGCCCTACGACGTGTTTTTTTTTTTTTTTTTTTATTTGTGAATTAGAACCATATAAAAATTAGTCTCATTTCCAATAAATTTGCAGGTGAAGAATGAGACACATGCTCTGTGGACATGGCATCGCAATCAGGATATGTACAATAAAGTTGGAGATCAGATTTACATTGTGAGACAGCCTCAGAGATGTCCTGTCAAACCAAAGGTAACTAAACTTTGGGGATCACAAATGTTGGAAAATATTATGTACCATACTTTCTACTGACTCAATAGTGAATATGTAAAAAATTTTGAAACATAGAATGTATAGTTTTATTATTCTTATGACCTAAAAGAAAATTGATGTAAAAAATATATATCGACTGAAAATAGTAAATATCTAGAAAACAGGAGATTGTTCATCAAATTTTCGTGTTTCGTTTTTTCTTTAATAAAATTATTGATACAATTTAGAAAAGAAAAATACAAAAAAGAATGTTTTCGATATGATCTCCTGATAATTACAAAACTACTCCTGAGGTTTGGGCTAATAACAAAAAAACCCAGAGTTATTTGAAAATTACAAAAACCCATTGAGGTTTGATTCTTTATTACATTTTACCTCCTTCATAAGCAAAAAGGTTTTAAACACTTTCTTTACAGTTGTAAAAATATCGCAGTTACCCTCTTACATTCAAGACATAATCAAACCTTAGGGTTTCTATAACTCAGAAATTTCTTTGGTTTTGTTTGTAATAACCCAAACCTTAGGGATTGTTTTTGTAATTATCCCTTTTTTATGTTAAATGTTAAAGGTCTCCAAGAACTCTCCGGTCGGAAGGTAATTCATAATTGTTGTAAATTACATACTATCTTATTTATGGTTGTTATGATTTATCTAAAATTCAAGGAATTTATTTTATTTTGTCTGCCTTGTTTTTCGATCACAAGGTTTTGTTTTAAAGGGACGATTTCTGTTTGACTACCAAAGGACCTATGGATATGATGAAGCTGAAGGACAGGATTATCCAGTTGTGATTTGGATTATGTTCAATGCATGCATTTTTTAATCCAATGGATTTATCTTCATTTCTCAAAATTAAAAGTGCCTATTTCAAGTGGTCTTGGATGGAATGAAAGAAGCAAGGGGCATGCATAAATAAATTGGTGTTGAATATCTGAAAAATTACACAAGCTATTAAAAATGTTGAAACAATCTCAAGTTAGTGAAAGCACAAATATTATTTAGCAAGAGTGAACAAAAAGTTATACAAAAACGCAATAAATAGGGAGTATTACTCCCTACGAGTTATTTACATCATTGTATTTGTGTTTACGGAATGGAATAGAGAGTAAAATAAAAAAATGGATCAAGAAATCTCAATTCAATAAAGCTAATCTTTCAAATTCAACGTGAGCGAATTTGCAAATTTTGAGTACTTGAACAGGAATACCATGTTAGTTTTGATTCCGCGTGTTAGTTGGAAACAACGGCTGGAGGTGCAAGTATCCCATTAAGGGATAACTACAAAAACTACCTCGATATTTGAGCTAATAAAAAAAACTCAGAGATTTTAGAAAATTACAAAAATCCATTCATAAGCAAAAACGTCTCAAACGCACTTTTACATTTGTAAAGTATTACATCTACCCTTAGGGTAACTTACATTTAGGACATAATCAAATTTCATGAGGCTTTTTTTTTATATATAATTTTGAAACTTTTCTCGGGGTAATTTTTGTAACCATCCCATCCCATGAATGATTTTTAAATGTTGGGGCTGAAAATATCCATAGTATACTTCCTTTCCCTTCTTTTATTTATGAAAATAATCTTGATATTACCCATCTTGGTAAGGGAAAAGCTCAAATCCCTAATGTTGCACCAGATGTTCCACCCAGTGTTAATTGTTACAACATTTCCTTCATGGTACAAACTTTTGCCTCCTCAACACAATATCCATGAAGCATATGATTAATGGGTCAAAGATTGGGGAATGTTGCACAAAACCTCCACCAAAATTTGAATTCAAATGCCACAACCACATCATGTAAATAAAGGACATTAAGGCCACCTTTAGCATAAGGTGACCCAAACTTGAATGAAGTTTCATTCGCAAGGTTGTGCATAGCCATTAATGAAAGAAGAAAAAAAATAAAAATACACAAAACAGAGTAATCCTGATATGATATTTAAGACTATTAGGACAAGTTGAAGGTTTCAAACATCGTATACGCCAAACTCTGGGAACAACACCCCACACCGGGATGAGATCTCATGTTCCACTCTTTATTTCATATATTGGATGAATGACACGTGTGTAGTTATGACATCATCATGTACACGTGTCATTCATCTGATGTAATGGAATAGGGATGGAACAGGGGAAGTTGAATAGGAAATCTCAACCCACCCAACGAGTACTTTTTCTCAACTTGCTCCAAACTGTACAAATATTGGATTTCACCATTGCATATATAATGAGTTGCCATCCATTAAAAGGACAATAAAAGAAAAAAGAAAGGAGATGTGTACTATGGACATAAAAACATGCAATATAGATTCAAATCGAAGATTAAGTGACTCACAATGGCACATGATCACAATCATATCACATGAGACCACCTACTATGGACTGGTTGTGATGTCCCCATGGCCCCGAGGTTGGCCAAAGAATCACTCTTAAGGAAAACAAGCTTGTCAGCTCTCAAAAAAAAAAAAAAAAATAAATAGAACAATAATAATAACCCAATTAGATGAGTTAAGGGTGTGGAGAGCAGCAAAAATGGATATTAGCATTACCGTGCTTGCCAACGTACGTGATCCTTCAACTAGGCAATCTCGTGCTTGCCAGTTACCCGAAGACACAACTGAAACAAAGGATCAAATCTATATCTTCCTAAGACCCAAATAGTAATACAACGGAAGAAGGCTCCAAATTTCTAACACAAAACTGGGCTACCCTAGTAACGGCACTATATATATTTTTGTGATTAAACTTTTTTATAAGCCTACATGGTTTGAAAGATAAACCAGAAAATGAGCAAGAAAAAAGTCACAGGTGACAAGATTGTTTGTAGGGACGAGTTATGAGAACCATTAGGCCCGGGGGAGCCAGGGACTACGGGTCCCACGCTTGGCGTTAATCCGCTTCCATTTCCGTACAGAGGTGTGGTGGTCCCTGGCGGTGGTGGCGGTTCGACTGTAACAGGTGTTGTACCTGGTGCGGTTGTCCCTCCTCCGGCCATCCCTCCTGCAGTGCTGAAGAGTTGCAAAAACACGGGTTCATTAGTATCGGTGATAGGAACCAAGAGAGATAAAAGGAAAGTTTACGCATATCACCTATAAAGTTTACACTATTAAATGAAATGTTTTTTATATGAATTTTGTGAGCCAGCAATATATATTTAAAGTCGGATCTATTCCTTGAACAGAAATCTTGCGAGTGTTGCCTAGTTACTTTTCCAAGATCTCACATTCAGCCATTGAGTAAGAAACAAAAGTAAGACTTTATATTGAATACGAGCATGTGCGGCTGCATTCTACTCCAAAGTTATGCTTAAAAGCCCATCTATACGATATTGTCAACTGAACAAATAAAACGTACTTAGCAAACCAGTGATTTTGTTCTAGTTTTTACCAAAGATCTAGATGAAGCCTCGAAAAATATGTTTTAGTATTAATCAAATAAAATTAGGCCAAAGTACAGTATTTCTCTGTCGAAAGACTAGACCAACCTATTCGTCAGCATAAAATACAGAGAGCCAATTTGCCAACTGTATTATGCATTGGAAGGTGCTATATCATAAAATTTATAGCTGTAAAAGGCAAGAAAAACATCGGAAATTCCGCCATCAATCAATTTAAATTACAGAAAAAAATAAATCACAATGGGAGAAGGCTGGTTTCGTTTCAGTCTTTCTTCTAGCCGCCTAGAAGTTCGTAGTTAAAGTGGCTACTAACTGTCTCATAAGGGAAGAAAAATACATTGTGCGAGAAATGGTGGGCTATATCGTTCGACGTCCATAGAAAATATAAATTACTCGGGAAAAATAACAGAAGTGATTTTGAATCGGATCATAGATTCTTCAGAGCCGTAGTTTAACTAATAACTAATTCCAAGGTTATTATCAATAATAAACCGTCCCTCTATTCCTCCCTCCCATCTCCTATTCCTCCCTCTCTCCGGTCATCAATAATAAACCGTCTCTAATTCCATACTACCTTCATCGTCAACGTTAATTACTCACTTAAAAGGAAACAGATGACTTTTTATTTAGTTTCATACACATTTTAAGACATGCGACTCTATCCACATTAATAAATTTTATTTGAAAAGTGAGGAAACAAAGTTCACTTGTTCCAGTTTCTACCTAAATTACCTACAAGAAATAGGAATTTGCTGTCAGCATACAGCATAAACTTTCTTATAATCCTTTTGGTTAATATCCAGAAAGATGATAGGCATAGGAGAAAATTTTAGCATTTATTATACAGAAGCAAAATCCAAACATCAAATCACGAGCTTTTGTTCAGTAATTGTCTACAGAAAAACCAGACTATTAAACGGAAACAACATAAACTTAGCGAGGTACTCATAATTCAAGATACGATTTTTTACAACAAATGAAAATTAGTTCAGAGCATCATTTTCGAAAGTTATTTCCACAAGCAGGCAATAAATGGAAGTTGATGACACCAAATGCATCTGCGTGACGTGGAATTATACAACTTATTTGAAAAAACAGGTCCTCAACTCAAGTTTCTTTACTAGCTTCAAGTTCCAAGAATTGTATTTCTTCAGGTATATGCAAATGCTAACGCTGCATCATGTCCTTCTACGTCACGCACATAGTGATTTAAATGCTGTCAAAGTATAGTTAACGAGTCATATGTAATCTGTGATTTGAGAAGAGGTGCCTAAAATCCAACCTCAATTTAATTTCCCTCTAGGGATGTACTTAAAGGACACCTTGAGATAAAGACATGAGTTTTTCCTCTTTAGTCCTTAACCTAGATTACTTAAATAAGTATTTTTAGGGAAACAAGTTACAAAGTTAAAAACAGTTAGTGGCATTACGAGCTAAATGTGCACCAGATAATGACAACGCCTTGAGTGACGCCAAAAGAACCACGAGATCCACATTTATTTAGCATTTGGCGTTAAACATGCGGATGCGACAAAAATTAGGACTAGGCGTCCTCATTTTGTTTCTTTTTTCTTTATTATGGTTCATTTTCCATAATCTTTTGATGTTCTGGTAATTTTTTCAATTTTTAGCATTTAAGATCTTAAGGGCATGCCTTTGGTCACGACTATATGCAGTAGGGAAAATTTCTGTAAGCTCATCCTTTTGCTCTGCTAGCATTAATAATTAGAATAACTGCTGAAGCATGATATGGGGTATTGTTCAGTTTTGGCCTAGGAGCAACAGCATTTTCTTTTTGTGATATTATTTAAATAGTATCCAGAGCCTAATAAAAAATTAAACTTAAATGAATCAAAACAAGAAAATAACAAATCAAAAGTAACAGAGCAACTTACTCATAAATGAAGACATCAATCTAGCAAGAGATTAATAGATGCATTATTTTGACAACTTATTACCTGCTTTAGAATAATGATCGAAGTCGACGATAACAACATCAAATATGTGTCATTGACATTATAGAGTTTAATATTATTTACGTCAAGTGTCATAAAGTTCCTTATCAATTAAGCAAGAAATTGATGAAGTTCGGAGCATTATCTTGACAACTATAATGATCAAAAGTAGGGCTGACAATGAGTGATACAACACGATAGCATGACCACGATTACAAACACGAATTACAGAAAGAAATGACACAATAAGGCACGACACAACACAAAAGGAAAGCAAGAAATTGTAAATTAAGTTAACATTATAATTATAGTGATATTTAAGATCAAATAAGATAGATAACACGATACTGCAGTACGAACACGACACGATGACACAAATTACCACCCTTAATCAAAAGTCGATGATACCAATATTAAATGATTTTTATTGACATTATGTAAGTTTAATATTCATTCTCTTCAAGTGTCAAGAAACTAATGGAAATTCGGAGCTTTATCTTGACAACTTAATACCTTGTTTAGAATATGATTGAAAGTCGACAATACCAACATCAAACAAGTATCATTTATATTATATAATTTTTCAAATTTATTCTCTTCAAGTGTCGTGAATTCCCTTCATCTTTCTGCAGGTATGTGTAAAAGGCTAAAAGCTTACCCTGAATTAACCAGAAACTCGGTAAGGTTGACAACAACAATTTATGGGCTCAATTGTGCTTATTCTGGGCTTCCCGAGTTTCTTTGACATTAAATAAGTTTAAAATAAGAGGTTTTCCCAAAATCTTATGTTTATTTGCTTCAAGTGTCAACAAGTTTCTTTAACTTTCTTCAGGTAAATCAAAAGTTTAACCCTGAGGTTGCATTTGGATGGAAGGATTTGTGGAAGGGATTCCAAATGACTCCAAATGAGATGGATTTTTAATCCACCACAATTACTCAAAATATAACTCAGAATAGGAGCTAAGAATTTGGAATCGTTGTAGAATGATCTTATGCAAACAAAACCTCAATGGATTTGTTACTATGTTTAAATGTTTTGAAATCTATCAATCTAAATGGAGCCTAAAATTTTATTCTCTTTGGTTGACAACAACAATTTCTATCCCCAATTAAATGGGCCTTTGAATTGTGTTATAGTATCTTGATATACCTACCAACCAGTATACCGGATAAATTCTTGGGCATAGTTTTACTTCAAAATGCAATAGTTTGCTATTAAATAGTTATATGTTGTCTTAGAACATTTTTTCATAACAATCAAGTGTTTTTCTCCCTTACACTTGATACATGTTACATATTCGTTATCTTGAAATATATAATATATCTATGACGATGTTGACACACAACTACACGTATGACCCTTATGGAGTAATCTATTGAGGCTCAAATAGTTCTTAATAAGGTCTCGCATGGATCTTAAATCGATATCAAGTACCATGCACGAGACATGAATCCTCCGATCGGAAGAATTTTAACCAGATAAAACAGCTCTCTAGAGCATCCTTCTTGTAAGAAAAGTATATAACTCTTTCTCTATTTTTTCCCTTTTGTAATTAAGGAAGAAGAATGATTGGTTGGAGTAGTTTTCTTATTTTCTGGCTCTCCATCATTATTAAGTCATTTAGTTCTCATGTCTCTGTTTGTCTGTCTCGAATATCTTAGGTTGTCTAAACTTGGGTTCATTTGAGATTTATTTCACTCATGAAAAGTAATTTAGTCATTCTTCGACATTTGATTGCACTAAATGTATGGCGATCTATCTATTTTGTGAGGGAGGTCTATCATTCAAGTCCACAATATAATTCTTTTGGAAGTTTCATCGAAAAGTCGCTCAAGGCAAACATTCTCGACTTAAGTTCCAAAATAGTTACATTCAATTGTGTAGTTGCAATTGAATGTAATTTTTAACGAGAATGTTTGCCTTGAGCGACTTCGATGACAACGCCACAATTAACAGTCCATGTCTTAGAGAAGGTCACTATTGATCCAATGAACTGACAGCAATGTTTGATGAGTACACAGGCTCTTCAAAACTGTCCCAAGTTCAGGAATGTTTGCATAAGCTTTTTTTTTTTTTTTTTTTTTATTAAAAACATCTTGTAAGATGAGATAAAGGTTGTAAGTGGTTCAGCTAAAGTTCAGGGACACAAGCTTATAAATGCATGGGTTGAGACTTGGAAATTGATATTAAACCATATTTCATTTATGATCAACACCGTCTCAATCCTACGTTATTATGATGCATTGTAGTTTATATAGAACTCGAGACCAGAAACGGGTCGTGACAATTTAATGTTGTGTTTCTATTTTATTACTCAATGTAAGTCCTTAGCCCGTCGATGCTAGTCCACAGAGTAAGTATTAAGCGGTCATAAACAAAATACATCCACATATGCACTTTCCACATCAAGCAAAAACAAAAAACACACACACAAAAAAAAAAACTAATAACACAAATTATTGTTTATATATCTTGATATCTAATAAATTAAACTAAAATAAAATAAAACCCGAAACAAATTACTATAAACAGAGCCACCTTGAATTAAACAGATGTAGCTGTTCAGAGAGATTCAAGTGGGGTTTATTCATCCAAGCATGAGTATGCTGTATGCATATTTTACTTAGAACTATTACAACCTTATGTGATAAGTGCCTAACAATCTAAGAAGCAAATCTAAAGCCAAAAATCTCACTATCTTCATGACATATAACCAGTATTTATCATACATAAATAATCTCCAACGTGTCCTGTTCATGGCAAAAATTTCAATGCACCAAAAGCAAAATGAGCAACTTTCAGCAAAGCACCAAAGAAGAACGTTACAGAAAAATGAAAAGCACATAAATCAATAAATAAAAACAAAAAGAACAAAAATTATTAAATTACCTTGGAGATGATGGATAAACGCAAGATCCATAGCCTGAAAAAACGACACCAAGAATTTAAAAATGAACAAATCAAGAAAAACCCTCAAATAAAATCTAAAACTACCCAGAAATTATCTGCTTAAAATATGCAGATATTCATATCCAGTACCTAAATTATTTTTTTTTTTAAAAAAAACCATCAAACTAAACCCCCCAAAAAATGAAAAGAAAAAGAAAGGCCTAATCAAACATGCAGATACATAAGAACAACAACAATGTGTGAAAAGTAAAATCCAATACCCCCACCCACAAAATTTATAAAAAGCCCAAAACTTCTGTCAAATAAAACATGCAAATATATAAAAGGTAAAAAAAATACAAACTTGGATCAGTTCTGGCAATGGTGGAAGTTCCAGCAAAGGAACAAGAATCAGGTGCATTGCCCTTCCTCTGAAGCATGGGCTTGCAATGTGTTGGGCAAATAACACGGCCCAGATGACTGAATGGGCCCACAATCAGCTCCAGCCCCACATGCATAGTCCAGAGCCGTTTGCAGAGCCTGTTCACTGGCATCACTCCTCGCCACACACCACGTGGCCGCCGCCGCCACCCTCACGGCGGAGAAGGCGGTGGCGGTGAAAAGCAAGAATAGCAGCCCCACCACTTTGAACACCGCTTCAGCTGCCATATGAGCTGTAAGTTGGTAGAGAGAGAGAGAGAATCAAGAATGAAGTTTCTTTTTGTTTTATGTTCTTTTTTTTACTCTCTTCTTTTGATTTTCTGTTTTGCTTTTTGTAATGAATTTAATGTTGCTGGTGCTTTGATGCTCGGAAATCGAGGGAAGTCCATATTGTCCTGTTTCTGTTGATGAGATTAGACATTTTGTCCAAGTATAGTACTTCAAATCTTTTAAAAGGAATTTCAATTCAACCTTTTGATTGTACTGAAGAATTCTTGTCCAATTTGGTCCAACACAAGATACTTTGGGTACAATGGTCTTCCATTGATGAAATATGTGCTTTACATAAACTTGTGATTTGGAGTGTGTATATATATATACACACACATATATATATATATATATATTATTTTTTTTGAATAAATGGGAAACTGAAATAAGAAAAATGAAAAAGTATGAGTTAATCAGTTAGTTAAGGCTAATTTAAATAAATATTGTTATTTTTAATTCGATTTAACAAAATACCGCAAAAAAAAATTTCAAAAACGGGTGAAAACAACATCACAGACGCTGTTTTCTGCAGAATTTCTGCAGAAATGCAGAAAATAGAGTCTCGATTTTTTTTTTTAAATTCTTTATCAACATATATTTTTTTTTAAATTTTAATTTAGAAAACAGAGATTGAATCTCTGTTTTCAGATTTTTTTTATTTTTGGATATTTTTTGTAAAAATTACTAAAATACATACACCACTTTTTCGGGATATAAAATAACAAATTCATTACAACCCGGTTACATAATAAACTCTAGAAGCCGATTACACAATTTAAAAACATAAGTAAATGACATAATTTAAAAACAACTGAAAATCACACAATTTAAAATCGTACAACAACTGGAACATTAAACATCAGTCATGGCGTGAATAACTTCATTGCTCAAAATTATC
Source organism: Rehmannia glutinosa (assembly GCA_016081115.2). Classification (NCBI taxonomy): domain Eukaryota; kingdom Viridiplantae; phylum Streptophyta; class Magnoliopsida; order Lamiales; family Orobanchaceae; genus Rehmannia; species Rehmannia glutinosa. Next base: position 1,819,214 of record JABTTQ020002628.1, read on the forward strand.
TCCAAACTTAGGTTTTGGTGGCAAGTAGCGTGGAGGGTGAGCCGGAAAATTGTTTGAGCATTGTGTCTCTGGCTCCGGTTTCTTGAAAAGTGTTTCCAGTTTGTCAAATATAGGTTCTCCCTCTAATATATAAGCAATTGGAGAAACGATATCATCAACCTAGAAAAACAAAAAAATATGAGCTAGGAAAATTTATGTGAACAAAAACTGAATATTATACATATAGTAAGAATTTTTAATTTACGCGTGCCATGAATCTCGTCTTTTGCGATTCGTGCACAAAATTGACTTGCGATCCCAAAGATACACCGGTGTGCTCAACATTTTGGCAAACAAAGTATAATGAGCTTGAAGATGTTTCACTCGTTGACTTACTTCTGCATACTTAAAGTTGCAATCAAATGTTCCTTTTAGAATAGCTCACGGCCGTCAATATCGAAACATCTTGTTGTTTTCTTCACCAACAACCATTCCTTGCTCATCTCGCTTAGAAGACAATCGGCGAGGATGATGTCCCAGGCGGCGTCCATTTTTTTTTTTTTCATTATTCAATGTCTCCAATAATCGAGATCTTGGTTTTTGGGGGTGGTAGAGGAGACCGGTTGTTCATCCATTTGAATGTGTATGCCATATGAATGTAAGAAAATTTATGTGAGGGTGGTAGATGGGATTAGTTTCAGAAGAAATGTATATTTTGTGGTAAATTTGAACACGTATTTATAGACCATTTGTAAATCTGATAAAATTATTTTGACAAGACATATCACTGCAAAGATGATAATGTACATCAGACAAGACTAGACAATTGCATAAAGCTGATAAGGTACATCAGACAAGACTACACAACTGCATAAAACTGATAAGGTACATCAGACAAGACTACACAACTGACATTTGATAAAGAGTTGATGACAAGACAAGTCAATGTAAAGTTGATAAGACTATATCTAATAAAACTAATGAAAATAATTAGACATTGTCCAAAATATATTTAGTTAAATTATCGAATGTCCAACCCTTTGTTCTAATGAAAATAAGTATCATAATGTCCTCTAGTGCCACAAGTACGTCTATTCCTCTCTCTCCTGCTCCGTCTTCTACTCGGTTGTGGTGGAGTAACATGCTCCTCATCTGGAGTCGCGGAGTCTGAACGTCTATCATCATGCATAGATGAAAATGACGGATACGGAATGGGTGATGTATCATATGTACGTCGATCGGTGGCATGTCTAGGAGGCTCGGATATGGTATGGTGTACCGATGTCCCAAATCCAAACCAAGAAAATCTGTGAATGATTGTGTAAATGGTACTGGACCTACATGCGGCGTAAACTGGATAGGTTTTTGCGTATGTACTGGCTCACGGACATAATAATCACCTGCATCAACTGTGAATCAATGCATAGAACTAGACGAACCTGCACCGTCATGCATAGTACATGTGAATCGACGTGCAGAAGTGGATGGACCCGTATCATCACGAGTAGGAGCTGTGAATCGAAGAGCAGAAGTGGATGGACCTGCATCATCATGCATAGTAGCTGTGAATCGACGTACAAAAGTAGATGTTACCGTATCAATTGAACGTCTACGCGATGTGGCACGTGAACTGCTCTGCCTCCCTACATGTGTTTGAGACTGTTCAGCTGGCGCACTTTGTGGATTAGAGACATTAGTTGCACTTCTACGCCTCTGACACAAACGAGTGAGATCTGCTAAAGCCGATGAACAGAGATCACGAATTGCAAGTAATGAATCATGATCACGCCAGACTCCTCAATACTAAGCCTTAAACTTTCTATTGTATCGACCTGAAATGAAATTATAGTTGTATGAAGATAAAATAGAAAAATACAGAATATGCTAATTATTATAAAGAAAAAATATTTACCATGTAGTCTTACAGCCGTGTCTAACGGCTGGTACCCCTCCTCCACTTGTAAGTGGCTCGGCGAGATCAGGCGGCATGTAATATCATCAAACCATGCCATGAACCCTGGACCAGTTGTGTCACGGTCACTGATCATAGGAGCAGAAAAAATATAATGATGTCGCTCACCCCACAACATGACATAATTGTTATGTTTGAGGGCCCAATCCGTTGCTCCATGTCCTCTGCGGTCTATATCATGCAATTTTCGTTATGAATCATTTGGTGTTGCAGGAATAAATTGAGTCATACAAACGGCCTGGACACCCGCCCTGGACGATGCATCTCGACTTCATCATAATTAATAAGTGGACATGATGTTCTCCACGTAGGTGTGATACATGCCATAGGGAGCTGGGCAATCTCGGGCTAATTCATATCATATGGCTGCCAAATAAATCGAAACGAAAAAATACACCCAATTAAAATTAAGTGAATGATGCAAATAAAATTTAACTTGCATAAATACTAAATTACCTGATTCTCAAATAATCTGTCAAACATATCCCTGAAGATACGCACCGAATGACTCGCCGTGTGTGTATGGTTATAATACTGAGTCCACCTATAAAATATATTGTGGTGAATTATTTCTAAACACGAATTATTTCATTCATTTATAAGAATGCACAAGTGGACATAATACCTCGCGCCATATGTGGGAAATGGCAGATCAACATTTAAATCGATTTGATTAATCTTACTTCGTATCCCCCTCAGCCCTATACTTTTAATTCACGACCATGCCCATATCTATTAAATGTAGAAATATTTCAACATATTTGTACACATTTGAAAAAAATTAAAATACATGACAATAGTTTACTTGTAACAGTTGCATCGGTCCACCAATAATCCTGGCGTCTTGTTGTGATGCACTGCATAACTCACGATATAGCCTAGCTAGAACTGCACTCCCCCAACTAAATAACGAAACCACATGAAGATCCTCCAAGTGCCTCAAATATATAGTAGGGACTACAACCTCATTCGAACCTGGCATCATCACACCTCCTATCAAGGTCAATGCACATGCGCGTGCATATCTCACAACAAAATCTTCGTTTGTGTCATCATTCACCTCATTATTAGTCAAAAACCTCCCAATTGCTGATATTGACAACTTTGCACCCCTGAACTCAGAAGTGGCTAGCCTAAAACCAAGTAATCGGTAACAATAATCTTGTAATTCTTCGCCTTTCCGGTCAGGATCCAATCCTGTAATAGGATATCCATCTATAGGAAGACCCCATATGCATGTCACATCCTGTAATGTAATAGTAGCCTCCCCAAACGGAAAATGGATCGTGTGTGTTTTGGGATGCCATCTCTCCACAAGTGCCGTAATCAAATGGTTGTCAATCTCTATAGATCGACAACTATAAACACCGTGAAGACCCATCACATGTAAATAATACACTACTTGAGGGTGCAATCCTCTTGTCTGAACTAATTTCCAAGACACGCATACACCACTCTTTTTGGACAATGTCACGTCCACTACTCCTGCTAACACATCTCTCCTGCGAGGACCGTAAACATGAATAGTAGGATCCATCCTGGTAAAAACAATACGTATTAATAATGGCATTACAAGACATTAGTAGCAAGAAAAAAGTAAACATACTAGATAATGCTGACATTAAGAAAAGCATAAACAATATACATCACAGTTAATAAAAATACCATTACGAAAGATTGGTTCTATTACATAACAATACCATTAAGAAAGTTCTAGACTAATACATAACAATATCGTTAAGAAAGTTCTAGACTATTACATAACAATACCATTAAGAAAGTTCTAGACTATTACATAACAATACCATTAAGAAAGTTCTAGACTTTTACATTACAATACCATTAAGAAAGTTCTAGACTATTACATAACATACTAAGACACTTGTCTAGCTCGTGCTTGCTGCCTGGCCCGTTCTTTTGGCATATCCATCTCACCATGAATTCTACTAGTAACTTCACGACCACATCTACGAGGGCGTCTTTCTGTACTATGTGTGATCTCAAAAGATGGAGGATCCCAGTAATCTTCATCCGACAATGGTTTAAATTTACCATTATATGTTGCGATGTAAGATGCCATGCTGTAATATGGATTAACAAAACTAGATGCGTTGACTCGATAATGTCTGCACACCTTCATCACGTGTGCACATGGTATACCATACTCCCTCCATTTTCCACAGCTGCACTCCTGGGTACTCAATTTAACAACGTTGACTTGATGTCTCCCACCAACTAAATGGCGTGTCGTAACCTGTGCAGATTGTTCACCTCTATCAAATGTTTTGACCACCAAATCAATTGACTGTCTCTGTGCCTTTTCATATTGCCTGGCTACGTGATCTGGCCATAATTGGTTCTTACCAACATTCTGTAACCCGATGCTTGTCTATCCATAAAATATTTGACCATTCTATGAAATGTGATCTCAACTATAGCTGTGATAGGTAGACGACGTGCACCTTTTAGCATTCCATTAATGCACTCAGAAAAATTAGTAGTCATTATACCACATCGCATTCCCCCATTGTGTGCAAGTGTCCATTTAGTTGGATCATGTCGTTGAATCCATGCATAATCCCCCTCGTTATGTGCCTTAATTTGTTCCATCTTTAGTTCAAACTTTCTTACATTGTACTACACTTTTGACTTGCCACACTAAATCTTTCAGTACAATATTTTTCAATTTATTATTGAAGTTCGAACAGAAGTGTCTGAGACAATAACGATGAGCTCCACGAGGTGGTGAAAAGTCTGGGTTCTCCCCTACAGCTATCATTAGACCACAGTGTCGATCAGAGATAATACACACTCCCTCTACACCTTGCACTATGTGCGTAGAAAACAGGTGAAGAAACTATCTCCAAGAACCATATGTTTCTTCATCCACTATGGCAAAAGCAATGGGCAATATCATATTGTTAGCATTTAAACCCACAACAATCAACAACTTGTGTTTGTATTTGCAATATAGATGAGTTCCATCAACACTGATGATTTTTCGACAATGTTTGAACCCCTCGACACATGGTTTGAATGCCCAAAACATATAAAATAGTGTTCGGATACCGCGCACATCTACCTCTCTGTGAACCCACTCAACAACAATCCTAAGATTCCATTTCTGTAAAGCATCCATGTACTTTGGCAACATTCTAACTGAACTTTCCCAAGTGCCATAAACATTCTCCCTTGCACGTGTGCCATAAACATTCTCCCTTGCACGTTTCAAGCCATGCCATGCCTTATGATACGATATTTCCCATCCATATTTTTCCTTTACCTGCTGTTGGGCATGTTTGACAGCACAACTTGGATCACATTGAACACTACCCACCAACAAACGTGCAATCATATTTTTACACATATTGTCGATGATCAATAGAAATCTCATTCTTTAGACATGTGTGGTCACCACCATATCTTATAATCTTCCATAATCCAATTTTTGGTTTCAGTATTGCTCGAAGACTCCAATCACATACCATGTCAGACGTGCTATGGCAACATTCAACTTTCCACAACTTTGTACTGTTCTCTACGACGCGGTACTCTCGTCTTGAAAATCGCACAGAATAGTCTTTCACACACACTTGTAATCTTTTCTTATCCTTAAACACCATTCCTTTCTCAAGCACACTTTTCTCGGGATCGTAATATGAACATCTGACCGGAACATCAGAAGAATCTACAGGGATCTCTGCATATACCATAATAAAAAATGGAATGATAGGACGAAGACGATACGGCCCATCTGTAGGCACGTGCGGGGCAGGAGGAATTGGGACTTCATCCTGTCGTGAGGTATTCTCTCGACCTTGTTCATTATACATTTCATCAAAATTAGAAATTCCTACACTATCATTATCATCGTCATTATTATCTTCGTGTTCTTCGTCATATGATAGTTCTGAATCTACATGTTCTTGGTTCACGTGGCTATCAGCTGAGTGATCTGCCATTCTTTCAACATCCACATTTTCATCATGAACATTATGATCTCCCAAATTAGGTTGCACAAAACTACCCCAATATCATGTCCAACATTAGCTCTAAGATTATACTGCCTAGAACTAGCACCAACATCCGGAACATAATCACCTCCCAAGTTATATCGCCTTAACTACCCCAATATCTGGAATATTATCATCTCTTAATAAGGACACATATTCGAATATTCAGGATTCCTTTTGATGCCCGATATGGTTATATTATGTATTTGTTGCTTTCAACATATACATCGACAAATGGAATTTCGAAATCGGATCAAAGAAAAATATAAATTCTCGTCACTAGTTATTGGTATTAACCGTGAATGATTTTTGAGCTATACGTAACGAACAACTTCAACTAAAACTGGTTACTATCAATATTTAACAATCCGTATAGTTTTCTAATCAATTCATCCAACTTTGTCATCCGAGACAGTCTATGAATTATAATTGGACCACAATCATAAGATATTTTGAACCCATCTTGTACAATTTGTCCTCCAAAATATACAATAATATCTATATTTTGTGATGACATGTCTGTTAAATACAATAAAATAATAGAATTAGTTAATATATGTACTAATTTTAAAATACTAAAACTAACCAAAATAATTTATTTGTAAATAATAAATTTAATTAATATAAAAAACGACAATATACAAACTTACCCGCAAAATTTAGTCCTTTTGGAAATATAGTATATCTGCAATTATAATATATGAAAATAAAATTAGCATAGTTAATTTCTTAAAAAAATTATATAATTGGCCGGAAAAATTTTCCCGCGGTCGGACCAATGTTTCGCGACCAGCATTTAATTTTTTAAGAACCCAAGAAAATGTCAAGATCCTTCCACCTGTGGGCGTCTGCCGGAATATTTTTCGGTCGCCGGAGAATTTTTTCGGTCGCCGGAGAAATTTGCCGGCAGCCCAACCCCAACCATCCCCCCAAAATTTTTTGATTCCTACTCTATTATGGCGGAAAAATACACATACATAATAAAAAAACACTAAACATACAATATATATAAAATTTACAAAAAATAGAAAAAAAAAATAAAAAAAAAGATGAGTTGAAAGGGAGGGAGAAAACTTACCAGGATGATGGAGAGGAAGGTTGTGAGCTGCTTGTGGAGTGGGGGGGTTTGGGCGTTTATTATTGTAATGAGAAAACAAAGTCGGCAACACTGTTTTCTGTCTGACATAAAACAGAAAACAACACTGCCAACGCTGTTTTCTCATTCAAAATTAAAAAAAACGTGGTCAAAGACAGCAGTGCTTTCTGCAGGTTTTCTACAGAAAACCCATAAAAGAGCGATCGTATCGCTGTTTTCACACGTTTTTTAATTTTTTTTTTGCGGTAGTTTGTTAAATCGAAATTTAAATAACAATATTTATTTAAATTAGCCGGCAGTTAAAGTATGAGTCTCGTTAAAACCTTCCAGAGTAAAACTCACGATAAAAAAACCTTTAGAAATAAAAGGAGTATCCCATGCAAAACGAAGTCCAAAAATACAACAAATGAGAGGAAGACCAAACGTCGGTCAGAAAATCCCAATAACATAGGTAGAACCAGTTCTGCCAAACCTTTCTCTAACCCTTGCCATAGGCATGCTGAATAGTAATCATGACGACCATTACCTTAGCCTCAAATGCAAATCCAACATCACAATGTTGGACGAAGCATCCACAAAAGAATCCACGGGATGTCCTAAATACACAAGTTGCCGTACACCGACCCGGAGTCCTGAAGCACTATCATTCGTATTAATCTTAATCCAATTTGAAATATGAGGATGCAATAAATCGTAATGATGATTTGACCCTTACAGGGATGTCACTTGGACCAAAAATAACCCGGGTCGAAGATTTTGGGCATGCCCAAATTATGGTGTAAATTTTGCTACTTTTTTATTGTGATTTGGATATTTCTATTTCAACCACTGAATTTATAATTGATATTTTCCTTTTTGGTACGTAAAGGTGAATATTGTGGATATTTTTTATTTGGTTGGATGGTGAAGTATGCTCAAGGGCCAAACAAGTTATCCTTGGATTGTTGGCTAAAATAAACGAGATGATCAATGACCCAAATACAGATCAAAGAGAGTAAATTGGAAATTGATTTGGTGATGGCAAGTACCAGACTTGAAATTATGAAGCAAGAAGTTAATGAATTAAGGAATGAAGATAATGAGCTGAAAAAGAAGAAGATTAAGAAATGTGGATGTGTGTTGATTGTAATTTCATTTGGACTTGTATTTATATTGTATTTGATTGTTGTATTATTATTGTAAATGGGGAATGCAAGACCTGTTATGCTTTAATTTACAGTTATATGATGTTGTTTTTGATTGGTATGCTCAAGTGAATTATCCATGTTATGCTCAATTGACAATTGTTAACTCAATGTAAGCTAACAAAAGTTTTATTAGAAATGCTCATAAATACAAATCACTAAGTACAAATCACTCCAAGTTCACAAATACAACAATAGTCATTTTTTTACTAAGCATTTCAAGTTCACAAATACAACAATAATAATTTGGTTTTCAAAGTAAAAATACTCCAAGTTCACAACCATACAAATAGTACAGAACAAATAAAATCAAGTACAAATCCAAAATCGTTTTAAGTACAAATCCACTCATTTGGGCTTCTCTATCTTTTTGCCAGTTGATTTCCCAATTGATGACCTTCTTGCAGCTCCATTTCCAATGAATCCTCTCAGGTTTGACATGGCTAAGTAGTTACCTCTTCCCCTCACAATAATATGATTAGCAAATCTTGATGATTGACTCACCTATTCCAAAAGTAGCAAAAGATCATCAATGCATAAAAAGTATGAGTGAAATAAAAAAACAATGCAATTCTTATATTTAAAGACGTGACTCTGTTTGTGTTGCCCCTGACTTGAAATCCCATAGTGGTTGGGCCTCTCTTTCTCTTAAACTGCAATATGAAACAAGATAATTAGAAATTTAAGTTAAATTTAAAAAAAATAAAAAGAATGAGGAAGGTTAGTTTACAGGAAGTTTGGAGCATCTTAACTGCTTTGTCATGGAGGGTTGACTGTTTTATGTTGTGCTAGAGAAAACAACAAGATGTTTACCAATCAAAGGCTTTTCATCCAATATAAGTTACTGGTATTTAATTTGGAGCAGATTCTACAATAGATGCAGAATAATTATTTTTTCTGCAAGTCCTAGAATTATGTCCAGTTGCTCCACATTTACCACACTTTAGAGATTTTTGACATCTCTGTAATTTGGTTGGATTGCTAGAAGATGCAGATGGCTCATAAGGTTGTCTTCTCCTTAATATTTTTGGTGTGTCGGGCTTATTTTCATAAATTGGAGGCAAGAGGGCTGGTAAGTCACACTTAGGCCATAACTCAAAGCCATTTATACCCATTGTTAGGAATTTTATTGTTTAGATTTTGATGAATGCCATGTAAAACTTAGAATAGAAAGTTGGCACCCCAATTCTTGTTGTAAAATGCATTGTAACAAGTAGAGCTGGCCAAGCCGAGTCAAGTCGCCCTCACACGCCCTAACATGCAAGAACACAATCAAGATCGGAAGGAAGACTACGATGTGAGACAATTTGAGTATGGAAAAGAAGAGTAGACGGGAACTCTACTAAAAAGCAATCGAGATGCGGCCAAGTGGAGTATCAATCAAGTCAACTCAAGAAAAGTCAAGTCTCAAGTTGAAGTGATGGAAGAGTCATCCATGATTGGAAGTCGACTCTAAGTCACCTGGGGAAAGCAAGGAAATGCAAATCAAGTCGAGACAATCGTAAAGATCCGTTGTACGTAAATCAAGAGATTTACTTAAACAAGTAATATCTCCATACCACCTTTCTGAGTGCTCACCCCGAAGCGTGCAAAAGGAATGAACCAATGGGAAGCACTACATCGTGTCGAACTCGAAAAGGTGAAAGAACAATTCATACGAGGAAATGGCAATTCCAAGGATCGCAACAAGACAAGCCAACGACGCAAGTGACTTTCAAAAATAAGCCTATCTCTTCAACGGGCAAATTTTTGAAAGATCACTATAAAAGGCCGAGGAATGACTCGAGAGAAAAACCCGAACCACGAACATTCAAGAAATCAAATAAACTATAACGAGTAAATACTCTCAAATCATTCAAGATTAATCCTCAAGCCTACATTACGAAGTACATCAATCCAACACTCAATTGTGAAGGAAAGAGAACTTCAATCGTTGAAGAGGAAACTTTTGAAGAAAAGGGGTCTACATTCCACGAAGGATTGTAGGAAGGTTCAAGGTCGAACCAAGTCTTAAGCTTTTGGAGGGCTTCGTGATCAAATCCAAAGAGCTTGAGCAAGTGAGTCAGTAGTAGCAAAAGGCAGCTGCCCTGTGAAGAAGGCGAGTCGTAAAGAGAAGCCGGTGAGTGATCAAGGCGTCTCGATCGAGTCCCAAAGGATCAAGTCATTGTGTGATCAAGACTTGTATCCGGACTATTACCACCTTGTAAATCGATCATTACTTAGTGGATTCCTCCAGGAGTTGGAGAAGAGAGGAGTAGAAAAATTACCCCATCTTCGAACCTCTATAAAAATTTCATTGTGTCATTTACATTTCAAAGACTTTAATTCCTGCATTTTTAATCGCTTATATCTGTGATAAATTTGCTATCCACTTGATAATACTAGTACTAAACCTAGCACTAAACTCTTGCTTAATCAAACTTAAGGGTGTTAAGTCTTCCAACAAAAACAAAACCACAAATTGAGTTAATTTAGAATCAACAATGGTGAGTTATTCCATCAACAACTCGGTTGAGTCATTGAGAGACTAACTCTCTTGATTGACTAAATCGATGTCCATCAAGGACACAATTTGTGTAGAATCAACTCTGTATATTTAAAAGGACTAAATCGAAAATTGGGTAAGGTTTATTCAACCCCCTTCTAAACCTTACACTTACACCCCTTGGGACCTACAAGTGGTATCGGAGCGGTTGGTTCATTGAACCCTCCGCACCAGTTCTTGAACTAGATCTCCAAACTTTTCAAAGTCTGCTTTAGTACTTAAATTTTCAAAACTCTTTTTATCATTAAAAGTTATTATCATGGAAGCAAATTTGACACGCATCCCTATGTTCACTATCGAAGAATTTGATGATTGGAAAATACGTATGCAGGCTCATCTATCAGCATTACATGATGAGATGTGGATAGTGATAGAAGATGGGCCTCTGCAAATCTTAAAGGTGAACAATTTGCACGAAGAGTCTGCGCGGTGAAGGAGAAGAAGATGTTGCTCCCAGACCTGTCATGGTTGAAAAACCAAGAACTGAGTGGACAAATGATGACAGAAAAAGATACAACCTGGACAATGTAGCCAAGGACATCCTTTACAAAACCTTAGACAAAGCCATGTTCAATAAAGTCAAATCATGCAAAACGGCTAAGGAAATGGGGAAAAGTGACATTGATTTGTGAAGGCTCGAGCAAATCAAAGAAAACAAATTATCGGTGGTCGTCTGTGAAATTTGAGAACTTCAAAATGATCTGAGAAAACCTGGATCAACTGGATGCTCGGTTCACGTAGAAATCACAAATGAGTATCGCACTTGGAAAGGAATATACACGAGAAGGAAATGTGTATGAAGATCCTAAAAAGTCTTCCGGTGAATGAGAAATGAAGGTCATGGGCACCGAGACATTCCATGGACCTATCAAAGACATCCAACCATGAACTATTCTCGGACCTCAAAGCCTACGAGTTTGAGCTAAGAAGAAAAGACAGGGAAGAGCAATTGTACCAAAAACAAATTTGCTCTAATTGTTAAAGATGGGAAGAGAGCCGAGGTCAAAGAAGTCATTGACCCGGAAGAAATAGCCACGATGGTTAAGAGGTTCAACAAGTTCTTCAATAAGAACTACAAGAGAGAAAAGGGTGAATCTTCGAGAAGACACTCGGCTCCCTCCAAATCAAGGGAAGACAGGCCAACCAAGAGAACAGATCATCAAAAAGTTGAGTATCAAAGGGCCGACAATCCAAGAATGGAAAGAGTCGATCAAAAGGTTGAATATCTATCTTTGAACAGACAACCAGGTCACTATGCCATTGATTTGTCCATATCCCGTAGTCAACAAATACAGGGATGAAGAGGAAAGAAAGGTCTTGAGAAAGAAGACAAAAAAAAAAAATGGCAATGATGGGTCAGCAGAGATCATTTAAAAAAGCCAAGTCAAGAGAGACAGTGATTGAGAGCGATGAAGCCGACTACTCAAGTGACTACGAAGAAGAAGCCCCGATCCGCTTGATGGCCAAAGAACAAGATCAACTCGACCAAGAAGATGAGGTACGCTCTAACTCATCAAACTCGGACACCGATGATAGTGATCGTGACACACACACTTCATCACCCACTGATCTTTATGATTCATTAGGCAAAATGATGAAAGATTTTGAACACATTAAATCCTCACACACACTATTGAATGAGGAAAACAACCTACTCAAAAGTCAAAACTCAAAGCCGACTAAGGAGCCGAGTACTCTAAGTCAAAAATAGCCGATGAGAATGAAAGTTTAAAATTTGAAAATGCTAAATTAATAGCGAGTAAATTGCCGCTATAGAAAAGAGGAGAATGACCTCAAGAATGTTATTGCCTCATTCACTAAGGCATCTAAATCATTGGATGATCTTATTATGAGTCAAAGAGAATGTGGGGACAAGACCGGCTTAGATTTAATTCCTCCGTGCTATGTCAAACTTCAAAAGTAATTTTGGAAAAAGGATCTTCAAGCCATGAAGAGTCCGAAAAATCCAAAACTCTAAATGTTGCACACACATTCACTCCAAAGCACAATAACAAGCAAACTGGCCTTGGTTATAAAGAAAAGGAAAACAACTTGATTGAGTGCTTATTTGAAAGGACAAAGTGAGAAGAGATTCAACAGAGTTCCTCAACAAACTCCAAACAGAAAATACTCGCAAAAAGGAAGCGAGCTACCAAAAGTCCTTAAAATCTATAAGAGAAATACATATGATGGGAATGGTAGAAAATATCCAAGCCAAGCGATTGGAATAATGTGAACTATCAAAGATAGACTTATGGAATATAAGCCCAAATGGCAAAGGCCTAGAACTCAAGAAAGGCCATTCCAAAAGCATAAGAGCTTTCATCAAAGCACATATATGCACCTATGCACTACACTCAGAGACACCACAATTACCCAAGGAAGGCAATTGCTAAAACACATATGCAGCATACTGAGACAAAAGAGACAGGCAATTTGTATGAACCTAGAATCCCCAAGCAATTTGCCAGGATTAATTATGATTATGGCATCGATAGATGGCAACCCCTTAGAGTCAAATCATTTGGCTATAGGTTGGTTGGATCATCTTACAATTCTAACCCCTCGGGACCCGAGACAAGTATGGGTACCTAAAACTTAATTTCCTTGATTGATTGCGAGGTTCAAGGAAGTGAGTGCCAAGGAACCTGGTACATGGATAGTGGTCATTTTCTAGACATATGACAGAAATAAGAAAAATCTGTCAAAATTCAAGGAAGTTAAAGGAGCAAAAGTCATATTTGGAGGAAATGAAGCTCTGGCGAAATAAGAGGCATTGGATCCATCAAGAGGAATGGATTAGAGATCACAGATGTTGCATATGTTGAAGGACTCAACTTCAATTTATCGAGCATCATCAACTCGTGACAAGGGCTACAATGTTGGATTCAACATGGGTATATGCCAAATCAAAGATATTGAATCAAATGAAGTTGTCTTTGCAAGGATGTAGATGAGAAAAATATGTATGTAGTGGATTGGTCAATCGCAACACCCAAAGACTCTACTAGCAAAGAGCGCTTGGTGAATCAAGTCAGTGGGCATGGCACAAAAAGTCGAGTCACCGAACTTCAAAACGATTAACAAGCTTGCGAAGTAATCTTGTAGAAGGACTTCCGGACTCGATATACAAGAAGGAGAGTATATGTGACGCATGTCGAAGGAAAACAAATCAAGTCGTCATTCAAAGAAAAGACATGCCCATCCTCAACAAGAATATTGCATCCGCTTCATATGGATCTATTTGGCCCAAAGTGGAACCAGGGCATAAGTGGAAAGAAATACACCTTGGTAGTAGTAGATGACTACTCTAGATATACATGGACAATATTCATGTGCAAGAAGAAAGAAACTCTACAAAAACTACCACAATCGATGAAGAGGATTCAAAACGAGAAGAGTCAAACCATTATCAAAATAAGATCGACAGAGGAACTGAATTTGTCAATGGAATAATAACTCGATATTGTATTGAAAATGGTATTGGTCATGAGCTATCGCGAAGAAGAACTCCACAAAGAATGGAGTTGCGAGAAAGAAGGAACAGAACCCTCAAAGAAGCGGCCAAGGACCATGTTAGGTCAAGCGGGGTTACCAAAAGATTTTGGGTGAAGCAATCAACACGACTTGCTACACCCAAAACAGGATGTATGATAAATAGACGGTGACAAAGACTCCTATGAGATCCTGGATGGAAGAAAACCAAATGTTGCATATTTTAGAATATTTGGATGTAAATGCTTCATCCACAACAATGGCAAAGACAACCTAAAGGCTTTTGATGCTAAAGGCGATGAAGGTATCTTCTTAGGATACTCGGTGAAAGCAAAGCCTACAGGATACTCAACAAAAGAACTATGGTTACGAGAAGAATCTATTCATGTAGTATTCGATGAGCCAAATGTAAATGGAGAAGACATTGAAGAGTCGGTGATAATTGAATCATCCAACCATAGAGAAGAGTCCTATCTTTGTCAAGTCAAGCCGGAATTATCAATTGAGAAGAAGATGAGATAGTGAATCTCAAAAAATTTGGAAAATTTGCGGCTAAGTGATTACGAGAGAGGCGACCCAAAGAACACGTACCGCAAGTCGATGAATCCAGCTAACTTACCCCAACCTGATGTAAGATGGCTAAGAGACCATCCACCAGAACTTGTCATTGGAGATATAAGAGAAGGTGTCAAAACAAGATCCAGAACTCAACAAGAAGCTATGTTCACATGCTTCATCTCGCAAATAGAGCCCAAAGACATGTCACAAGCATTGGACGACACACATTGGATTCAAGCTATGCAAGAAAGAGTGAATCGGTTTGAAAGAAATAAAGTATGGGAATTAGTGCAAAGACCCATACATCAAAATGTTATTGGCACCAAATGGGTGTTCGAAATAAGATGAACGAAGAAGGTTACGTGGTAAGAAACAAAGCAAGACTAGTAGCCAAAGGATATTGCCAAGAAGAAGGGATAGATTTTGATGAAACATTTGCCCCGTAGCAAGATTGGAAGCTATAAGGATGTTTCTTGCCTATGCGACTCACAAGAATTTCATTGTATATCGATGGATGTAAAAAGTGCATTCCTAAATGGTTTATTGGAAGAAGAAGTATATGTTGAACAACCTCCAGGATTTGAGCAGAAGACTCTTGGAGATAAGGTATACAAACTCAAGAAAGCTCTATATGGATTGAAAGGCACCCAGAGCATGGTATGATATTTTGTCACAATTCCTAACCGAAAATGGATTCACAAAAGGAAAAGTAGATAGAACACTTTTTAGAATTCAAGACAAAAAGAGTATCTTGCTTGTTCAAATATATGTGGATGACATCATTTTTGGTTACACAAACAAAGAGTGTGTGAAAAGTTTTCAAACCTCATGCAAAGTAAATTTGAAATGAGCATGATGGGAGAGTTGACATTCTTCCTTGGACTCCAAGTGAAACAATTGAAGGATGGAACCTTCATAAGTCAAACAAAATACACAGAGATTTAATGAAGAAGTTTGGTATGGAGGAGAAGTCTTCTCGTAAAAATACCAATGAACACATCGGTCAAAATGGACATGGATGCGGATGGTAAGCTGTAGATCAAACAAGATACAAAGCACTTATTGGATCATTGCTCTATCTCACAAAGCGGGCGGACATCACCTTCTTTGTAGGTGTATGTGCAAGATTTCAATCTGCTCCAAAAGAGAGCCATATGACATCGCCTAAGAGAATCTTGAGATACTTGAAAGGAAGCCAAGAAGTAGGCCTATGGTATCCAAAGGAAGGAGGATTCAAGCTAATTGGCTATTGATTCGACTATTTGGATGCAGAGTGGACGGGAAGAGCACTTCAGGCACATGTCAAATGCTTTAGGAAACAAAGGCTAATTTCTGGTTTAGCAAGAAGCAAAATTCAATAGCCACCTCTACAAAGCGAGAATACATAGGCTGAGGCAAATTGTTGTGCCCAAGTCCTATGGATGAGACAAAGGTGAGAGAGACTATGAAATTGAGGAAAAAGAAATTCCAATCATGTGTGATAACACAAGTGCAATTGCAATCACTCAAAATCTGTGTTGCATTCAAGAACAAAGCACATTGATGTCGATATCACTTCATAAGAGATCATGTTGAAAAGAAGGACATCATCCTGGAATATATCTCAACCGATAAACAACTAGCCGACATCTTCACAAAACCATTATGTGAGTCAAGATTTGAAGAACTCAAACATGAGTTGGGGTTAATTGAACTAAGCCGAGACACGGAAGAATCAAAGAAAAGAAATGGAACGAAAAGGAGGTGAAAAAGAGTGAACACGAAATCATTTCGAAAACCAGATCGGAAAAGACTACACCAAAGTCGGTGATAGCCGAGTCACTAAGAGAATCGTGAGAAGTAGAGTTAAATCGGCTAAAGAATAAGGTGAGTCACTTATAAGCAAAGTGACAAAAACGCGATCGTTTTGACTAAGCGGGAATGTTTTAAGAAACACGTCGACATAATGATCTTTGTACGGTACATAAAGCCGCACACCAAGCTTATGATTGGATATAAATCTTTGCCGCATTAAATACGAGACATTAAATGCTAAATAGGCGTGCAAAATATAAGCCGTTGATTTCGATCACATTTCAAAAACCACCCGCACGTCCTTTCATAAACAATATTTAAACCATTTTTCGTTTTTCTCTCTCACACTTCTAAAAGCTGTTCATTTCTTTCTCTCAAAAGCAAAGGCAAAAACTTCTCTCGAAACCCTATCAATCTTCAAATCAATTTCTAAGTTTTTCTTCGATATAATCTGAAAAATGGCACCAACTTATAACTTTACCAAGTTAGGAAAGCAAATCCACACGGCTCTACGGTGGATTTGACGGAATGGTGAAACAGGGGTCCGACGACACCCTAGTGAAGAAAATCGGTTGAAAAGTTGGAAACGTCCATTTGGCAAAACCGTTTCGGCGTTAGAATATCCGATGACATATGTGGAGGAAGTCGCACAATTCTACGTGAATGCTTTGAGATTCACGATGAAGGAATAAAGTCATCATTCACGGAAAGCGGTGACTATCTCGCAAGGATTTGGTGAACATTGCTCACTACCGGCAGAGGGAGCATCGAGATTAACGGTGATGTCAACCTGGGTGATGCTTGGAAAGAAATAGCCAAGCCCGACTTTTTTGATAAAATAGTGTATACAACAAACAAGAGACTCTTTGAAGGAGGATTATCACAAGTGTTGGACATAGTTGCCAAATGTATCGACATCAATTTTGGCGACTTTGACCAATCAAAAGGCAAAGCGATTGTAATGGCTGCAATCATCGCAAAAAGAAGAAGATAAACCGGGCTGAGTTTGTCTACAATGACTCTGCCGAACGTGGGGAACAAATCCTTCAATGAAGATGGCACATTTGGAGGATCCTAGGATATGGCCTAGTGATTGGCGGCTAATGGAGGTGAAAGGAGTCCCTCTTAGACATGGGAAGGCATTCCATGTTAACAAGAGGATGTTCAGAGCAAACCTCTCGGCGCACTGAGAAAGAGAGCTTATGCCAAGAGAGGCGACACGGTGAGGGGGAATCGGTGACCGAAGATACAAACTGCTGTTTCCTCTCCATTAAGAAGAAAGTCGCCCTGACTAAGAAGAATGCTTGCCCCCGCAAAGAAAGAAAACAAACATGCTCCCGCCCGCCTGTGAGTCACCTGCCCAAAGCCGTGTCTCCCCCTGCTGCAGTTAGCGGTCGAGAAGGACTCACAAATACCTTCTCCGATCGTCAAAAAGAGGAGAACCGAGAAGCCACGACGGCCCGCTCCTCAAAAAAGACACCACAGAGCCCTCGCCGCTCAAGACTCGAGAAGACACCGTCTCGAACCGAGAAATCCCTCCGGTACAAACTAGGAGACGAAGACGAATTATCAAGCGCTCAAAGTGGAGAAACCGGTGAGTCACCACTCGGCTAGAGCAGATACGAGACCTGGCTGGAGAAGTAGAGTCTCCGGATGTAGTTGATGAAAGCCAAGTCTCTTTGAAGGCGTCACGAGAGGCAACCCAAAGACAATTTGTAGTTCACACAGCTGAAACACAAGAAGAACCCGCTAGAGCGGATAGTGATGTAATGATCCTATCTCCACCTTACCCAGACATCCAAAATCGTCTGCGTGAGTGGAGGAAATGGAAGTTGAGTAAGTCAAGGGAACAGTTCCAACGACCTGAGTTTATAGAAGAAGAAGAGGAGGCTGCTAAATTTCCTTGGACTAAAGACTGTGCTCCCAACACTTGATGAAGACAACTGCATAGACATCCTGCAAATTTTCAAGGAAAAGGAGAGAGAAAAGCAAGCTGATGAAGCTGAGGCACGCGAGAAGGCAAGCATCTGCCCTATCTCCGGCACCACAGAACACACACATCCTCTCCTTGATGTCTTCTCGTGCGGTGATGAGGATCCAGGAGAATGCCGCCACGAGAAGAGTTGCAAATCGCAGCAAGCATTGCATGAATCGAGAATCCTTCACGAGCAAAGATTGATGGAGGGACCAGGAGAGTCCTCGAACACACGGTGAAATTGATCCAATGGGAGTGGTTCAGCAAATCGCCATCGTTGTTCTTGCCACCACTTCCTGACTCACTCGGAAGAAAGCGATAAGGGACATGGCGATGGCGGGACAATGGGGACCCCGGTCGAGCCAACCCCTATTGAAGGTGTTTTACCACCTGCCCCAACGATCGAACATTCAATCGAAATAGCCGGGAGTTTGGAGACGAGTGACCCCATTCAAGTCACTCGGTGGTGCGCCCGGGGGAAACTCCCTCCACTGCGGCAAGGTCGGAGGATTTGCAGATGACTCCACAACAAATCAAGGAGGCGAAGGAGAGAAATTACAAACACAAGAAGAAGAACAAAGCAAGTTGCCATCAACGAAGCTCGAGGCGATTGAGACATTGAGACGAGGTCGAGGCGAGGAAGAACAACCCCGGGAGTTAACACTGCAGGCGATGAAAGTGCAATCCATGGGGTTGAGACTCCAATGGATGCCACCACGAAGACCCTAAGACAGTGACATTGTCGAAAGGGAGGACAAGGCCTCGCTGCGGCAGAGAGACCGCTTTGGAGGTATCGAAGGCCCACGGGAGGTTGAGACTTCCCGGGGTAAAAAGAGGCTGTAGTAGGGAACATCCCTCCTGCTATCATCGACCCATCCGAGAAGGAGATAAGCGCACTTCATGATTCCCAGGATAATCTCGATGTAACCTTTCGGGATCGGAAGGCGATGAAGAAAAGCCGAGTCATCCCCGTGCAAATCCAAAAGACTCACCAGTGCGGATGCTCCAAGCACGAGCAAGTCGATCCCAAGACTACTCGTCAAATCTTTAACTTTGATGATGAGCCACCAATGGAAATCTCATCATCGTCCGATGATGCTTCCGATAAGGCCGAGGACCAGTCTACTCAAATGGAAAAATCATTTGAGACCAACGAAGGTTTGTTGAGACAATGTTGAGGCTCGGCAAGCGGGTCCACTTCACAACAAGACCCGGTGAACAAGAGACCCGCTGCGCAGCTCCTCAAGCTGCAGCAGGATCGATTCCTAAAAGAACTTCACGCGCACCGCTCATCATCGAACAAATCCCAGTGGGCGGTGATGAATCTTTTATAGAATCTTTTCCTTTTTCCCTGGAGGTACCCGACCTCCATGAAGAGTCAGAGAATGAACGCAGCGACTTACGCTATCACGGACAGCCCGCTTTTCTCTTGGTACCATTGTTCAGTGCTTATGACTTTGATGATGTATGGCCATCAACTGCAACAGAAGAATCAGTTGAAGTTCGAGAAGTGTTCAAGGCACTATTTGCTGAGGTTGAACGGATGGAGAGGCATCAGGCCTCTTTGGATATGCGACTGGACAACAGAGATGCCAACCTCACAGCCGACTTGAGAGGCATAACAGTCAGAATAAGGGAATGGTGGCAACAACAACAAACAATGCGTGTGGAACAAGTCAAATTCTTCAGAACATTGTTCAACAAGCTGCTGGTATGGAGAGCTGAAAATGCTGATGCAAAAACGAAGCTGAGAGAACAAATTGAGCACATGCATGAAGCTCATACTGCCGAGATAAAGCTACTGCGTGAGCAAAATACGAATGATCTACAGCGTTTGGAAGAACACATAACTAGAAAATTCAGCCTTCTCATGGCTGAGATGAAGTTGATTTCAGCAGAGTCCAACGCTACTCGATCCGAATTCCGTGCTACCTACAACGCAACAGACTTGAAGCAGAACTCGACTATCAGCAGGCTCGACTTCTTGCTTGCAAAGATGTTCCTAGGGTTCCTCTATCCTTTGATGATGCCAAAAAGGGGAAGAGGAATACCTTAAAGCGCTAAAATCAAGTGAAAAAGAAAGGAGCGATTGAGAAGGAAAATCGGTGAGGAAGTTTTGAAACAAAAGAAAGGAAAGCTTGTTGAGGGGGAATGATCAGATATGACATTGATGATTGCACAAACCCCCAACAAGGTCTCATCACGGTGACATTATAAGCAAAGCAAACTCCTGTGACTCGCCACTCCAACACTGCTATATCCATGGCCGATAAGGGAAAAACAATTGAAGCGAGGGATGAAGGAAGTGGAAGGAAGAATGGATGCCCGAATTATGAACATCTTGAAAGAACACGGAGGCATTCCAATAGACGAGAGACACTTATGCCATCTCGGATGTCGGGGACGAGCCACGATCGTTGATGAATTTAAAACGCTCGAATCGAGGGATACTTTGCAAATATGTCATGGCTCAAGCTTGGGACTTGTATCTTGGGAAAAGGGTCTCACGTTATGTGAAGAAGGCGACGGGAAGCGGACTACGGCGATCACTCTGCTTTGGTCACTCCGCCGGGTCACTCACTTTGGAAAGAAGAAGACCCGTCAAGACAAAGATACGCCCAGGTAGAGGAAGAAGCATTAGTGGAGGAAGAAGCTTGGACTCCAGGCCTCGCCCAAAAACATTGAATATGTGGATCCGTAAAGAAAGGAGGGATCTCTGGGGGGCTTGACCAAGTAGCAAATTTGCAAGTGGCTAAAACTAACGCCGAGTATGTAAAAAGACTAGAAGAAGAAAACAAGAGACAAACTCGGCTATGGGAGGAAAGACAGGAAAGAATAAGAAAGAGATGAAGCCGCAGGAAGGCATATGAAAAGAAAAAGAAGCGGTGACGACGAGAAAAAGAGAAGAAGAGAAGAAGATCTTGAACAAGATGAAAGAAGGAGACAACGAAGGAGATGAAGTGTTGCTGTCCAACCCTTCGTGTATTTCACTATGTAAATACATACAATGTAAGTCTTCTGTAATAGAGCTATGAATTCCTTATTTTTCTATGTAGGCAAATATGTACTCACGATACACCTTGTGATTGTGTAAAAGAACAAAATGATATGATCAATAAAAGAATTGATTCTGCGCATACATTCTATGTCAATACACTATCTGTATGTATCTTTGCTGTTTGCATTTTTGAATGGTTTAAGTTTTGACATCATCAAAAAGGGGGAAATTGTTAGGAATTTTATTGTTTAGATTTTGATGAATGCCATGTAAAACTTAGAATAGAAAGTTGGCACCCCAATTCTTGTTGTAAAATGCATTGTAACAAGTAGAGAGCTGGCCAAGCCGAGTCAAGTCGCCTACGCCCTAACATGCAAGAAAACAATCAAGACTGGAAGGAAGACTCTGTGTGAGACAGTGAGTATGGCAAAGAAGAGTAGACGGGAACTCTACTAAAAAGCGGTGAGATGCGGACCAAGTGGAGTATCGGTCAAGTCAACTCAAGAAAATTCAAGTCTCAAGTTGAAGTGGAAGAGTCATCCGATGATTGGAAGTCGACTCTAAGTCACCTGGGGAAAGCAAGGAAATGCGTCAAGTCGAGACAATCAAAATATCCGTTGCACGAGTAAATCAAGAGATTTACTTAAACAAGTAATATCTCCATACCACCTTTCTCGGAGTGCTCAGTCCCGAAGCGTGCAAAATGAATGAACCAATGGGAAGCACTACATCGTGTCGAACTCGAAAAAGGTGAAAGAACAATTCATACGAGGAAATGGCAATTCCAAGGATCGCAACAAGACAAGCCAACGATCGCAAGTGACTTTAAAAAATAAGCCCATCTCTTCAACGGGCAAATTTTTGAAAGATCACTATAAAAGACTGAGGAATGACTCTGAGAGAAAAAACCCGAACCACGAACATTCAAGAAATCAAATAAACTATAACCAGAAATACTCTCAAATCATTCAAGATTAATCCTCAAGCCTACATTACGAAGTACATCAATCCAACACTCACCTGTGAAGGAAAGAGAATTTCAATCAGTTGAAGAGGAAACTTTTGAAGAAAAGGGGTCTACATTCCACGAAGGATTGTAGGAAGGTTCAAGGTCGAACCATGTCTTAAGCTTTTGGAGGTCTTCGTGATCAAATCCAAAGAGCTTGAGCAAGTGAGTGTAGTAGCAAGCGTACTGCCTGTGAAGAAGGCGAGTCGTAAGAGAAGAAGCCGGTGAGTGATCAAGGCGTCTCAGATCGAGTCCCAAAGGATCAAGTCGTTTGTGTGATCAAGACTTGTATCCTGGACTGTTACCACCTTGTAAACCGATCATTACTTAGTGGATTCCTCCAGAGTTGGAGAAGAGAGGAGTAGAAGAATTACCCCATCTTGAACCTCTATAAAAATTTCATTGTGTCATTTACATTTCAAAGACTTTAATTCTGCATTTTTAATCGCTTATATCTGCGATAAATTTGCTATCCACTTGATAATACTAGTACTAAACCTAGCACTAAACTCTTGCTTAATCAAACTTAAGGGTGTTAAGTCTCCGCTGAAAACAAAACCACAGTTGAGTTAATTTAGAATCAACGGTTTGAGTTATTCCATCAACAGCTCATTGAGTCTGTTGAGAGACTAACTCTTGATTGACTAAATCGATTGTCCATCAAGGACACGGTGTGTAGAATCAACTCTGTATATTTAAAAGGACTAAATCGAAAATTGGGTAAGGTTTATTCAACCCCCCCTTCTAAACCTTACACTTACACCCCTTGGGACCTACACCCATTATTGCATGCTCATAAACCCTCTGATATGTGTTCAGGTCATAACATTCATTAACATGAGTCTAGTGTTCCTCATTTCTATACCAAATGGTTGGACATGCATGTGCATAAGGAATGCCAGTCAAGTACCATCTTCTCAGAATCGCAACATTACATAGAAACATCCACATTGTCTTTGATCAAATGTCCATAATTGGAAAATGACAATCATCTGATTTGAATGGGATAAACTCAGCAACTTTGATGGAAACCACTTGCAAGACAAAAATTAGTGCTCTGACATATGGGCTATAATATAAATTAGCAATCTCCCATATGGCACTTACTATATTCAATGATTCACTTTTCAGAAATTAGCATATTCCTTGAGCATCATATTACTTATCAACACATGTCCAATGATTAGATTCTAGGTTATTCGATTGGCTTGTATAAATGTACCTACACCTGGTGCCATTAATCAAACTTTCATCATTTTTCTCATTCTGCTAACTTCAACTTGTTTTACGTATTTCTTATTTATGTTTTCATTACCATGTTTTATTGTAAAACTATCATGGTATCTGAGCAATAACTTACTCTGAATCACCTTGACAGTTTCACCATGGAAGGCAACAATCAGACCACCACACCTCAAACCACACCCCAAACCCAACTTGTCTTTTTACAAAACCAAGCTATCACTATAAAACTTACTGATGAAAATTATTTGATGTGGCAACAACAAATCCTCACTACAGTTAAAGGCTATGGATTATAAAGGGTTTCTTGATGGAACTGAAGCAGCACTATCTAAGTCTATAACAGCAGGAATCGACAATGTTGTGAAGGTAAATCCAGAATTCATCATTTGGCAAAGGTAAGACCAACTCCTTGCCTTTTGGATTTTGTCATCATTGTCTGAGTCTATTCTTATTTCTATTGTTGGATTGAACAACTCCTATGATATTTGACAAATTCTTCAAACAATTTTTTTTAGCTAGACTAAAGCTAGGCTCATGCAGTATAAAATACAACTGCAAAATTTGAGAAAAAATAATTTGAGCATTAGAGAATACATAAACAAAGTGAAATCTTGTTGTGATGCATTAGCATCTGCTGGTAAAAAACTTTCAGAACTTGAACAAATCATGCAGATTTGGGAGGATTAGGCAGTGAATATGATGCATTAGTTCTTACTGTTACTTCAATGCCAGATTCATTTACTCTAAGGGATATGACTTCTTTATTGTTGAGTTATGAGAGTCGAATGAAATCCACAGCTCATATCAATACTGAAGGTTCTATGCCTACTGCCAATCTAACATTCCAAGGAGGAAGAGGTGGACAAAACTATCAAGCAAATAGAAGAAGAGGCAATCAAGGTTATAGGGCAGAGAAAATAGAAGAAGGAATTACAAAAATTTTGGAACTAGAATCCAATGCCAAATTTGTGGCTACTCCAACCATACAACTGATAAATGTTATCAACGCTTCAATTCTGACTTCAGTCCAAAGGGACAATCTCAGAATCAAAGAGGAAATGCAGAAAACAATAGAAATTATAACCAAACTACTGCTCTGGTAGCTGCATCTGAACAAGGATCTGAAATAAACTGGTTTCCTAATTCATGGGCATCACACCATGTGACCAATGACCTTTCTAATCTCAGCATCTCTTCAGATTACACTGGCCAAAGCAAACTTCAAGTTGGTAATGGAAATGGACTAGATATTGCTCATGTCGGTAAGTCTGTTGTTAAATCCCCTGTTCCCTTACACAACACTCACACCCTGCACACATTTAAACTTAATAATCTTCTCCATGTTCCTAAAAATCATTATTGTTTATTTTGAGTTCTTTCATTTTTCTTATGTTGTTAAGGATCAAACTACAGGGGATGTTCTTCACAAGGGCAACCTTAAAAATGGCCTACACCAGTTCAATCTGATAAAGCAAAATCAGCATAGTCCATCAAACTTCTCTGCTTCCCAATCCCAAGGCAAAAGAGCATCCTACAAAACTTCATTTAACAGGACTCATGTTAGAAATTTTTCCTATGTTGTTAGTGCTGCCAAAACTTTTGAGTTGTGGCATAAACGATTAGGGCATGCTTCCTTTAATGTTACAAAAAGAGCTCTTGCTGCTTGTAATCTTCCTTATATTAATGAAAAAGTTGATCCTATTTGCTCTCATTGTGCCAATCTAAATCTCACAAATTACCTTTCACGCACTCCACATATGTCTCAAGTGAACTTCTTCAACTCATTCATACAGACCTCTGGGGTCCAGCCCCAGTCAAGTCCCAAATGGCTACAACTCCTATGTTATAATTGTTGATTATTATTTAAAGTTTGTATGGATTTATTTTCTTAAAGCCAAGTCAGACACCTACAATACTTTTTCTCACTTCAAAAAACTTGTTGAAAATCAATTGAATAAAAAGATTAAGGTGATTCAGAGTAATGGTGGAACTGAATTTAAACCCTTTATTAAAATATTTAACAGCGAAGGAATAATGCACAAAATATCATGTCCCTATACCCCTGAACAAAATGGAATGGTTGAGAGAAAGCATAAACATATTATTGAAATTGGTCTTAGTCTTATGTCTCAATCTAGAGTTCCTAAAGCTTATTGGGATGATGTTTTTGGGACATCTGTTTATCTGATTAATAGAATTCCCAACAAAACCATTGGTTATAAGTCACCTTTTGAGGTTCTTTTTAACCAAACTCCCAACTACAATCATATTAAGACTTTTGGATTGTTAGATAAATATTTTTATCACGATTTTGATGATTTTGTTTAACTGAGTTTTTACACCAAAACAATGTTCCTAAATATTTTCCAAATACTCCAAATTAATTTAAATTATTTATACTAATTTCCCGGAGTATTTTCTTGAAGTTTATTTTTGAAAAAAATTGGACAACTCTTTTGTTTTGAGGTCAACCAATCGCCCTAGAAGGCAACCCGTGTCTGAAAGTCGAAACTTGAAACAGAAACAAATAGGAGGAATTTTTGGGAAGGTTGACCAGTGTGATCGACCAGTCACCTCAAGGTCGACCGGTGCCTGAACTTTGGCAAACTACAAAACTCTTTTTTGTATTGTATTTTGTGGACCTGGACCGGTCCAACAGGGGGTCGACCAGTTGGACCCCACGTCGACCGGTCCCCCTGCGTAAAATAGTGCGATCTATTTTCAAATTTCTATTTTTACTCGACCGGTCGACCTATGTTTTTGACAGCAAAATTCAAACCGTTGAACATCCATATTCTGCAAGATCTACTTTAACAATTTTGTACTATATTTCTAAATCTTGTGATCTTTTTGTAGACAAAAGTGAAGATGGAGGAGCATATGTTGGAGATCCAATCTTGAAGACACTCCTATAAATAGATGAAGGCTTTGAAGCAAACTATATTACAACATACAACAACAATACAACAAGAAAATCTGCAAATTTCTAAGCTTTCATATTCAATATTCTTGTTGTATTTATAACCTAAGTATTTCACTTTCACATTTTGAGGTCTAGGCTTATTTCTTGATTACACTTGCACTCAAAATTGTATTATTCATTATCGAGTTGTAATCTTGAATTTTTGGGTTCATCATTCAACACAAAATATCCTTGTGTGTGTTCTTGTGGTAAGAACACACTTGGGTGATCTAGGTGTTAGGTGCAAGAAGATTGTGGTAATCTTCTTATTGAAGAGTTTAGTGCTCTTTGAGGTGTTGAAGAATTTAGTGTTCTTCAAGGTTGAAGATTGTGGTAATCTTCATAAGGTGCCGTAGAAGATTGTGGTAATCTTTAAGGGAGGTTGTGGTAATCTCAAAAGAGGTGTTATAAGGTGATGTTGTATTAATTGTGGTAATTATTAAAATATTTTTTTCCTTTTGAAATCCATCCCGGAGATACTAAGGTGGTAGAGGATTAGGCCCTATGTGGGTTGAACCTCTATAAATCAACGTGTGTTGTTTATTTCCCGCACCTACATTCTTGTCATTGCTTATTCATTCAAAAAAGAGGGCATAATTCGAAAATCAACATAATCTATTCACCCCGCTCTAGATTATCGTAGGCACTTGGACTAACAAGTGGTATCAAAGCCAAACTCTTTGGCAAGCTCATTCCACACCGCGAGTAAAGAAGAAAGATCCATGGCTACGAACGAAAGCTACCTCACCACCGGGACCTCTACCAGTAAGCCACCGCTTTTTGATGCCAACAACTACGTATTTTTGGAAAGACCGAATGGAGTGCTTTCTTCAAGGGTGCTGGTTCGATATTTGAAACATGGTTATAAATGGAGTATCCATTCCGATGAAGAAAAATGATGTAGGTCCCAAGGGGTTTTAGTAAGGTTTAGAAGGGGGGATTGAATAAACCTTACCAACTTTTCGATTTAGTCCTTTTAAATAAGTTTAGAGTTAATTTCACAGCTATGTCCTTGATGGACAGCTAAGTTAGTTAACCAGCAGACTTAGCCACTTAACAGAATCGACTAAGCTGTTGATAGAATAACTCAACTGCTTAGTCTTATACTTAACTTGGCTGTGATAAGATTTTCAGCGGAAGACTTAACACTCTTGAATTTGGTTTAAGTTTGTTTTAACACTTGGTTTTAGCACTTTGTTAAATATCAATTGGATAGCAAATTATCAGCATATATTAAATAATATGCAGTAAGTAAATGCTGAAATGTAAATGCCACAATAAATTTTATAGAGCTTCGAAGATGGGGTAATTCTTCTAATCCTCTCTGTTTGATAAATGGTTTTATCATGATTTTGATGATTTTGTTTTTACACCAAAACAATGTTTTTAAAGGTTGTCCAAATACTCCTAAATGGTTTAAAATGGTTTTAATAATTTTCGGAGTATTTCTTCAAGTTTATTTTCGACAAAATTGGACAACGCTTTTATATGATTTTGTGTCAAATGTTTTTTGCATCTAAACTATGTCGCTGAATATTGTCCTAATACTCCCGATCGGTCTAAAATATTTTTACTATTTTTTGGAGTATTTCTTGGAGTTTATTTTCGATATAAAATTGGACAATACTTATGTTTCAGGTTCGACCGGTCGCCCTATAGGGCAACCCGTACCTGTGTTGAGTTTTGGAACAGAAAAATGGTACTGAAGGGAAATGGGGGAGGGCGACCGGTCAGCCCTGGGGGCGACCGGTCGACCCCTTGGGCGACCGGTACCTGAATGTACCCCTGAGAACAGACACATTTTGTTTCTCAATTTTGTTCCCTCCAACCAGTCACACATAAGGGCGACCGGTCGAACCCACCCTCGACCGGTCCCCCTGTGTAAAATTCGCAGAGAATTCAATTTCAACTTATCTCTGCGCGACCGGTCAAACCCCTCTTTTGACAAAGAAACTATCCGATTGAGTTTGCGAGACCTTTTCCTTAATTTAAGGGGTTGATTTCTAACACTCTTTTCTTCAATTGTCTTGGTATTTTTCTGATTTCATGTCCCCAAGAGGAGCCTATCATGTACAAGACATCTTCTATAAATAGAGGAAGAATTGAAGCAACACAATAGGAGAGAAAACTACAACACAACAAGATACACTCAAGAATACACTTGTTCTTACATTGTCTTATTTCTTGTTGTAATTTGCCTAGCTATTCACTTTCACATCCTTGAGGTCTAGGCTATTCTTGATTACACTTGCACTCTATTGTATTATCAATTATCGAGTTGTAATCTTGAATTTTTTGGGTTATCATTAAACACAAGATATCCTTGTGAGTGTTTTTGCGGTAAGAACACACTTGGGTGATCTAGGTGTTAGGTGTGAGAAGATTGTGGTAATCTTCTTGTTGAGGTGTTGAAGAATTTGGTATTCTTCAAGGTTGAAGATTGTGGTAATCTTCACAAGGTGCCGTTGGAGATTGTGGTAATCTTCAAGTGAGATTGTGGTAATCTCAAAGGTGGTGTTGAAGAAGAATGTGGTGCTCTTCAAGGTGTTGTTGTAAGTTTGTGTTGTATTAATTTTTGGTAAATTAATAAAATCTTTTTTCTTTTTGAAATCCATCCCGGATACACTGGGGTGGTAGAGGATTAGGCCCTAGGTGGGTTGAACCTCTATAAATCGACGTGTGTTGTTTGCATTCCGCACCTTTATTATTGTCTTTGAGCATTCGGTTTGAAAAAGAGGGCATAATCGAAAAGATGGAGATAATCTATTCACCCCCCCTCTAGATTATCGTAGCCGCTTGGACTTACAAGTGGTATCAGAACCAAACTCTTTGGCAAGCTCGTTTCACATCGCGAGTGAAGAGAAACGATCGTCGGCTACAAACGAAGCTCATCTTTCCGGCACCTCCACCACCAAGCCACCACTATTTGATTCCAAAAATTTTATATTTTGGAAAGAAAGAATGGAATGCTATTTACAAGGTTGCGGGTTTAATATTTGAAACACCGTCATAAATGGAGAATCCATTCCGATGAAAGATACACCACACACCTCCAAAGGCTTCAAAGAGCTCAATGATGAAGAAAAGAAAATCATCTCCTTAAACGATAAAGCTCTCAATATTTTGTATTGTTCATTTACTAATTTGGAATATGAACATATTGTAGGAATTCGATCGGCACATGAAGTATGGCAAAAATTAGAAGCCATCTATGGAGTATTTGCAAATGAAAGGAGCCAAACAAAAGCATCTACTTTTCAAAGGGATACAATGCCAAATCTAAGGAACAAGCCTCTTACAACTTCCAACTATGAAGAAGTTGAACATTGTCTTATGGGCATCGAAGAAGAAAATGAGGTATGTCTTAAACCCTCTACTTCCTATGATATTGTTATTCAAAATGATTATAGTGATTTGCAAAATGATTTTGATGATCTTCAAGATGAATTCCAAAGCTTGCTTGTTAAGTACAAAAATTTGAAAAAGGAATTCAATGTTTTGAAAAATGATAAGGATAGTTTATTTACTTCCTATGAATCACTATCATGTGCTCACACTACCACTCTTGATAAGGTTAGAAACCTTGAAAAAGAAAATAGTACTCTTGTTGAGGATATTAATTGCTTGAAAAATGATTTATCAAAATCAAACTTGAGTACCAATAAAATGTCCAATATTGTTGATATTCATAATTGTGATAAAGGACTTGATCATAAGCCTAATGTTGTTAATCATATGAAAAAGAATCAAGTCACTATGCATATTGGCCATTATGCTCCTAGAATTATTACTTGTTTTTATTGCGGTAAAAAGGGACATACGGCTAATTCTTGTCGAGCTAGAAATAACTCTAATTATTGTTGGAGACCTAAAAGTCTCAAGACTAATCCCAAAGGACCCAAACACATGAGGGTACCACAAAACAATGTCATATTAGGTACTCGGCGAAATAATGATCGAAGAAAATTCATACCGCCAAGAAGACATCAAATGACCGATTCATTTGATCAAAGAAGGAGAAACTATTTTCAACAAAGCCAATTTCCAAGAAGAGGATATAATAAAAAATGGGAAGAACACAATCCTTGGAAATGACAAAGACATCATCAACAAGATGATTTTCAAAGAAGAAGTGACCATCAACAATGGGAAGGACAAAAATTTTGGAGATGAAATAATTGGAGAGATTACCATCAAAATGAAGATTTTAAAAAGGGAAGATATCATCAACAATGGGAAAACCCATGGAAACGACGTAATTGGTAAACCGTATCTCCCTATCTAAATATGCATTTTATTTTATTTATATGCATGTTTTTATTTGTGTCTTAATTGCAAAATGAGTTTTCAAGTATTTTTTTTTTAAATTAAGGTCTTCAAAATATATTTGTGCTTTTAAAATTTTTGAAAAAGAAGACCTTATATGATGTTTTTAAAACTCTTGTGCATTTTTGTAGACTAAAGTGTATTATCATCTCTTATAGATTTTTATGTGATATCTCTTAGCCTACACTTTTGTCATTATGGTTTGTGCTAGATTTGTTTTAAGAATTGTGTAGGATTTACATATTTTCACAAATGGCCATTTACGTCACTATTTGTCAAGAAAGACATAAATTATCGAGGTACGTTTACGTGTGTTACTCTTACTCTTATAGACTCGATATATGTATTGCCATATGCCAATGTGCTTGTTTTTCATAGTATTTCATACAAGTGTCATTAAGAGGATTTTTAGATTTTTTGAAAGGCACTATTCGATTTTTGATTGCACATATTTACTTTGTCAACTCTTGTTCAAATACTTCTTTTAAATGAAGTCTCTACTATATGCTATCGGATTTTCAAATTTTAAAAGAGACCTTTTGTAGCTTTCTTAAGCTTATTTGAACTTGCATGATTTATTAGACTCTTGATGATCTTCTAAATGCATAGTATGTGTTTCTTGCTTCATGGTCTATATATATAGTGTCTATTTTTACTATGCTCTTATACAAGATATTTTGTGATTGATGATTGAGGCATGTTTTTTCACTTGAGCTATTTTTTCTTGCTTATATAAGCGATGCCGCTAATGAGTTTGTTAAGTTATGTAGATGAGAAATGAAGTACTCCAAATATTAGTTACCTCATAATATTTGGATGTTAATGTTCTATTATGAACACCTTAGATCAATTGGATGCCCAATGATGATAGTGATGAAGAAGACAAATTCCTCAATTGATGCTCCAAGATAAATAGAATTACAAGAAGAGCTAAAAGGAAATGATAGATGCCATGTCTTCCATCACAAACAACTATAGATACAATATGGGTACTCCGGAACAAAACTCGATGACCAAGGCAACATTGGTCGAACTAAGGCTAGGTTAGTAGCTCGAAGGTACTTTCAAAAAGGAGGTAATTGCTTTTGGTGTAACATTTGCACTCATAGCACATTTTGTAGCTATTTGCATTTTACTTGGCCATTCTTGTTTTAAGAAAATTTCAAGCTTTACCAAATGGATGTTGAATCCAATTTTCTAAATAGTTTTATTCAAGTAGAAGTCTATCGGGGTTTAAAATCTTTAGGCCAAATGATTTTTTTAAGGGCCTTGTATGGTTTAAAACAAGTACCCCGTGTATGGTTTGATAGACTTAGCTTTTTTTTTTTTGCTAAATGATTTTACAAGAGGTAAAGTTGATACTACTCTCTTTATTTTTGAAAAAGGGCAAGATTGTTTACTTGTGCATTTTTATGAGAATATTTTTGGTACTACTAATGAATATTTGTGCAAGATATTTTTCCAAGTTGATGCAAGGTGTACTTGAAATGAGCATGATGGGGGAGCTCAATTTCTTGCTTGGACTTTAAATCATTCAATTCCAAGTAGATGGTTATATTTCAAAAGAACTATTGAAGGAGTTAGGCATTGAAGAAGGAAGAATCATCTCAACCTCTATGGCTACCAATGAAGAGATTGACAAAGGTTGAGAAAGGCATGTCGGTTGACAAACAAATTCGAGGTATGTTTTCTTGTATTATTTCTATAGACTCGATATTCCATATGCCTTATGTCTATATGCTCGACTTCAAATTATCCCAACGAATCTCATTAAAGTGCCGTTAAAAGAAATTTTCAAATATTTATAAGGTACTTCTTCTTATGACTTGTTCATCCAAAGCTTTAAAACGTTCTTATTTTTTTTGGGATAACAAGTCCGGTGAAAATTATTCAAAATATAGTTCGTCATCATCGAACTAAACATATTGAGATTCGAAAAACTTTCTAAGGGATTGAGTTTTTAACAAAAACTTGAGACGTGTTTAATTCCGTCTCAAGGATAACTCGCGGACTTTTTAATCATTAACCGCTGAGTATTTTACCTCATTTTGAGCTTGATTATGACATAATGTATATTGAATGAGGTCTACTCTTGCATTTTGCACGTTTTTAAAACTTAGGGGCGAAAAATCGGATTTTTGGATCAAATTTCGGATTTCAAAATGAATCAAGAAGGCAGGTGGGCTGCCCGGGCGGCCGGCCGGTCGCCCGCCCCACCAGCTCGACCGGTCGCCCATGCCCTGGACCGGTCGCCCTAAGCAATATTTTGGTTAAAATCAGTTCTGTTTTCCAGACTTAGCCATTTTGGCGTTTCTTTTCTCTATTTTCGTCCCCTTTGCAATTTTCACACACAATTCACTTCAAATGAGTTTTGATGCATGAATTATATATTTTAGGGACTACCTAGCTCGGTTATCATTATTGATGCTCATCTTTACCGATTGAATGGTAAGAATTTCACTCTCTTTAGCTCAATTGGGTTGAACCCTTGAGTTTGTGGCTTATATGTATTTTTTTGATGCAATTCATATATTTTTGTGATGAGCTTATTGATTGTTGATGATTGACATTTGTTAAATTGCATTTGGTGATGAAAAACTTGGCTTGATTTCATTTACAAGGGCTATATATATCTTTCTCAATTTTTGACGCCCGCCAAGTGTTCGATAAAACGTTTCAATGAAAAAATCATCACCTACATGGTTCTCTCGATTTCAAAAGTCTTATACATTTATAGAGATCATGTTTTGCTTATCAAATGAGTTTTCATAAACCTCTACAAGTCGTATGATTCGACTTTTCCCTCCTATTTGGTTTATAAGCTTCAATGTTCAAATAGCTCGATACATCGGTTTAGTTGTTCACTTTGATATGAATATATGATGTATTTATCGTGCTAACATTCTTTTTGATGATTCCAAAGGGGGAGAAACAGTTATAAGCTCTTTAGCTCATAGAAGCTAAGATAAGCTTAACGAAAAGAAGCTATAAGCTATGGCTTCATATAGCCATAAGTTGTGGATCATATTTAGTCCACTTGGTGCATTATGGTTATGTATGAATCATGGTCCATTGGTTGTAGTATGGACTTATATACGGTTCTAATGATGTTTCTTTGACAGGGGGAGCTTTTAAGTGATTGATACTTAAGCTCAATATTGAAAGCTAAGCTTTTAGCTTTTGTTTAAAGTTGCTTCAATATTATTTTTGTTATGCATATTGATAGGGGGAGCATTTGCTATATGTGTTTGAATATCTCTACTCCCATCCTTGTGTTTATATTGCGTGGAGTGTTGTTGCTCTCAACGGATATTTATTTTTGACCGGTAAACTTGTTTTGTTTTCAAAATCGCCTCTCAAAATTGTTTTGTTTTCAAAATCGGCCTTGTTGAATTGTTTTGGTTTGTAATCATCAAAAAGGGGGAGATTGTTTGATAAATGGTTTTATCATAATTTTGATGATTTTGTTTTTACACCAAAACAATGTTTTTAAAGGTTGTCCAAATACTACTAAATGGTTTAAAATGGTTTTAATAATTTTCGAAGTATTTCTTCAAGTTTATTTTCGACAAAATTGGACAACGCTTTTATATGATTTTGTGTCAAATGTTTTTTACATCTAAACTATGTCCCTGAATATTGTCCTAATACTCCCGATCGGTCTAAAATGTTTTTACTATTTTTCGGAGTATTTCTTGGAGTTTATTTT
Source organism: Rehmannia glutinosa (assembly GCA_016081115.2). Taxonomy (NCBI): domain Eukaryota; kingdom Viridiplantae; phylum Streptophyta; class Magnoliopsida; order Lamiales; family Orobanchaceae; genus Rehmannia; species Rehmannia glutinosa. Next base: position 1,854,071 of record JABTTQ020002628.1, read on the forward strand.
CGATATAAAATTGGACAATACTTATGTTTCAGGCTCGACCGGTCGCCCTATAGGGCAACCCGTACCTGTGTTGAGTTTTGGAACAGAAAAATGGGGGGAGCGGCGTCAGTCGGCCACAGGGGGCGGCCAGGTAGGGCGACCGGTCGACCCCTTGGGCGGCCGTGCACGAGCGTACCCTAAGAATGCAGGACACATTTTGTTTCTCAATTTTGTTCCTCCAACCGGTCACACATAGGGGCGACCGGTCGAACCCACCCTCGACCGGTCCCCCTGTGTAAAATTCGCAGAGAATTCAATTTCAACTTATCTCTGCGCGACCGATCGAACCCCTCTTTTGACAGCAAACTATCCGTTGAGTTTGCAGACATCTTTTCCTTAATTTAAGGGGTTGATTTCTAATGCTCTTTTCTTCAATTGTCTTGGTATTTTTCTGATTTCATGTCCCCAAGAGGAGCCTATCATGTACAAGACATCTTCTATAAATAGAGGAAGAATTGAAGCAACACAATAGGAGAGAAAACCACAACACAACAAGATACACTCAAGAATACACTTGTTCTTACATTGTCTTATTTCTTGTTGTAATTTGCCTAGCTATTCACTTTCATATCCTTGAGGTCTAGGCTATTCTTGATTACACTTGCACTCTATTGTATTATCAATTATCGAGTTGTAATCTTGAATTTTTTGGGTTATCATTCAACACAAGATATCCTTGTGAGTGTTCTTGCGGTAAGAACACACTTGGGTGATCTAGGTGTTAGGTGTGAGAAGATTGTGGTAATCTTCTTGTTGAGGTGTTGAAGAATTTGGTATTCTTCAAGGTTGAAGATTGTGGTAATCTTCACAAGGTGCCGTTGGAGATTGTGGTAATCTTCAAGTGAGATTGTGGTAATCTCAAAGGTGGTGTTGAAGAAGAGTGTGGTGCTCTTCAAGGTGTTGTTGTAAGTTGGTGTTGTATTAATTTTTGGTAAATTAATAAAATCTTTTTTCTTTTTGAAATCCATCCCAGATATACTGGGGTGGTAGAGGATTAGGCCCTAGGTGGGTTGAACCTCTATAAATCGACGTGTGTTGCTTACATTCCGCACCTTTATTATTGTCTTTGAGCATTCGGTTTGAAAAAGAGGGCATAATCGAAAAGATGGAGATAATCTATTCACCCCCTCTAGATTATCGTAGCCGCTTGGACTTACACTCTCTTCTCCAACTCCTGGAGGAATCCACTAAGTATTGATCAGTGTACAAATTGGTTATCAGTCCAGATGCAAGTTTTGATCACACAGCTGACTTGATCCTTTGGGACTCAGTCTGGAGATGCCTTGGTCACACAGCTGGCTTCTCGTCCAACTCAGCTTCTTCACAGGGCAGCTGCCTTGCTACTACAGCTCACTTGCTCAAACTTCTTGGATTTGATCACGAAGCCCTCCAATAACTTGAGACTGGTTTGACCTTGAACCTTTCTACAGTCCTCCTTGGAATGTAGACCCCTTTTGATTCTTCAAAAGTTTCCTCTTCAAAAGTTTGAAGTTGTCTTTCCTTCACAGCTTGGTGTTGGATTGATTTCCTTCGAAGTTTAGTCTTGATGATTAGCTTGAATAACTTGAGAATATTTTTGTAGGTCACAACTCGAATGATAACTTGAATGTTCGTGGTTCAGGTGATCCTCTCTCAAAGTGATTCCTCAACCTTTTATAGTGCTCTTTCAAGAATCTGCCCGTTGAAGAGATAGGCTGATTTTCAAAAGACACTAGTGGTCGTTGGCTTGTCTTGTTGCAGTCCTTGAGATTGAAATTACCTCGTATTAAATATACTTTCAGCTTTTTAGAGCCTGACACAGGTGCACTGCTTCCCATTGGTTTATTCCTTTTGCACGCTTCTGGGACTGAGCACTTTAGAATATTGCAGCATGGAAGTATTACTTATTTAAGTAACTTTCTTGACTTCTGTGCAACGAACTCTTTTCAGTTGTCTTGACTTGACTGCAGTTCCTTAACTTCCCTAGGTGACTTCGAGTCAGCTCCCAATCATTGGAAGACTCATCTGTCACTTCAACTTGACTTGGCTATCTTGAGTTGACTTGACTAACACTTCTCATAGCTGTAACTAGCTGATACTCCTTCAATCGAGTTCTTGACTTCTCCTCCTTGCCATACTCAGTTGCTTCACAGCGGAGTCTTCATTTTAGTCTCCAGTTGACTTCTTGCATATCCAGGCATAGCCGACTTGACTCAGCTCGTACTGCCCTATTTATTTTAATGTAAATTACAAGGAAAATGGGGTGCCAACTTTCTAGTCTAAGTTTTACATGGCATTCATCAAAATTTAAACAATAAATTTCCCAACAATTTCCCCCTTTTTGATGATGCCAAAACTTATACATTCAAAATGTAAATAGGAAAGATACATACAGATAGTGCATTAACAGAGAATTTATGCATAGAATCAATCTTTTTATTGATCATAACATTCTTGTCCTTTACACAACTGTTTACAAAGTGTATCAGAGCAAACATCTATTTCTACGCAAAAATAGAGAATTTACAGATTTCTTATATAATATACAGAAGACTTACATACTTATGTACTTACAATAGTAAATTACATGAAGGGGTGGACATCAACACTTCATCTCCTTCGCTGCCTCCTTCTTTCTTCATCAACTCTGTCGTCTTCTGACCTTTTTAATCTTCTTCATCTGCTTTCTTTTTCTCATAAGCTCTTCTTGTAGCTTCATCTTTTCTTTTCCTTTCTTGTCTTTCTTCCCACAGCTGAGTTTGTCTTTTATTTTCTTCTTCAATCCTCTTGCCATAGTCAGCATTCTTCCTTGACACTTTCCTGTTGGCTACTTCGTCATACCCAACCCAATAGATCCCTCATTTCTTTCCTGGATCTATATATTCGATATTTTTGGGTAGAGGTCTAGGTCTGAAACCTCTTCCTCCACTGCTTCTACCTCTTTCTCTGGGTGTGTATTGTAATGGGGCCTTCTTCTTTCAAAGAGAGTGACCAAAGCAGAGTGATTAGGAGAGTCTTTGCTGTCGCCTTCTTCGCACAGCTTAAGGCATTTTTCCCAATACAAGTCCCAGGCTTGGGCTATGGACATGTCTTTGAAGTATCCTTCGGATTCGAGCGTTTTGAATTCATCAACTGATCTAGGCTCAGTTCCAACGTCTGAAATGGCACTAGTGTCTCTTCCTGATGGAATGCCTCCGTATTGTTTCAATATGTCCATCACACGGGCATCCATTTTTCCTTCAACCTCCTTCATCCCTGCTTCTACTATTTTCCTCTTCTCAGACATGGGCACAACAGAGTGTTGGAGCAGCAGAGTCACTGGGAGTTTACTTATGATGTCAGCTGTGACAAGTCCTTGTTGAGGGGTTCTAGCAACGATTAAAGTCATGTCTTTAGAACCTTCCCCCTCAACAGATTTTCCCTTTTCTTTCTTTTGATCCTCAAATGTCTTCTTATTCACAGCTGCTTCCTTCTCAACCGCAGACCCTTCCAGCTGCTCCTTTAGGTATTCTTCTTCCCCCTTTTTGGCATCATCAAAGGAGAGAGGAACCCCTGGAAACATGCCAGCAAGCATGAAATCTAGACGGCTGATAGCTGAGTTCTGCTTGGATTCTGCTGCGGAGTATGCTGCTCGAAATTCTGAGCGGGTGTCTTTTGATTCGGCTGTCACCAACTTCATTTCAGCCATAAGAATGCCGAATTTTGCATTCATGTTTTCTTCTACGCGCAGAAGTTCTTTTCGATGAAATTCGCACAGCAGTTCCATTTCTGTGATATGAGAGGTATGAATTCTATCAATATTTTCTTGCATCCTCTTCTTCATGTCATCGTTATAAGTGCTCCAGATTAGCATCTTATTGTACAATGCTTTGAAGTATCAAACCTGTTCCACACGCATTGTTTGCTGCTGTTGCCACCATTCCCGGATCCTGACTATGATTCCACACATATCGGCCGTAAGATTAGCATCCCTGTTATCCAGCCGCATATCCAATGAGGCCTGGTGCCTTTCCATCTTCTCTATCTCCGCAAATATTGCCTTGAAGACTTCTCGAACCTCAGCTGTCACCTCTGTCTCAGCTGGCGCCCAAGCAGCATCAAAATCAAAATCTGCTGGGACAATGGTATCTGTGGGAATGACTGGATCAGGTCTATGGAAACGTTGTTGATCTCTAGCTGATTCTTCATCAAAATCAGGCAGCTCTAGTGAGAAAGGGAACGTTTCTTCAAACGCATCATCATGGACATAGGGAATCTGTTCAACTGTGACTTGTGGTCGTGATGTGCCTGGTTGAGTCGATTCTGCTGCATCATTGGGAGCCTGCGTAGTAGACTGTGATTCAGCTGGGGTTTCTTGTGGTATGGACCCAACTGGCTGAGCCTCAGCTGTCTCAACAGCTTCATCGGTCTCTGCTGATTTTTCCATGTGAGTTGTCTAGTCCTCGGCCGTATCAGTAGCGTCATCGGACGATGATGAGACTTGAAGGGGTGGCTCATCATCATAGTTGAACTTTTGACGAGCAGCCTTGAATTCTGGCTTACTCGTGCTGGGAAGAACATCTTCAGCTGAATCGTTTGGATTTGCAACAGGGGATGACTCAGCTTCATCTTCACCTTCAGATCCCAGAAAAGTTACATCATGGTTGTCTTGGGAATCGTGAAGGGCATTTATCTCCTTCTCAGTTGCATCAATGATACCAGAAGGATGTTCTGTACTTCTGTTTCTTTACCTCGGGAAGTCTCAACCTCCTGTAGGCCTTCATTACCTCCTACAGTCTCAACTGCAGCAAGGCCTTGGACATTCCCTTCGACAGACTCAGCTGTCTTGGGGTCTTCTACAGTGGCATCCACAGGAGTCTCAACTACGTGGATTGTACTTTCATTGCCCAGAGTTTTAACTCCCAGGGCAGAACCATCCTATGCCTCGACTGCATCAGCAGCGTCCTCAGCCTGCAGAGCAGTTGGCACCTCTGCTGAGACAGTCTCAACTGTCCGAGCTTCTTCAGTGACAACTTGCTGTGTTTCATTTTCTTTTTTCGTCTCCACTTCGCCTCCGAGATTCATGGTGGAATTGTCTGCAGCAACCTCCGACCTAGCTGCAGTGGAGGGACTTTCCCCCTCAGCTGGCACACCAGCTGAGTGACTTGATTGGGGTCACTGTTCTCCAAACTCCCGGCTATTTCCTGTGAGTGTTCAATTGTTGGGGTAGGTGGTAAGACACCTTCAATAGGGGTTAGCTCGACTTGGGTCCCCAAGTTCCCAGTTTCATTGCCATTTCCCTTAGAACCTTCCTCAGAGTGAGCTGGGGAAGTGGTCGCAAAGAACAACTTGATTCTGTCAATCTGCCGCACCACTCCCATAGGGCCAATTTCATTTGTGATTTGGAAGACTCTCGGTCCTTCCATCGTTGTTGCTCATGCATCATTCGGATTCCCGCATGGCTTCTTTGCATTTCTAGCTCTTCTCGTCGCGGCGCGGGTCCAAATCTTCATCACTCGCTGAAAGTATGTCAAGATGTGGATGAGTGTGATCGTGGTTCGAGTTAGAGGACAAATCGGCTTTCGACGAGCTTACCTCGCTTCCTCTCTTTGCGCTTAGCCTATTCGTTTTCCTTTTGAATTTGCGGCATGTTGATGCGATTATCCTCATCAAGGGCTTGCAAAGATTTGTGTCAACTTCAAGGAACCCGAATAGCTCCTCTTCCTCCTCAATAAACTCGGGTGTTCAAACCGCACCCTAGAGTGACTCAACTTCCACTTCCTCCATTCTCGCAGCGATTTTGGATGTCCGGGTATGGTGGAGACAAAGATGATCACATCATCATCATCATCATCTTCGTGTTGTCCTCCGGTCTCAAGAATGGAGGGTAGCATAGCTTCTTTCGCTCTTCACCTCAGCCGGCATCTGTCGTGGCGGAGACACGATCCCTGTCAGCAGGAGACTTAGTTGTCTCAATTCTTTACTTGCTCCTCGGTGTTTGCCCACATGGTGGGTCTTCGACTTGCCTCTGCTGATCGGCCTCAACAGATTTGGCGGTTTCATCAATAATCTCTGGAGACTCTACTTCTCCAGCTGTTTCAGCGATCTGTTCTAGCTGAGTGGCAGACTCAGCTGTTTTCTCAAGCTCTGAATGCTTGAAGAGTCTTCTTATTTTGGTTCTCACCAGAGGAATTTCTGGTTCGGATACAGTTTCCTCAGAGTCCTGGGCGGCAGGGGCCGGTGCTACTTTATTTTTCTGAGGAGCTGGCTTTTTGGCTTGTCAGTCCTCTTCTTCTTGACAACTGGAGAAGGTATTTGAGGTTCATTCTCAGATGCGGCTGCAGGGGCAGGAGACACGGCTGTAGGGGAAGGTGACTCGGCTGTAGGGGCAGGTGCAGTTGTTTTCTTTGCCGCATGGGCAGTAGTCTTCTTTCCAGCTGCAGAGGCAGCTTTTTTTCTTGGGAGGGGAGACAACATCTGTTTCCTCAGGGTCAGCTGATTCACCCTCACTAGTATCCGCTCTTTTGGCATAAGCTCTCTTCTGAGCTCTGGAGAGATTCGATCGGAACATTTTCTTGTTGACATGGAATGCCTTTCCATGTCGGAGTGGAACTCCCTTCACTTCCATCAGCCGGCCAAGGCCATACCCCAAGGATCCTCCGAACGATCCATCTTCCTTGAAAGACTTGTTTCCAACATTTTGGCAGAGTCTGCTGTATACAAACTCAGCCCAGTTTACCTTTTTCTCCTCCATGATCGCAACCATCACGATCAGCTTAGTTTTGGACAACTGATTAAAGCTTCCAAATTTGATGTCTACACACTTGGCAACATTATCCAACAACTTGTGGTAATCTTCCTTGACGAGAACTTCGGTTTGTGTAGACGACCTTCAAAGACAAAGTCGAGGTTTGGCCACTTCTTTCCATGCAGCAGCCAAGTTTACATCGGCCTCCAATATCTCCGACACTCCTTCCGACGGTAGCAAACAATGCTCCGCTAGATCCTTAGCAGTGATCGTAAATTCCTTTCCGTGAACAGAGGAATTGATGCCCTCGTCGTGAACTGCAACATTCACGTAGAACTGGGCAACCTCTCCCACATACGTCATCTGAAACTCCATCGTGAGAAAGGGTTTCAGTCCAGATTTCTCTACTTTCTCAGCTATCTTCTTCACCAGGGTTTCATCAGACCCCTGTTTGATCATCCCTTCAAAATCCACGGTAAAATCAGTGTGGATTTGCTTTCCCAACTTAACGAAATCGTAGGTGGTTGCCATTTCAGTGACTTTTACCGAATGATTTTTGAGAAACTTGCTTTGAAGATTGATAGGGTTTTGAGAGAAAAATATAGTTTTTGCTTTTGGAGAGATGAATAGTTTGGTGTAGTGTGAGAGAGAAAACAGACGAAATGGTATATATATGGGTTATGAAAGGACGTGCATACGGTTTATGAAATTTGATCAGGATCAACGGCTCAGATTTAGCATGCCGATTTGCATTTAATTTCTCGTATTTAATGCGGCAACATTTATATCCAATCATAGGCTTTGTCGTTTGACTTTTGATCAGTCTGTCATTATTATTTGACGTCATCCTTAAAAATATTCCCACTTATTAAAAATGACTGCGTTTTTGTCACTTAGCTCATAAATAACCCAGCTTACTCCTTAGCTGATTCAACTCCTCTCTTTTCACATAGGTACTCAGCTGTCAGCTAACTTGATGCAACTGATTTTCCGATACAACTGATTTACTTGGCTGATTCAAGACCTCAGCTTTATTTTCATCTTTTCTCGTTCCAACTCTTCTCCTTGAGTCTTCTGAGTGTCAATTCAGCGCAATCAACCCTAGCTCATGCTTAAGCTCTTCAAATCTTGATTCACATAATGGCTTTGTGAATATGTCAGCTAACTGTTTATCAGTTGAGATGTATTCCAAGGTGATGTCCTTCTTTTTAACATGATCTCATATAAAATGATATCTGACATCAATATGCTTTGTTCTTGAGTGCAACACAGGATTTTGAGTGATTGCAATAGCACTTGTGTTATCACACATAATTGGAATTTCTTTTTCTTCAACATCATAATCTCTCATTTTGTTGTCTCATCCATAAGACTTGGGCACAACAATTTGCCCATGCCTATGTACTCTGCTTGTTTGTGGATGTGGCTATTGAATTTTTGCTTCTTGCTAAACCAGGAAACCAATCTGTTTCCAAGCATTTGACATGTACGAAGTACTCTTCTGTCAACTCTACATCCAAAGATAGTCGAGTCCGAGTAACCAATAAGCTTGAATCCTCCTTCCTTTGGATACCATAAGCCGACGTCCTGGAATCCCTTCAAATATCTTAGGATTCTCTTGGCTGCAGTTATATGGCTTTCTTTTGGTGCAGATTGAAATCTTGCACATACACCTACAACAAAGGTGATGTCTGGCCTACTTGCTGTGAGATAGAACAATGATCCAATAAGTGCTTTGTATCTAGTTTGATCCACAGGCATGCCATCTGCATCCATATCCATCTTGACTGATGTATTCATTGGTATTTTCACAGAAGACTTTTCTTCCATACCAAATTTCTTCATTAAATCTTTGGTATACTTTGTTTGACTTATGAAGGTTCCATCCTTTAGCTGTTTAACTTGAAGTCCTAGAAAGAATGTCAGCTCTCCCATCATACTCATCTCAAATTTTCCTTGCATGAGGTTTGAGAATTTATCACACAACTCTTTGTTTGTGGATCCAAAAATGATGTCATCCACATATATTTGAACAAGCAATATACTCTCTCCAACTTGAATTCTGAAGAGTGTTCTATCCACTTTCCCTTTGGTGAATCCATTATCTGTCAGAAAATGAGACAATGTATCATACCATGCTCTAGGTGCCTGTTTCAATCCATATAGAGCTTTCTTGAGCTTGTACACCTTATCTCCAAGAGTCTTCTGCTCAAATCCTGGAGGTTGTTCAACATAGACTTCTTCTTCTAATAATCCATTCAAGAATGCACTTTTTATATCCATTTTCTATACAATGAAGTTCTTGTGTGCATCATAGGCAAGAAACATCCTTATTGCTTCTAATCTTGCAACAGGGGCAAAGGTTTCATCAAAATCTATTCCTTCTTCTTGGCAATACCCTTTGGCTACCAGTCTTGCTTTGTTTCTTACCACAAAACCGTCTTCATTCATCTTGTTTCTGAACACCCATTTTGTGCCAATAACATTTTGATGGGTTGGTCTTTGAAACAATTCCCATACTTTGTTTCTTTCAAACTGATTCAGTTCTTCTTGCATGGCCTGAATCCAATGTGTGTCATCCAATGCTTGAGACACATCTCTTTTGGCTCTATTTGAGAGATAAAACAAGTGAACATTGCTTCTTGTTGAGCTCTTGATCTGGTTCTTACACCATCTCTTACATTTCCAATGACTAGTTCTGGTGGATGGTCTCTTAACCATCTCACATCAGGTTGGAGTAAGTTAGTTGGGTTCGATCTTCTTCTTGCAATTTGTGTTATCTTGAGCGACTCTCTCATCATCACTTTTTGTAGATTGTCCGGTTGTCTTTGAGATTCGGCTATCTCATCTTCACCTTGATTAATTATTCGACTTGACTTCAACATAGGGACTCTTCTGCACAGTTGGTTGATTCAGCTTATTAGCTAACTCTTCAAGATCTTCTCCATTTACATTAGGTTCATCAAACACTACATGGATGGACTCTTCTGTGATCATAGTCCTTTTGTTTAGCACTTTATAGGCTTTGCTTTCAGCTGCGTATCCCAAGAAGATACCTTCATCAGCTTTAACATTAAAAGCCTTTAGATTATCTTTCCCATTGTTGTGGATGAAGCATTTACATCCAAATATTTTAAAGTACCCAACATTTGGCTTTCTCCCTGTCAAAATTTCATAGGGATTCTTTGTCAGCTGCCTATTTATCATGCATCTATTTTGAGTATAACATGCAGTATTGATGGCTTCAGCCCAAAATCTTTTTGGCAATCGACTTGACTAACATGGTTCTTTGACTTCCTTGAGAGTTATGTTCCTTCTTTCTGCTACTCCATTCTGCTGTGGAGTCCTTGCTGCAGATAGTTCATGAGCAATACCATTTTCAACACAATTGAGTTATTATTCCATTGACAAACTCAGTTCCTCTGTCAGATCTTATCCTTATAATGGTTTGACTCTTCTCATTTTGAACTCTTTTCATTAGTTAGGGTAATTTCTGCTAGGTTTCCTTCTTTTTACACATGAAGATTGTCCATGTATATCTTGAATAATCATCCACCACTACTAGAGTGTATTTCTTTCCACTTATGCTGGCTGGCTCAACTGGACCAAATAGATCCATGTGCAACAGATGCAATATCCTTGTTGAAGATGGACTTGACTTTTCTTTGAAGGATGATTTGATTTGCTTACCCATCTGGCATGCATTACAAACACTTTCCTTCTTATACACTGAGTCTGGAAGTCCTTCAACAAGATTACTTCTTGCAAGCTTGTTAATTATCTTGAAATTCAGGTGACTCAGCTTCTTGTGCCACAACCAACTTGATTCGGTTGTACTCTTTGCTAGCAGACAAGTGCTTGGTGTAGCAATTGACCAGTCTACCACATATTGTCTGGATCCTTGCAACACTACTTCATTTGATTCAGTGTCTCTGATTTGGCATACTCCCATATTGAATCCAACATTGTAGCCCTTGTCACAGAGTTGGCTAATGCTTAACAAATTGAAGTTGAGGCCTTCAACGTATGCAACATCTGCGATTTCTAATCCGTTTTTCCTGATGGATCCAGTGCCTCTAATTCTCCTGGAGCTTCATTTCCTCCAAATATGACTTTTGCACCTCTAATCTCCTTGAATTTTGACAGATTTTTCTCGTTTCCTGTCATGTGTCTGGAACAGCCACTATCCATGTACCAGGTTCCTTGGCACTCAGCTGTTCTTTGAACCTGCAATCAAGGAAATTAATTTTTAGGTACCCATACTTGTCTGGGTCCTGAGTGGTTAGTGTTGTAAGATGATCCAACCAACCTATAGCTAAATGATTTGACTCTAAGGGGTTGCCATCTATCTGTGCCATAATCATAATTCACTTTGTCAAATTGCTTGGGGGCTTTAGGTTCATACAACTGTCTCTTTTGTCTGTATGTCTGTGTGTGTGTTTTAGCAATTTCCTTCTTTGGGTAATTGTGATATCTCTGAATGTAGTGCTTGGGTGTATATGTGTGCTGATAATAGCTTTGTTGCCTTTGGAATGACCTTTGCTGAGTTTTAGGCCTTTGCCATTTAGGCTTGTATTCCATAGGTCTTTGCTGATATTTCACAATATTCCAATCAGCTTGACTTGGGTAGTTTCTACCATTTCCGTCATATTTGTTCCTTTTATAGAACTTCTGGGGCTTGTGGTAGCTCTGTTTCTTCTTTACAGAGTACTTCCTGTTTGGAGTTCTTTGAGGAACTCTCTTTGGATTTCTTATCAATTTGTCCTCTCAAAGATACTCAATGGCATTTTCCTTTTCTTTTATATTCAAGGCCAGTTTGTTTGTGATTGTGCTTTAGAATAGTTGTGTGTGCAATATTTGGTGTCCTGGGTTTTTGATGCTTCATTACTTGAAGATCCCTTTTCCAAGATCACTCTTGGAGTTTGACTATGCACAAAGGAATTAAACCCTATACCTGTCTTGTCTCCACATTCTTTTTGGCTCAGGATGATTTAGATGCCTTTGTGAATGAAGCAATCACATTTTTGAGATCATTTTCTCTTTTTTCTATAGCAGCTATCTCTGCTGTTAATTTAGCATTTTCAGCCTTCAGCTTTTTGTTCTCATCAGCTATGTGACTTAGAGTACTCAGCTCCTTAGTCAATTTTGTGAGTTTTGCTCTTGATAAATTTTGTTTTCCTCATTTAATAGTGAGTGTGAGGATTTAATGTGCTAAAAGTCTTTCATCATTTTGCCTAATGAATCATAAATATTAGTGGGTGATGAAGTATGTGTGTCACAGTTACTATCACTAGAATCTGAATGAGATGAGTTAGAATGTACCTCATCTTCTTGGTCAGGTTGATCTTGTTCCTTAGCCATTAGACATATTAAGGCTTCTTCTTCGAGTCACTTGAGTAGTCACTTCACTACTCTCGAGTCTCCGCTTCTTTTGACTTTGGTCAGATCGCTAGATCCTCGTGACCAACATTGCTCTTTTCTTTTCTTGCCTTCTTTCTCTGAAGACTTTTCTTTCTTCTTCATTCCTGTATTTATTGACTACAGGATATTGACAGTCAATGGCAAAGTGTCCTGGTTGTCTGCAATTCCAACACAAGTTTTCAACTTTTTGATCAGCTCTCTCATTTCTTGGGTTGTTAGCTCTTTGATATTCGATCTTTTGATACTCAGCTCTCTTTGGTGGCTTATCTTCCCTTGACTTGGAGGGAGCTGAATGTCTTCTGGAGGATTCACCTTTGTTTCTTGTGTAGTTCTTGTTGAAGAACTTGTTGAATCTTTTAACCATCAAGACAATCTCTTCCTGGTCAATGACTTCTTTGGTCTCGGCTCTCTTCCATTCCTTGACATTGAGTGCAGCTGTTTTGGGCACAGCTATCTCCTCTTGATCTTTTCTTCTCAGCGCAAACTCATAGGCTTTGAGGTCTGAGAATAGTTCATGATTGAATGTTTTTGATAGGTCCATCGAGTACCTTAGAGCCAAGCTCTTCATTTCCCACGCAGCTGGGAGGCTCCTTAGTATCTTCATACACATCTCCTTCTGTGTGTATTCTTTCCAAGTGCTGAGAGCTCATTTGTAATTTCAGTGAATCTAGCATCCGGTAGGTCCTTTGTTTCACTGCAAAGCATTTTAAAGTTTTCAAATTTTTGAACAACAAAGATAATTTGTTTTCCTTAATTTGCTCAGATCCTTCACAAATTAAGGTTAATTTATCCCAGATTTCTTTGGTTGTTTTGCAAGATTTGACTTTGTTGAATATGGCTTTGTCCAAAGTCTTGTAAAGTATATCCTTGGCCACATTGTCAAGGTTGTATCTTTTTATGTCATCATTTGTCCACTCGGCTCTTGGCTTTTCAACCATATGGTCTGCAGGAGGAACAACCTCCTCTTCCTCACCGCAATGACTCTCCTTGCGATTGCGTTCACCTTCATTATTTGCGGTGGCCCATCCTCTATCACTATCCACATTTCATCATGTAAAGCTGATAGATGAGCCTGCATACATATTTTCCAGTCATCAAATTCTTCAATGGTGAACATAGAAATGCATGTCAGATTTGCTTCCATGATAATAACTTTGCTGTTTAAAAAATGGCTTTTGAGAGAACAAGTGTTAAAAACTTCTTTGAAAACTTGGAGATCTAGTTCAGTAACCAATGCGGAAGGCTCAATGAACCAACCGCTCTGATACCACTTGTAGGTCCCAAGGGGTGTAAGTAAGGTTTAGAAGGGGGGGTTGAATAAACCTTACCAACTTTTCGATTTAGTCCTTTTAAATAAGTTCAGAGTTAATTTCACAGATATATCCTTGATGGACAACTAAGTTAGTTAACCAGCAGAGTTAGCCACTTAATGACTGATTGAGTTGTTGATAGAATAACTCATTTTGCTTAGTCTTATACTTAACTTGGTTTGCCGTGATAAGATTTAAATGGAAGACTTAACACCCTTGAATTTGGTTTAAGTTTGTTTTAACACTTGGTTTTAGCATTTTGTTAAATATCAATTGGATAGCAAATTATCAACAGATATTAAATAATGTGCAGTAAGTAAATTTGAAATGTAAATGACACAATAAATTTTATAGAGGTTCGAAGATGGGGTAATTCTTCTAATCCTCTCTTCTCCAACTCCTGGAGGAATCCACTAAGTATTGATCAGAGTACAAAGTGGTTATCAGTCCAGATGCAAGTCTTGATCACACAGCTGACTTGATCCTTTGGGACTCAGTCTGGAGATGCCTTGGTCACACAGCTGGCTTCTCGTCCGACTCAGCTTCTTCACAGGGCAGTTGCCTTGCTACTACAGCTCACTTGCTCAAACTTCTTGGATTTGATCACGAAGCCCTCCAATAACTTGAGACTGGTTCGACCTTGAACCTTTCTACAGTCCTCCTTGGAATGTAGACCCCTTTTGATTCTTCAAAAGTTTCCTCTTCAACAGTTTAAAGTTGTCTTTCCTTCACAACTTGGTGTTGGATTGATTTCCTTCGAAGTTTAGGCTTGAGGATTAGCTTGAATAACTTGAGAATATTTTTGTAGGTCACAACTCGAATGATAACTTGAATGTTCGTGGTTCAGGTGATCCTCTCTCAAAGTGATTCCTCAGTCTTTTATAGTGCTCTTTCAAAAATCTGTCCGTTGAAGAGATAGGCTGATTTTCAAAAGACACTAGTGGTCGTTGGCTTGTCTTGTTGCAGTCCTTGAGATTGACATTACCTCGTATTAAATAAACCTTCAGATTTTCAGAGCCTGACACAGGTGCAGTGCTTCCCATTGGTTTATTCCTTTTGCACGCTTCTGGGATTGAGCACTTTAGAATATTGCAGCATGGAAGTATTACTTATTTAAGTAACTTTCTTGACTTACGCGTACAACGGACTCGTTTGATTTCTTCTTGACTTGCATAGTTCCTTAACTTCCCCAGGTGACTTCGAGTCAGCTCCCAATCATTGGAAGACTCATCTGTCACTTCAACTTGACTTGGCTATCTTGAGTTGACTTGACTGACACTTCTCATAGCTGTAACTAGCTGATACTCCTTCAGTCGAGTTCTTGACTTCTCCTCCTTGCCATACTCTGCTGCTTCACAGAGGAGTCTTCATTTTAGTCTCCAGTTGACTTCTTGCATATCCAGGCATAGCCGACTTGACTCAGCTTGTACTGCCCTGTTTATTTTAATTCAAATTACAAGGAAAATGGGGTGCCAACTTTCTAGTCTAAGATTTACATGGCATTCATCAAAATCTAAACAATAAATTTCCCAACAAAGGAAGACGACACTCAAATTCCCAAAGCCCTCAAAGAGTTTGATGATGAAGACAAGAAAATATTCTCCTTAAAAGGTAAAGCTCTTAATATTCTTCATTGTTCTCTTCCCGCTACGGAATATAATCGTATTAGAGGTATACGATCCGCTCATGAAGTTTGGGAAAAATTAGAAACTATCTATGAAGGCACCAAGAAAGTTAAACAAGCTAGAAAAACAATGCTTGTTAAAGATTTCGAAAATTTTAAAATGCTCGAGGGTGAAGGGATTTCAAAAATGGTAGAAAGGCTAGACAACATAGTTAATTCATTATGGGCACTCGGAAAAGTCATTTCGGAAGAAGACAAAGCTACCAAAGTTTTAAATGCTCTTCTCGGTTCTTGGTCCAAAAAAGTGACGGATATCATGGAAGCTCAAAATTTAGAAACTCTAAATTTTGATGAGCTTATTGGAAATCTTATCATTTATGAAGCATATGCAAATAAAAAGAGTAATTCAAAAGCATCCACTTCTCAATCGGATATTATAACAACTTGGGATGAGTTTCTTGCAACTTCCGACGATGAAGAAGCCGAGAAATGTCTAATGGGAATTGAAGAAGACAATGAGGTGCGCTCTAATCCTTCTTCTTCTTTTAGTAATGAATTGAATGATGATTATGATGAATTGAAAAATTATTTTGATGAGCTTCAAGATGAATTCCAAAGCTTGTTCTTTAAATACAAAAATTTAAAAAAGGAATTCAAAACCATGAAATGAAAATGATAGTTTATATGCTTCTTATGAATCTCTTACTAGTACTCATAATGTTATACTTGATAAGGTTAGAATTCTTGAAGAAGAAAATAATACTCATGATAAAGATATTGATGGCATGAAAAAGGATATGATGAAATTTAATTTGAGTACCGATAAAATGACCAAAATTCTTGATGTTCAATGTTGTGATCATTTGAAACTAGGACTTGGTTATAAGTCTAATGTTATTAATGTTAAGAAAAAGAACCCAGTCTCTATGCATGTTGGTCATTATGCTTCTAGAACTATTACATGTTTCTATTGTGGTAAAATTGATCACATGACTAATTCTTGTCGGGTTAAAAATAGTTCTAATTATTATTGGAGACCTAAAAGTCTCAATGTTAATCCCAAAAGATCCAAACGCTTGAGGGTACCACAAGAAAATTTTATGTTAGGTACTCGACGCAACAAAAATCAAAGGAATTTTAAATTATCATATAGATAACAAATGATTGCGCCATATGATCGAACAAGGAGATATTATCAACAAAATTATTTTTCAAGAAGAAGGTATAATCAACAATGGGAAAGATACAACCCTTGGCAATGGAGAAATTGTTAACTATTATCCTCTTCTCGAAGTATGCATTTCATATTGTCTTTTATAATTATTGCACATTTTCATTTGATTGTCAAAATTCTTTATGAAAATATTTCTTAAAAATGAGGTCTCAATTTTATACTTTCGGATTTTGAAATTTCAAAAGAGACCTTAAATGGATTTTCAATAAGCACTTGTTTTATCAAACTTTTGTTGATTCTTACAAAAAGCATTGTATGTACTACTTGTCCAAATTCTATCATAGTTTATATCAATATTGTGTATTACTCGACATTACTATGCTCCTGTGCAAGATATTTTGTCAAGTTTTTGCAGGAAATATTTTTGATATTAAGGAACAAATGATCGTAGACTTATTCATGGCCATCTATGTCATAAGGTGTCAAGATTACGAACGACATATTGGTCGACAAATAAATTCGAGGTATGTTTATCAACTTTCATTATTCTTATAGATTCTAAATTCTTCATGCCTTATGCCTATATGCTCGACTTCAAAACTATCCCAACGAATCTCATTAAAGTGTCGTTAAAAGAAATTTTCAAATATTTGAAAGACACTTATTCTTATGGCTTGTTTTATCCAAAGTTTTAAACGTTCATATTTTTCGGAATAACAAGTGCGGAGATAATAATTTCTCAAAATACGGTTCGTCATAATCGAACTAAACATATTGAGATTCTATATGTTCTTTTTAAGAGATTGCGTTTCTTAAACGAAAAATTGAGATGTGTTTAATTCCGTCTCAAGGATAACTCGCGGACATTTATTTTTAATCATTAACCGCCGAGTCTTTTACCTAAATTGGAGCTTGTTTAGGCATAATGTATATTGAATGAGGTGTATGTTTGCATTTCGTTCGTTTTTAAAACTTAGGGGTGAAAAATTGGATTTTTGGTGCAAAATTCGGACAGAAACTGAACAAGTGTTCAGATACCGGTTGCCATAGAGGTCGACCAGTCGACCATGGCCAGGCGCCAGTCGCCCTACACGTCGACCAATCGCCCTAACCTTTTTCAGGATAAAAATGCTTATGTCCTTCATTTCGGTATTTTTGATCATTTTCTTCAAAACTCGAACCCATTTGTATTTTTCACACACAATTCACTCAAAATAATTTCTTATTCATAAATTCTATATTTTTGAGTTTATATTACTCATATTTCATCATTATCATCCGACTTCTAGGTTAATTGGTAAGAATTCTTCTTTTTAATCTTAATTGGGTTGAACCCTTGAGAAAGAGCTTGTATTTTGATATTTTGATATGATGATTGTTGATGGATGATATTTGTAAAATTGTATTTGGTGATGAATTTTTTTGGCTTGATTGAATTACAAAGGCATTATATATCTCTTGTATTATTCGACGCACGCCAAGTGTTCGACAAAACGTTTCTATGAAAATTTCATCACCTACATGATTCTCTCGATTTGAAAAGTCTTATAAGTTTATAAAGATCATGTTTTATCATTCAAATGAGCTTTTGCAAGTCAAATGATCGACTTTTCTCTTTTATTTGGAATTTAAGCTTCATTTTTTCAAACGCTCGATAAAACGATTAAATTGCGCACTTTGATATGATTATATGGTGTTTTTATCGTGCTAACATTCTTTTTGATGATTCCAAAGGGGGAGAAACATGAAATAAGCACTTTAGCTCAAAGAAGCTAAAATAAGCTCACAAAAGAAGCTATAAGCTATGGGTCTTATAAACCAAAAGTTGTGAATGATACTTAGTCCATTTGATGAATTATGGATTTTTATGCTTGACTAATGATGTCTTCTGACAGGGGGAGCTTATAAGCTCATGATATTCAAGCTTAAGTTGTAAAAGCTAAACTTTTAGCTTTTAATTATTTGCTTCTATATTTGTTCTTGATGTGCATATTGATAGGGGGAGCTTATTTAAATTGTTTTTGAAAAATCTTTTGCTCCTATTATTGTGTTCTTATTTATGATAAATGTTGCTTAAAACTGTTTGTTGTTTTACAATGGGAAAATGTGTTTTGTTTTTAAAATCGATCTCCTAAAATTGTTTTGTTTTGTAATCATCAAAAAATGGGAGATTGTTAGATAAATGTTTTTATCATAATTTTGATGACTTTGTTTAACTGAGTTTTTACACCAAAACAATGTTCCTAATGTTGTCCAAATACTCCCAATTGATTTAAAATATTTTTACTAATTTTTCGGAGTATTTCTTGAAGTTTATTTTTGAAAAAAATTGGACAACTCTTCTATTTGAGATCAACCGATCGCCCTAGAGGACAACCCGTGTCTGAAAGTCGAAACTTGAAATAGAAACAAAACATGAGGAATTTTTGGGGAGGTCGACCGGTCGACCGGTGCCTGACATTTGGCAAACTACAGAACTCTTTTCTGTATTGTATTTTGTGGACCTGGACTGGTCCAACAGGGGGTCGACCGGTCAGACCCCATGTCGACCGGTACCCCTGTGTAAAATAGTGCGGTCTATTTTCAAATTTCTATTTCTACTCCCCCTGTTTTTTGAACATCCATATTCTGCAAGATCTACTTTAACAATTTTGTATTATATTTCTACATCTTGTGATCTTCTTTTTGTAGACAAAAGATGGATGAGCCTATGTTGGAGATCCAATCTTGAAGACTCTCCTATAAATATATGAAGGCTTTGAAGCAAACTATACAACAACATACAACAACAATACAACAAGAAAATCTGCAAATTTCTAAGCTTTCATATTCAACACTCTTGTTGTATTTATAACCTAAGTATTTCACTTTCACATTTTGAGGTATAGGCTTATTTCTTGATTACACTTGTACTCAAAATTGTATTATTCATTATCCAGTTGGGTTCATCATTCAACACAAGATATCCTTGTGAGTGTTCTTGTGGTAAGAACACACTTGGGTGATCTAGGTGTTAGGTGCAAGAAAATTGTGGTAATCTTCTTATTGAAGAGTTTGGTGCTCTTTGAGGTGTTGAAGAATTTGGTGTTTTTCAAGGTTGAAGATTGTGGTAATCTTCATAAGGTGCCGTAGAAGATTGTGGTAATCTTCAAGGGAGATTGTGGTAATCTCCAAAGAGGTGTTGTAAGGTGATGTTGTATTAATTGTGGTAATTAATAAAAAAACTTTCCTTTTGAAATCCATCCCGGAGATACTGGGGTGGTAGAGGATTAGACCCTAGGTGGGTTGAACCTCTATAAATCGACTTGGTGTTGTTTATTTCATGCACCTACATTCTTGTCATTGCTTATTTATTCAAAAAAAAGGGCATAATTCAAAAATCGGCATAATCTATTTACCCCCCCTTTAGATTATCGTAGCCACGTGGACTAACATGGATGCCTATGTTATCCTCATATTAGACCTTACAACAGTGACAAATTTGACTTGAGATCCAAGCCTAGTATTTTTCTAGGCTACATCAACCAGTTCAAAGGTTATAAAATTTTGCTTCCTAATAAAAGAATCATTTTTTCTAGAAATGTAATCTTTAATGAGTTTGTTTTTCCCCTGCTTCATCCTTCAACTCCATATAACTTCATTAATTGGACAAGAGAATACACGACTCTCATGCAAAACAATACTTGGACTATTACTAAATTGCCACCTGGTAGAAATATTATTGGATGCAAATGGGTATATAAAATCAAAAGAAACTCAGATGGTACTGTTTCCAAATTCAAAGCAAGACTTGTTGCTAAGGGATTTACACAAGGTGTTGGTATAGACTTTGCTGATGTTTTTAGTCCAGTTGTAAAACCCCCTACAGTAAGATTGATTTTGACTATTGCTTTGGCAAATGGATGGAATGTGAGACAACTTGATGTTGATAATGATTTCTTGCATGGAGAGTTAGATTGTAATACAGAGATTTAAATAAATCAGTAATAGAGAAAGTTTTAAAGCAACAACATACAACACAACAACACCAGCAAATACATCCAAGCAAACCGTTGTTCTTAATTGTCAAAATTCTTGTTGTAATAGCCTAAGCTCTTGCACTTGCACATTTTGAGGTCTAGGCTTTTATTCTTGATTACACTTGCACTCAAAAGTTGTATACTTCATTATCGAGTTGTAATCTTGAATTTGTCAATCATCCAAAGCAAGATGTCATTGTTAGTGTTCTTGTGGTACGAGCACACTTGAGTGATCTTAGGTGTTGAAGAGTGTGGTACTCTTCATAGGTGAGAGAAGATTGTGGTAATCTTCTAACAGGTGTAGTAAGAAGATTGTGGTAATCTTCAAAGGTGGTGGTGAAATAGTTGTGGTAACTATTAATAAATTTTTTTTTCCTTTTCGAAATTCATCCCGGAGATAATGAGGTGGTAGAGCATGTAGTCCCTAGGTGGGGTGAAGCTCTATAAATCATTGAGTTGCTTATTTTCTGCATTTATATTCTTGCTATTATCTTCATATTCGAAAAAGAGGGTGAAACTTGGAAAATTCGGCATAATCTATTCACCCCCCTTAGATTATCGTAGCCACTTGGACTAACACTATCATCCCCATCCATATCATAATCAGAATCATCAATCATATCAAAATCTGAGCAATCAGATGAGAAATATATCATTATTGACCCTTAGGTTCTGTTCTTGCTCATTGTCAAGAAATGAGAAATTAAGCATAAAGTCATCATCAATTTGAAGATTTGAATACAAGGGTTCTTCTATATTGGCAGTGGAATCTAAATGTTCTAGGCACATTTCTACCTCTATGTTGAATAACAATCATTATGGCCATTAACTCAGATTCAAAAATGTAAATCCAACACCAAAATGTTGGGCGAGACCTCCATGAAAGAATCCACGGGATGTCCTAAATACATCAACTACCCTACACTGACCCGAAGATCTTGAAGTCTACCATATGTAATAATCTTAATCCAATCTGAAATATGAGGGTGCAATGAAACCGGAATGATGAATGGGGCCTTGCGAGGATGACCAGGGACTTGAAGTTTCTTTAAGCAAATAAGATATTAAACAGTGTTATTCATGCATGCATGATCAAGTTTAGTTGTTCTATAATCAAGTAACACAATTACACAATCACCGAATTTAAATTGGGACGAGAGCTATTGAAAATAATATCACTGGTAAAATCAAATAATCCAGACATAAGAAATGGAAGTCATTTTCCAGAAAAATGATATTGATTGCTCAATTTGCATTTGATCATATTGACACATAAGTCCTTAAAGCAACCAGTCAAGTGAACATACGTCCCAAAAGCCTTAGAAACCCAATACCAGATAGATCGAGCAAAGTCAAAATAAGAGAAGATATGACCCACATACTTGGAATGATTAAATCAAAAGAAACAAACAGATGGACTCGAATAACTTCTACGAACAATGACATCCCAAACAACAAGCTTGTTAAATATGGCCCACCGAACCATGATAGATCGTTTCTCTGGAAAAAATGGAGACCATAGCTAAGACCCCCAACGACCTGTCATAAATTTCTCACGTAACCAAGAATAAGCAAACTTGAAAGAAACTTCATCGTTCAGAGACTGGAACCAAACCCATCTATCATAAGAGTTGGGGGTAATAGGACATCGAACAATGTCATGAACAATAGTTTCTTAAGGACCCGATAACTTGTGGATCAACTTTCCTAGTGGTGAAGTTAGGCAGTGAGGAGCAATCTGTAAAATGATTCATGGACATTATTAACTTTCTGACAGGTGGTGATGCGAACCATCTCAACTAGGTGTTGTTTCGATCAAAAAGAGTTATGAATTCTTAAAGATATTTTACTTATACGGAAACATGTTTGGTCTGATATAATCATAATGGGCTATTTTCATTAGTGTAACTTAAGTCAAGTTTGGATATTGAAAATGTTAATGATAGAACCTTAGGTACAAAAACAAATAAATCATTTTAACTTTTAAAGTTGATGTACCAGGTCAAACTGTTAGTTTTAACGGAAACTCAACGTAATGTATGAAAAGTGATTAAAAATGGAAAGTTAAGTTATTAATTTTGATTAAACTGAAAAGCGGGATACTGAAAACATAGGGTGTGGATGGATGATAAATTATTTTGCAAATTCCCCTCAAATAATTAATTTGCCCAAAACATGTTATTGTTTGTAATTTTTTTTTCCAAAGTACATTATTACTTCATACCCATTTTTTCAATCATTAATCATGTCAAATTATTATTTTTACTAAAAAAAACATCACTATCAACTAGCATCATTATACAATAATATAACAACTATATTATTCACTTTCTAACATTTTTCAAATCATCAATTACATTACATTACCACTTTATTATAAAAATTACCACAACAACTATCATAATCACAATTCCATCTTAAATCCAATCACGCTGCCAAAATTTGTTCCCCTTTTTTCCAAATAATTTTCACAAAAATCGAAATAAAAAGCCAATCTTCTACAAACATAATGTACCAATTTTGGTTAAGTCAGAAAAGTAGGGTACCGAAATTAAAAACGTGTATAAGATTGGGTACTTTATTGAAATTATCCCCTTATATATTGTCAATTGTCAACTCTCCAGCAATTGTTAAGACAGAGTCTACTTGTGCGCGTCTCTTCTCCGCAGACTTTCTTCTTCGATTCTCTCTCCGGCGTCGTTTCACCATGACTCATATCCTCCAATATGCGATTTATTGATCTGAATGTAGCATGTTTTAATTTTTTTTTCCAATTCTGTTTTTCTTTATAATTGGTATGAATATTGTACAATTCAGATCTTAACTCCTCTTGATTGTATTTGGAAATAATTGTCTTACATGTGTAAATATGAAAATCGATGTGTGACTTTTCTTCTTCTTTTGTGGATTTGGTTTTTTAATGGCGAACCCCATAAAATCTAGTGGGTGTATGTGTGTTTTCTTTTTGTTTTCAATTTTTCTTGCGTGTATTTCTTAACTGGAATTAACGTGGAAATCAAAGAGATCGTGACAGAGAAAGAGCTGCGGCTCGCAGCGCTGCCAAAGGAAAGGGTAAAGATGATGGCTTGACCCCAGAACAGCGCCGAGAAAGGTACCCTGTTTTCTAATTTTTTTTTTTATATATATATATATATATATATATATACATATATATTTGTTTGTCCATAATCTGCGAGATTTAGGTTTTTGTTCATATTTTTGGTTTTTTTTAAGAATTAACAGAATTATGTCTCCCCCAATTTCAACCATGTAGGGCTGCTATAAAAATCCAAATTTCCTTAATCCCTCATCATCCTGACATTTTGTTTTTGCATCAAGATTTATCTATACATTGTGGTTAAGCATTTTCTCACTTGTGAACTTTTGTTGTATTAAATTGTAATCTGTTATTTCATTTTCCTTTCTTCACCAATATTTCATTGTTTTTATTTGTTATGAAATTCACTATTTGTGTCATTTGGTGTTACTTTTGTCACGCCCAAAAATGGAAGCCGTGACACAGACAATCAAACTTATGTCGGTTTACTAAGCCGGCCCATTTCTAGTCGGCGGCTGCCTTAACCGTAGCCGAGCATGTATCCAGCTCCACGGTCAGTAACTGTTCCTGCAGCTCCAACCTCAGTCCCCGGGTGAACTTATACAACCAAAGTAATTCGCTTGGAATCCGCAGCCCGGGACTGGTGGAGAGCTGTGGAAAGGAGATGGGCTCAGGACAGGACCCGGAGGACTTGGGAAAACTTTCTGCTGGAAATCATTCAAGGACCAGTACATCCCGCAAGTGGTCCGAGAAGCCAGACGTGACGAGTTCCACCGGTTGAGGCAGGGAAGTATGACTGTCGCCCAGTATGAGTCTGAATTTCACCGACTGTTGAAGTACGCCTTGGGCTCCATAAGCACTGAGGCGGAGAAGCTGTATAAGTTCCAGGTTGGAGCTACAGAAACAGTTACTGACCATGGAGCTGGATACGTACTCGACTGCGGTTAAGGCAACCGCCCGACTGGAAATGGGCCGGCTTAGTAAATCAACATAAGTTTGATTGTCTGTGTTACGACTTCCGTTTTGGGGCGAGACAACTTTCATTTATTTATTTTTTAAGATTTTGTTCAGTAATTATGGATTCAGAAACTTAAAAATGATATTTATATTGTCAGTCTGTTCAATTCGTTTTCCACAAATCTTCTTAAGATATCATTTTTAAAGTTCATTAGTTATTTTATAAGATTTTTTTACTTGTTTATTAGTTAATATGTATAAAAATTTTCAGGAGTTAGTATGTGTCATACAGATATAATTTGTATTTTAGGATTCTGATATGCTTTAGATTCTGTCTTGATGACATGCGCCTGTGTGGTTACATAGGGATGCGAAGGCGCTTCAAGAAAAGACAGCAAAGAAGGCAGCACAAGCAGCAGGGGGTAGTGATGCTGGAGGTAAAAGTAACAAGAAATAGGAAGCCTCATCTTGTTGAGGTTCATAATTTAAATTTGTGCCATTTTGATCCTTTTATGAATCTATTTATGATGTTAACACCCAGTCATACTTTTCTTTTACCATTTTCAATAAAATTGTAAGTGTCAAATTTCTATAATTATGTGAAATATGATGATTTTTTTGGGTATTTATTTTGCTATCTATGTTGTCACAATCTTTTTCTCTTCCATTCTTGCTCATTTTTCTCTTCCACTCTTGCTCATTTTATTGGGTTTTCTTTTTGAGATTAGTTGAAGTGGTTAAGTTTTCATTCAGGCACCTATTTCATAGATTTTGTGACATTTTGACAAAATGCTCATGATAGTTTGTAAAAAATAAGAATGAACTTTTAGAGTGTGATTAGACGTAAGATGAAAGCGTAATGATGACAGTTGATGTGACTATCTTTTTTAGTAAAATAGTGGTTGGATGTGATTGGTGACGAAAAGATTAGAGACTGTGAATGGTGGTATATCTATGATATAAGAGTGCAATGATGGTAGTTGATTTGACGTTTTTCTAGTGAAATTATGATTGAATGTGATTGATGATCGAAAGAATGAGAGTTAGTGTATATTTTGAATTTTTTTCACAAGCAACCGTATGTTGGGACAAAAAAATTTCTGTAGCGAAAATTTACAAAAAGTTTTGATAAGCAAGTGCAACCTAAGTTTCTGAAGCTTTCATTTTGTGAGACATAGTGATTTCTACAAGTTTACTGTGATAGGTTTTCATGTTGAAGTTGGTTTCAATAGATTCGAAAAAGAGTCAAGATTCAAATTTCTAATTTGCTTTGAAAGATAGGACCGGCTCGGTTTTGCATTTGGTTCATATGAGATTTGGTGCGTGCACAACTCTGAGGTGTGGTATGATGATAAAATTTGATTTTGCACTTCATCTGAGCTCTATTTTATTGGCCTCGGATTCAGGTACAAAAGAGTGTTAACATACGGATATAGCATTTTGAGTGAGTTTGTGAGTTTGTTATCTTTTATGCCATTGTCTGATATTTTTTCCCTTCTTTTCGGGGTGGACAATGCTTGAAGACTGCATTATTGTTTTGCAAGAAGATTAAATTTTGGAATTTGCGCTGCCTGTCAATTGTTTACTTTGTGTGTATATGCAATCTTACCAGAACAAACTGGTTGTCTGAATTGTTATTAAAGCCATGTATGGTTTTACAAGTCTCTGTTCAGTTTGTCCTCTCAACTTCTGTATAGTTGTTTTCTTCATGTGGTTTTTTTCACTCTGTGGTTTGCTATATAAGTCATGGCAATGGTACTTGGGGAATGTTTGCAAAAACTTCTACTTTTAGAAGTAAATTATTGTATTAGAAGTAAAAGTA
This sequence comes from Rehmannia glutinosa, assembly GCA_016081115.2. NCBI lineage: Eukaryota > Viridiplantae > Streptophyta > Magnoliopsida > Lamiales > Orobanchaceae > Rehmannia > Rehmannia glutinosa. The sequence goes on from JABTTQ020002628.1 coordinate 1,880,201, forward strand.
TTTGAAAATCAAAATTGGTAGCCATTGAAAATAAAATCAAAAGTTGAAAGTGTTTGGTGAAAAAGTTGTAAAAGTGTTTATTTGTTTGTAAAAGTCAAACCAGAAGCAAAATTATACTGAATGAGAAGCAAAAGTTGGTATTTGCAAACATTAAAAAGTGATTTTTTCCGGCGAAAAAGCGATAAACAATTTTTTTAGTGATTGCAAACACTCCCCAGGCACACTGTGTTTGGCTTTTTGGCATGAGATGTGAAATAAAATGGATGATGCAACTCAGGTGTACATTTTCTGAATTTTATATGTGAAATGAATATTTATTTAGCTGAACCTTTTGATCTGTGTGCTCATAAGCTCTTCAGATATTGCTTCTGTTATTTGCAAATTGCATGTATATATTGGTTTAAACATTTGCATGAATGGAAATTTATTTTGTTTGATTTAAGCAAGCAATAGTTATGGATATATGTATCATCTTAATGAATTATCTTCTTGAATTTAATTTAGGATCTAAGCCATAAATGATATATGATATGTTCCACAATTGCCATAATATGTATGACCATACTTTCTACGATATTCTGTCTTTTTTTTTTTAATAACTGAAAGATGGATTAATAATTCATACATCAAGATATCTTCAACATAGCTACCCAACTCCCAAGTGGGTAGAATCGACTAATCCCTTCAACATAACAATTCAAAAAAGATCATTTCATCATTTGTGTTTGGAATGTATTTAAAAAATATTTGTTTATTCAGAATAACACTTGGCAATTATCAGTAGAAACCTTAGAAAAAAGGGAATATACTTAATAGAACCAATAAAATTCATAATTTGTTATAATTGAATGAAAATTCCCATTTATTGACATGTTTATATCCAATAGTGTTGCATTAATTAGTATCAAATGAGTTTATATTTGCCACATCATTTTTACGGTGAATACATAAAATTATTTCTGATGTTCAATGTCCATAACAATATAATGTTGGAGAATCATCGAGATCCATGGGAAATATCAAGATATTAACAGTAGTTTCTAATGACCTAAAATAAAAAAAAAATTATGAGAAGACTAATTTATGTGGTGGAAAAGAATATCAAATTTTCTAAAACTCTTTCAATTGCTATCATAAAGTAACTCATGTCCATATTAGGCCCAATATAGATATAGTCGACCTAGCTAATATATATTAACTTGGTTAGTCCATTAATGAGTTTTATCAGTTCGACCAGATTTATTTAAATAAAATAACTTGTAATGAAATATAAGTGCCGAACTTGAGATTTTGAGACTGAGGCGAGTTTTTAAAATAGTGCCCTCAAACTTTAATATTTGTATATATTTATCGACGATAATACAATAACATTAGAACATATATTCAAAAGATAAAATCATAGACAAAATAAAAAAAATGGTGGCCCAAAATATTTTTGGGATTTGAGGTGATTGCTTCATGAATCTCATGATGTCAAGTCGATCGGCAAATGGTCTGGCCCAACCAGCCCATAGGGCTGAGTTGGGTTTTATTTTTAGCGGCCCAAAAAGGATCGATCTACTTTGGCCCTAGCCAAATATCCCAATCGAAAATACACTACATGGGTCGGAATGGCCACAATAAATGTGACCCGTTGAAATTTTGGTCCGGCCCGACCCAACATGTTTCTTGGTTGGCCCGTTGGGCTAGGGCCGAACCGGTCCATTTTCCGCTCTAATGTCAAGTTCAATTATGTTTTTTTTTCCTTTCTAAGTACAGTGGGGGATATCAAGGAAGGGGACACACACTCGTATAAGATCAAACCACTATCCAACTATATACCCTTTCGATTAAGTTATTGTATTCTCATTTAATAGTTATGATATTATAAAACTTCCATCTATATCACACACATCGTTAATTTTATGTTGTTTTGTTTTGTTCATCATTATAAAACATCATCAAAAAAGGAAAAATAATAGTTAAATGATTTAATATTTGTTCATGGAAATATCCAAATTAATTTATTAATGACAGAAACACCTTACACACAAGAAAAAACCAGTTTACCTATAGAAAATTTTGTAGGTAAGTATTAAGAAAATTGTAAAGTGTAGGTAAAATCATTGTAGGTAAAATATTTACTTACTGAATCTAAAACTCGTGGTAAATACCTACAGAAAATCTGTTGGTAATTGAAAAATTGTCAGTAATCTGTCGGTATAATTTGGGGGAAAATGATATTTTCTATTATGTAGGTATTTTGTAGGTAATTGTAAAATTTAGTGACAAAATCATTTCTATCGGTAAATTGGAATTTTCTTGTAGTGTTATTATGAACCAGAAGAGGTTTTAATAATGAAAAGAGCATGCATCTCTCCTTTGTGGTCCACTGGTTTAACCGTTGCCTACTAACGTGCAATCCACATCACTTTCGAAACAATTCAAATTTAAATAAGTGCACACACCTAAGAAAACTTTGAGCTAGACTATATTTATCAAAAATTTAAAATAAAGACAATTTTAATTTAATACTATTATTTTATTTTGTGCTACATTGTAGAAATGATGTTTTTCTGGATTTTATTTTTCTTATTCCTTCATCATCTGCCAATTTATTCGTCAGAACTATTTTGAAACACTTTAATAATCTAACATACTGTATATAATTAATATGAATATTGACTCTTGTGTAACAAGGACATGCACATTCAAAATATAGTGGAAAGTGGAAACTTTTTCAATAAGTTGGATCAAAAGAGTTGCATAATATTACTTAACCTTATAGGGATTTTAATTGATCCCAAAGAAGAAATTAATGAGTCCAAAGATCCATTTTGAGTTTCTATAAAGTCTCAAATGAATCATGCCATCCTTTTGGGATCAAACTCTTCAATTTACAATATTTGAACATGTTTATCTACTTATTATTTTCCCAATTGCATATCAACCCCTAAAATGGGCTCAATTGAGAAAATGGTCATAATTGAATCGGATTTTGATCATTACATAGGATGTGACCCTTATAGCAATGTTACCAAATAATAGTTGTAGCATATGAGTTATTCCGTTCCAAAAATGTGTACTTCTATTCTAGTAGACGGATGATTGACACGCGTATAAAAACTATCATATTAATTTTAAAGCTCTTTGACTCTCAAGTCCAGACCAGAGGTATAGATTTATATTCCCGTCAATCCCATTCCATCCCAGGATCTGTACTAAATAAATAAATAAAGCCTAAATAAATAGTGGATTTTTAACATAGTAGTGTTCATATGCACGTGTCAATCACCTGTATAATAAAATAGATGATGAAATATATTTTGGAATAGAAGATCCTATCGGTAGTTGTAGACATTCAAGAATTACATAATTAGCAACCTTTATTGAGATATATGTTATATCCGTGCCTCTTGACTCTGTTTTCGATTTGACCCTTTTAAAACATATTATGACCAATTTATTTATTTATTTAACTATTTTTTTGGTAATGGGAACTTAAGTCAATCCCTCTTCATATTGTTTATTTGCACAAAACAAAAAGAAAAATAAAATAAAATAAAGACTTCATTAAGAAAATCATGTTTAGTTTTATGTCCATTAGTTATAAGGAACAAATTTAAAAACATATTAACACTTTCTATATTAAATTACTATTGACTTAACAAAAACCCTTCTTGAATGGAGCTGTTGAGGATGGCTGCTTCATTAAATAATATACTTAACATAAAATTATGTCATTTGGACAAGACATGGTTGAACTAATTTAACTTATCCTAGAATATCACATGTCAAAGGAGAATGAATGTGCCTAAAACAACAGCTAGCTATTCATAACTTCTATACAAAACCCTAATATAATATTTATTCATGAAAACATTATAGACATAAAATATGACATCAAATTTAAATTAAAAAGCAATTAATTAGTGGTGATCCCATGATTTGCCATAAAAATATTGACGCGTGGAACTTTCCTATTTGTTTAAAAACAATTCTGGCATTATTTTTTTCTACATGCACCTAACTTTTGTCTTGACACCTTGGTGACTAATTTGGACCACAATTTCTTTTACTTAAATGTTGTTAATATTCTAATTTGTTATGATAATATTAATTAGACGATAACTATGTTGATAATCTTGATTTATTACAACAAACCATAAAGTGGCAGTATGTCATAATCATAATTAGGTTCTTATTGGTGGAAGACATGATGGTTTTCATGGGAGATGGGGGCAAGTACAACTGAGCTCTTGCAGGACAAGATAAATTTTTTTAATCAATCTTTTACTAAGAGATTGCTGGTTATCTAAGTATATAGCAATTTTATGTGCATGTGTATATATATAGCCATTTAACTACAAGAAATATGACGCAAGTAAGACACAAAAAGTGACATTAAATAATGCATTTCTTGTACTTTTCAATTTGGTGGAAAATTGTTTGTTTTAGATTTTTTTAATTATCGCATCGTCTAACAAAACTTAATCTGTTAGAGATGTGAGAAATTTAATATTTAATTAATCTAACACGCGATTTTACGTGCAAACAAATGTTTATATATACGTAGAACTTTTGGATGTGTAAGGATGAGATTCGAACCCTGAACTCTTGTTTGGCCTTGGACATGTTGAATGACCGGCCACCTCATCTAAAAGTTTAACCTATTAGTTGCTCAACAAAAAAAAGCTTAACTTGTTAGAGAAGTGAGTCATTTAATATTTAATTACTCGGACACACGCGCACACACATATATACCAATTTATTTACGAGCATATCAACTAATTTACTTTTTTCAATCTTAAAACCGATCATCCACATGAAGTAAAGAGACTGTTGAGGAATATTTTTAGGGATTAATTACAAAAATTATCCTTGAGAATTAGCCTAATGATAAAAAAACTACAGTTATATTTTTCAAAATTATAAATACCCCATTGAGATTTGTATTTACTTGACAAATCCCACCTTTCGAGAATGCATTGAGGCTGGAATTTGTAAGATAAAAGCAAATATCAATGGGGGATTTTGTAATTTTTATAAAACTAGATTTTTTTGTAATTAGACTAAACCTCAAGGGTAGTTAATATATATCATTTTTTTATAGGACTCCATGAACGAAATCGTATATGCTTGAGAGCACGGCTACATATTCTTGAGGTCCTCGATTCCAATATATAGTTCATTATCAAGTATATATGTGTGGACAATATCAACAAATTATTCGAATTATTCTTTTGGTACGTACATGAACATAGATCTAACCCAATTTTATTTTGTTCTCATGATTAAAATTGATGTGCATTTTTTTGATTCTTTTGATATGGTTGTCACAATATAAAGATAGATTATTCTCAACCTTCTCAAAATGAAAATTGTGTACAATTTTTTTTGCTAGAAAGGAAAAGAGTAAGTGGTGTGCAATAAAAGTAAGAATCAATTGGGGGAGGAGGGATTCCATTGGGATGCATTTCTTACTTTTCAACTATCCCTTTTTTCTGTTAACTTATTTTTTCATATCCTTAACTTTAGTGGGACATGGAGGAAATTTATTTTATTTATTAAAATTTTAATAACTGGACTGACCAAAAATATAATATGGGATTGTGTCTTGGTAGAAAGAATTAGAGCTAGCTTGGCTGGCAATGACTGATATGATACAATAATACACGGCACGATTACAAACACGACTACAGAGACAAATAACACGATAAAGCATGACACGACACGATACACGACATATAAAATTGAAAAGTAAGTTAAAATTGCAATTATTGTTGGATTTAGGATCAATTAAGATGGATAACACGACAACATGATAGTGCAATATGAACACGTCACGATGACACGATTTGCCGCCCCTAGAGCTATAGAAAAAGAAAGATAAACCCTAACATATAGCCACTCTTAATTAAAATTGAAACATAGTATAAATTATTAATTAATCAGAAAAACTAAAGTGGTTGCACTAAAATTCAATTACCTGTAGGTTTCCATATTATAGTAAACCTTTATTCTCTTTGGATTTATGGTTTGATTTGAAAAGTTAAATAAGTGCGTCCTTTACATGAATCAATGTTTGTTTATTTATTTACTTTTAATTTTGTTCTTTTGGGTTTCATAGTAACTTAATTGTCTCGTTGGTTTATAATGCACTTTAATTAATATTCTTACAAAATATAGTGTTTTCTGCCAATTTCCAGCTAAATATTGGGTTTTCCCCTAAATTTTACTTAGCAACTACATCACCGAAAACTCTGATTTTTGCCTGGCCCGAGATAAGAAAACTCCCAACTTTTTGGGTTTACATGCAACTCACCTGTGATTTTTTTGTACAATTTTGGGCTTTCCTGGAAATTAAGGATTAAAATCCGAGAATTTTTTAAAGATACAAGGTGATTTTGCCAAACAAAATTTAAAAAAGACCACTTTTATCGCACCCCTATTATTATATGACTCTTTTTCTTCTTCTTCATAGACTGAATAATTTAGTTGATTTTATTGAAAAATAACCGAATCATATTAAAGAAAATGATAAATTAATAGTTGAAAGTTTACAATCATCAATTTAATAAGCTAGTCAAAGAAGTATATATTAGTATTCTTAATTCTTAAAGTATATTCAAATTTGAAGCTGACTTATAGAAGTAAAGAATTTTATTATTCAGATTGGTAAATTAAAGTCCTTATCTTCACATATGAGAATTTTGAAAAAAGAGAAGCAAAAAATGAGCACTACAATTGAAGCATATTCCATGCTCATTGTCATTTTGTACACTTAGATTTACTACATTATTGGATCATATATATATGTTCCTTTCTCCATTCTCACACAACGTATATATAAGGTACATTTTTAGCCGTGATAGACAAAAAAACGGCTGTTAATTATTCTCAAGAGTGGCTAAAAAACCCTATTTTTTTTGACAGGCACATAGAATTGTTCTAAATCCACATGTCTAAACCTTCTTTAGGGAAATAAAAAATTAAGTGAAATGGTAATTATATATGTGTTGTTACAAGAATCTTTTTTGCTTATTACAATATTGTCTTTGTTGTCTACTTGTCTTTAAGGTCCAAAATTGAGGCAGAATAAAGTAGTATGTGATGCAAAAGAGAGAATGGTTGAAAAAAAAAATAAAGGTAAAAGCAACTTTTGTAGCCACTTGGGCTTCATGTGTGCTGTTAATCTTGTAATAGTATGCCAAGGTAAAAATAGACGGGGCTAATCACAAAAACTGCCGCTGAGATTTATCTTTCAAAATTACAAATAACCCCTTAAGATTTGTATTTATCTAACGAATACCCCTTTTTTAAGCCTCTTTAATGCAACTTTGTAAACTAAAAGCTAATGACATGGGCCAAGGGCGGAGGTAGGGGCCACTCCGGGCCCTGCCCCCCCTCCCCACCCAAATATTTTTTTAAAATTTTTTTTTTACACTGAATTTATTTTAAAAAAATTAATTATAATTTATATGATTTTCGTGTATCGATTCATCCCGTTTACGTGTATCGGTTTATCCCATTTTTATTCCTGGTTTTGCCCTTGACAGAGGCTATTGGTAATTTTAAAAGATAACTGGGTTTTGTTGTACGTAATTAGATTAAACCTGAGGTTTAGTTTTGTAATTATCCCAAACAGATATATATTAGCTTAATTAGGCAACACCATGTGCTACTTCCTTTTAAAATAACCTATAAGGTTAAAACAAGTGCACCATTATTAGAGGACTTGGTAATTATTTGGGAATAACTTGAACTGACAAAAGTGAACAAAAAAGATTAATGGGAATCTTTGTCCGTTGTCTGTTGCTATTGGTAATTTTGAACTACAAAATTCGTCACGGAATACTCATGAGATTTAGTCTAATTACAAAAAAAATCAATTAAATTTTAAAATTATAAATATCCTATTAAAGTTTGTATTTGTTATACAATTTACCCTCAAAACTCTTCAATAGGTTCAATTCGTAAAATATATAGAACCAATAATTGGAATTTTTTTATAATTAGACTAATAATTATCTTTAAATTATAAATGAAAGTAAATAGTTAAAGTTGAGCAAGAATATAAAGGTTCAATTCGATGCAAATTAGAATATGAAGCACATTCCGATTCCAAAAACTTGGATAAAATCAAATCAAGTTAGAGATCATAGGGTTACAAGCTTTCTTATTGAATTGTTCATTTAATGAGCATTCTCAATATTATATCTTGAACAACGTTTTTTTAGTACGAGATATACACTCTCGCATCTCTACCATTTCACCATTACCATGATATCATATTCCGTGAATATGTAAATTAAATAGTTATATATGTACATAGAGAAGTAAAATGGAGCAAGATTGTCTTATTTGAATTAATTCACATACCATCAAGTATTTTCTCATGAAACGAAAATACATTTTTGGATTCTTTTCGAGGAAATGACTAAATTGCCCCCAAAAACACATTGAGATGCTTATTCACTCCCTTTGGATAAATATGCATCTTAGATAATGTAAAAGAATATGAACTATATAAGGCTTATAAGAGGGTTGCAAATCAACAAGCTACAAGAAAAATGACATACACTAATCATTAATTTGGGGCTAAAATTTGGAGATGGAATTAATTAGGGTTCACTATATGGGTCCATTTTACTTTCTAACCTTTTTATTTTTGTTTAATTTTGGTATGAGTTGGTAAAGTGTCTCCAAGCTCCTCTCAAAAGACACGTCGTTGAGATGCCAGAAGAAAAGCCAAATTATGAATTCATTGTTCAAGACTTTGTGCTAATTCTTTAGTACTAAATGAGGAAAAGACAGCCATGATTTCCTCATACCCTATGAAGCAAGAAACTAATTTATTGAGGCACTTTTCTTGGTTCATAATTAATGATGTTGATGATAATGTTAACAATCTAGCTAATTAATTCTTTTTTGATTAGCTAATTTTTTATGTGGGCCTTTTCTCCCTAATACATGTAACTAGAGACAATCATTGGATGGCCCACAATTTGGATTAAGAATTAAAATATGGGGCTAATACTATAGTTAGTGGATAATTTATTGAAAACCCTTGATTGCTCTTGAAAAACATTAGTGTGGGAGAGGTGTGCATTATTTTAATTGTGGTAAAATTACAAAACTAATCACATAACTATAGGGTGGTAGTAAAATGTTCTATAGAAATCACGTTTTGCAAAAAAATTTAACTATATAAATATTTCAATTTTAGCCCTGCAAAATACAAGGTTTGCAAAATAATGTATTAATTGTATGAAATTCTCATATTTGGTCCTAATTTAACCGTAAATTGAGAACTATATGTGACGCTCGCGTTGTTGAAATCTGATGAATCAAAATTAGCACAAAAATTGAGATTTCCATATAGGTACAATACTATTTTGCAAATGGTGTATTATGTATGTAGGACCAAAATCGAGACATTTTTTTTATTTTATATATTCAAGATATTTTTGCAATATGTGTTTTTTACAGAACCCTTTTGCTACCACATTATAGTTACTGAACAAATTTTGCAATTTTGCTTTTTAACTATCAATTCAAAATAACATTTTTCTCTCCCAAAACAAAGTAAAAGTGCTCCTAGGATCATGTGGCTAATTGATAAATCACATGATGATTGATTATAAAATTAACCACCAAAATTAAAATTGCCCTTAAAGTAAATCTAGAGTTTTAAGTTGTTCGTTGTCACTGTCGTGGAAGAATATACATCCATCACAATAATCCCAAAATCCAGGAAAGACAAAAGGACACTTGTAAATTTTTCATTGGTTTGTCATCATTAGAAATGGAGGGCACGAATTTTAGAATAACTGAAAGCTCATAATAGCTTCTTATGTGTAAGCAAACACAGGGCTAAAACTTGTCTAGTTCTTTTTATTATTTTATTAAGTCCTAAGAACTTTATTGACATAAATAAATATATGATGTAGAGCTATATGTTTAGTATATATATACCATTGAGCCCACAATTTAAGTCATTTCTGGCACACCCTCTCTCTCTTCTAATTTTCACATTCAAATGGACAATAAATTTCCTAAAATGGAACCCTTCATGCATAAGGAGTTCCCAACTTGTTTTGAAAGAATGTTTGAGCATCCCAACATTTTTGGTGGTATGAAATCGTCGCAGAAATCGATCTCGAGTTCAGTATCAAATTCTTCAGCAAGCGAGCTCACTTCCGATACCATTCTGAATATCCAATTATCGGAATTTTCCAAAGAAACCATAGTCAGAAAATTCCATGCACGTTCGTTCCATCCCGAATACATCAATCCTGCCAACCCGAACAGATCTTCTGGTTCTCAAAGCTATGTCCCCATGAATTTTCTTGAACCCTTCTCATCTTCAAATGGAGTAAAACCATCTGAGCCTTGCTCACCACTTTCTCTATCTTTCAACTCAAAATTCCCAAACCTTGGCTTGTTTTTACATGATCCATCAATCCTAACAAGGGCAGAAGAGTCTTTTAACACTACATCCAAGCCATTTTCTGATCAAAACCCTCTGTTCTCCATGCCTCAACTTGATCAAAAAAATCACAAATATCCCACAAACTACCCCTCAAAACACATAAGTGATTTCTGGCTCAGCACCACTAAAACACAACCAATGAAAATCTCAAGCAGATCAAAAACTCATCAAAAATCTCCATCATCACAAGGAAACAAGCTCTTCAGGGGAGTGAGACAGAGACACTGGGGAAAATGGGTGGCCGAGATCCGATTACCGCGTAATCGAACAAGAGTTTGGCTTGGGACGTTTGACACAGCAGAAGAAGCTGCTTTGGCTTATGACACAGCAGCTTATATACTAAGAGGTGATTATGCACACTTGAATTTCCCTCATCTTAAGCACCAAATCAAGTCGAATTCGATGAGTAAAAATACCGTCGCGCTTCTAGAAGCCAAGTTGCAAGCAATTTCAAAAGGTACAAAGGATACAAAATCATCATCATCACCAATATCAGATCATAAGCCAGTTTTGGAAATGGAATCATCAAAGATGAAATGTTTGAACCAAATTAAACAATGGCCATTAGATGATGTTATTGAGATCAAGAAAAGCTCAGATGGGATTATGGTATCAGATTTTAGTGATGGTGTCCAATTAAGCAGAATGCCTTCTTTGGACATGGACATGATTTGGGATGCATTGTTAGTCTCAGATTCATGACCATATTAATTAATGGTGTGATTTTTTTTGGGTGTTTTCTTTTTTTGGCTCAATTAAGAATTTTTATGGATGTTATTAATTTCTTGATAGTATAATCAATTTACTTTTCATATTGTGTGAGGAAGACTGAATTAAAGAATATGTTCTAGTGAATGAGGTATCTACATTTGGAGCATTTCCGGGTCTAGATTTTCTGTTTCATATTTCTGTGTTTTACTTAGACAAATGTTATATGTATATTGATAACATCATTTTATGCAAAGGGATAATTACAAAAAAAAAACCCTGAGATTTGGGTTTACAAAAAATCCAGAAATTTTCAAAATTACAAAAAACTCCATCAGATTTCATTTTGTCTTAAATTTAAAAGGGGTAACTGTACTATTTTTGTAAATGTCAGGGTTTTTTTGAAATATTTTCGAAAATCACCGGGAAAAATGTAAGACGGAATTAAACCTTAAGGAAGTTTTTCGTAATTTTCAAAGAACTCTGAATTTTTTGTAATTAGCCCAAACTTAGGGGTGTTTTTGTAATTACCCCTTATACAAATGATGACATCCATTGAGTATATTGAAATATTAGGCGGAACACATAATCGATCGTACCTTGGAGCTCGTTTAAGTCAATCCACCAATGGAGTTTGCTATACAATATAAATCTAACTATTTTTAAGCCTTAGTGTCTCCCACAAAATTTTGTGTTCTTTGGATTGTATACAAATCTTTGTCCAAAATTAAACTATGGGTTAAATAAAATTAGGGATGGCAATGGACAGGAATGAGGCTGGTATTGGACATACTATTTGCATCCCAAATATCATTCTCATACCATTTCCCACTTTGGGTATGTGGTATGAGATGGGAAATCCCCATTGAGGAAACGGGGTCCCCACGAAGAATCGGGTTCCCCATTTTGAATTTTTTAATATATTTTTTTTAAAATATAAATTATTTAAATTATCAATAATTAAAATAAATAAAATAACATGAATTTCTAATTTCTAAAATATAAAATGAGAACACGTAAACTTTTAAAGACTTAAGGGTTTAGTTTTTATAATTAATAAAATAAAATCTTATAAATAGAAATAATATTAATGATATATAAATATAATATATAATTTTGGGAAATGGAAATGGGGACGGGAATCCCTGTTTTATCTAAACGGAGTCGAGACGGGAAATATAAATACCATCCCTATCCCATCCCCACTTCTAGAGAATCGAGGACTCTCCATCCCCGTGACATCCCCAAATTAACTAGGGATTAACTGGGGATTCTCCGCTTTATTTTACTCGGTTACCAACGAGGCGGAGCCACATGCTCCATGAGGTGGGCCCTGGCCCCCCAACCCCAACCATCCCCCATTTGTTTTTTTTTTACAAAAATCATTATTAACAAAATTGACCTCCAATTTTAATTTAAAAGTAACTATTTATGTACTCCATTTAATTTTTTTTACTTGTTTTTTGAGTTGGTTTCTATTTAAATTTTACTATAATTTTTGGGATAATATATTTTATCTTTTTGTAGTATTAATCTATTTTTTATTTTTTAATAGGTTATTGATTATGTAAAAGTTTTTTTTCTTATATTAATTAAACATGGTACATACCATAATTATATATTGGAGGACAATTTCTAATTGATTTGCTAGAATTGTAAAATGTTTTGAACCCTTCGCTTCTTAAATGATTTTTTCTGCAAGTTAAATGGTTAAAATTTTAGTAAATTAATAATATTTTTCGATGTAAGTATAATAATTTAAATTTTATCATTTACATATAATAAATACTTAATCGTGCGACTCTTACTTTTGGCCCCCCTCGACTACGATTCCTGGCTCACTTTGGTTACCAATGGGAATAGTTCTCGCATAAATTATGTCATCCCTAAATAAAGCGGGAAAATAGATTTTACCGATGGATTTCTTCCGTAGCCCAATAGGAGCAACCAAATTACGGCCGATTTATGACAAAACGGACATTTGAAATAACTAAAATAATAGCCATATATTATTTCAACGGATTTAGCGACTGAAAATTTATGTCGGTGTAAATACGTAGGTTAATGTAGCGCCAAACAGTGGCGGATCCAGGAATTAGTAGTAGGGTGGGCTAAAAAGTATAAATTTCAATAGGAAAATTATCTATATATAGAGGGGCGGAGCCAAGGGAGGCCTCCCCGGCACCCGGGCGCAACTCCAAATTTTTTTTCGTCCCGTTTTTTTATGAGAAAAAAATAAATAAAAATTATATATATATATATATATATATATTTTAAGGGGAAAAAATATTTGACCTAGGGAAAAAAAATTGGGCTTGGGATAACCGAGTCAGTTGACTAAGCCACTGTATATATAGAACAAAGATTATGCATATATAAGAACTTATTACAACACTACACTATTTCTCAATTTATAAGAGAAAAATACAATGGTATTTTTATATTAGCAATCAAATTGAGATATTCTATTCTTAATATTATTTATTTTCTTGCCATAAAATAACAAGAAGTCAATAACTAAATATAAAAAAGATAAGAAAATAGATAACGTTTTGATTTCATATTTGATGATAGCATTTAGGGGTGGCAAATCGTTTATGCCGGCCCAATAAATAATAATTCGACACGATAAGCTCAAGTCCGAACATAATACAATAACCTTATTGGCCCTAAAATTTAAATTCAAACTCGACACGCTAAAAACACGAGAAATATGGTATGACACGATTGACACGATGATAAAGCAAAAGCTGTTAAATTATTTTTAGTTAGGACCGTTGCTCCATTAAACTAATAAAACATGTGATTTCCTTAATATATTTGATTCTTAGATACATATTATAATAAACTACCAATACAAATAGTAAGTACAATTTAAAATAATGAATTGATATGTATACAAATAATTAATAAGGATCACAAAAATAGTCTAAAAATCACAAATATATTAAATATAGCATCAATCTTAGGAATTAGGATACCACAAAAGTTTTACATCCTTCATTCTTGATTTTTAAATTGAATTTAAATTTTGGGGTGGGACTTGAGTTTTGCATTAAATTTTGGGGTGGGCTAATTTTGAATATTATAGAAATTACAATACTACAAATATAATTTTTCAGATTTTGCACTGGGCTTGAGCCCAGTGCTAACTACCCATAGATTCGCCTCTGGCGCCAAATTTGGCGCAGAAAAATTGGGATGGTTTAGCGATAGATTTGTGGCGGCAATATAGCGACGGCTGGATTCCGTCGCCAACTTTAAAATCGAGCTAATTCATCGATGGAAGTTGTCCGTTGTTACATACAAGCTTAAAAACGATGTCGTTTTCTCATTATATTGGCGACGAATCAATACGACGTGAACCCCCAATTTTTCTACTGATGCTACGGATTACTTTACTAAAAGTTTAGTAAGCACTTTCAGCGAGTAAATGACTCAATTCGCGAGTTTTTCTTAAGGTGTCTTTTCAAAGCGTGATTTTTACAAGATCAATTTTACCACACCCTTACGGTGCAAACTAAAATTGTAATTTAATCTAAATTTTAGTGCATATTGGCACAGTGTCAAATAATTAAAATAATTAATTATTTGCTTTGCCGTTTTATTAATTGTGCTGTCATCCAAGGTTCGATGTTGACCATTGTAGAACCAAATTAAAGGACTATACAGAGACATAGGAAGAACCCTTGTTTGATGGTCCCAAATGTTCATCATCAAGGAATAAAATTATTGTATGACTTATTAGCAGACATTGACTCTAATAAAAATGTAAAGAAAAAGTCAAAATCAAATATTTCTTGTCATTATCATCCCTAATCATGCTTTGTGAAATACTTGTTTTTTATTTGACCCTGAAACTAGGGGTGTCAATCGTGTCGTGTTTCGTATTTTTACACAGGTATTAAAGGTCTGACACGAACCCGAGCCCGACCAGTTTAATTATTCGTGTCAAGATACACGACCCGAACACGACCCGATTATGACACGGGTAACCCGATACGACACGAAAAACCTGTATAATTTAAACTTGACACGAAAAAAATAAAATAAAAAATCAGAAAAAATTGAAATTACAAATAAAAAATATATCAAATATTAAAAATTGTTACAAAAATACATTTAATAATTTTTCCATCATCATATAACCAACTAAAACATCACAAAATATTAAAATAATATATCACTATAAAATTAAAATGGGTTACATAGGTCAATCGTGTCGACCCGCGAGTCGACCCGACCTGACCTATTTATTTTTCGTGTTATCTGTGTCCAACCCGATTTTGACCCGAACCTGTTAAGGTTTGTACCTGTACCTGCTAAATTCGTATTAGATTCGTGTCGGGTTATCGTGTCGTGTCACAAATTGACGCCCCTACTTGAAACGCATCTAAGGCAATCTTTATGTGGTCTTCTAATAGAATTAATGGAACTATTTTTTAGAATGTATGTGGATTGAAAGATATGAAACATGAAATTCATAATTGGTGAGGGGTAAAATCGTATTTTCTATCTTAAATATTTTATTATCTATTTAATTTAATTGATAATTATTAGCCCATTAATTAATTTTGGGACAAGCCAATAAAAAAGGCTCACGAGACTCGACTCATCGTATCAAGCCCATAATGTTCAACTCATAATATCAGGCCCTAGAGGCCCAATCATTATAATAGGCCGCTGAGGCCCAACACATTGCACCAGGTCCATGCAAACTACAATCTCAGGTATAAATAGCATCTCTCTAATTATTATTCATTAAGGATAATTTAACTGCTGAATTTCTTTACGCTCTAGAATTTTCTCCAACACATTACTGACTTAAGTATCGGGTGGGCTTCCCTAGGACAATCCCAAAGCCCTTCTAACCCTGTTGGCGTGTTGTATGCCAGTTCCTTTACGTGGATTGAACATTAGATCGGAGACAAATATCTTAGCACAGAGTAACTTGACTTGGAGTGATCTGCACAACTTTTAGCAGGATCAATAATTTTACATTTCCTGTATTTGTTTGAATAATTTGGAATTAATAGAGATTTCAATTTTTTTCTCGACTACTTTAAGTTAATTTTTAATTTTGGTAAGAATTTGAAATTTTATAAAAAATATACTTTAATAGAAATACAACACAAGATAATAAACGAGGTTAAGAAAAATATAATATACTTCGGGTCATATACGCGAAGTTATTAGCTAACTCCCTAACTCGCATACAAACTTGCTGTGCTCATAAGTATTTGACCCTCTTCGGGTCATAAACGTTGGCTTCTCTATAACAACTGAAATATGTCAAAAGATTCTGGTTGATATGTTGGATAAAATATGCTCATTTATCAAGTCGAGTTGAGTAAAATTAAAATTTTGATTAAATATTTTGGTCAATCGATATTATAAGCCGAACATTGAACTTAATTAATCGATTTGATTCGATTATAACTGAATTTTAGTTTGAAAAAGTTGAAAATAGATAATAAAATCATAAACCTAATATTTATTTATTATTTCTTTGGAGGCAAAACGAAAAATGGTACAAAAAGAAAAATAAATTTAAAAATATTATATAGAATATATATATATATTTTCCCAAAATAATTAATTCACAAATTATCAAAATTAATGTAACGTATTGTAATTATATTTTACTATTTTAGGAGGATCGTTTAGGCGGAATTTTTTTAGCACACAATTTATGTGACTCACTTATTATGTATATATATATGTATGTATATATATATGTATGTATGTATATATATATATATATATATATAGGGGGAGGGTTATATAGGATTCCCCTATTATATGAGTACATAGGACCAGATCCAAGCCGCAAATCTACTAACTTCGATGGTTGGGATTAAACTGATTAATGTTGATAAATTATGTGATAAAGTCAACGTGAGGGCAAATCAGTCAACATAAGAATAGGGGTGTTAGCTAAATCTAGTAAAACCCATTAAAATAGGATGAGTTACCATCAAATTTGCAATCACAATCCACCAAATCTGTTATTGAAAAATCGTCACAGCCATAATCGCCTTCTCCACCGAGTCTGCAAAGAAAATCTTCTCCCACAGTACACAAAGTCGACATTTTAAGAGTTCAAGCAAGAAAAAAAATGGATGACACCTATGAAGAATGCTTCAACACTAATGAAACAACAAGGTAACCATTTTGCTCGCCTTTCGATTATTTATATTGTCTATTTTTTACTGAATCTAATTAAAATTTGATTCGCAATTTTCTAAAACAATCATTCGATTCATCATTCATTTTTTTTGTATGTTTACCCAAAAAGTTGCTTATGCGTGTATATAATCTTGCTTATTTGTACCAAAGAATATGCTTATAATTATGAACATACTTGCGAATCCAGAATTTTTTTTGCAATTTTGCTTTTTAACTATCAATTCAAAATAACATTTTTCTCTCCCAAAACAAAGTAAAAGTGCTCCTAGGATCATGTGGCTAATTGATAAATCAGTTTTTACTTTCGTTTTTTGGTTTCTTCGATTTTAGTTATTTTCGAAATTTTCTTTTTTATGATTTTTTCTTGAAAATATATGTTAGGGTTTACATTTGAGCATGTATTTTGTTAGTGTTTTGATTTCAGTTTGTATTTCAGTTTTATGTAGTTAGTATGTGAAGTAATATTTGTGTTTTGATGTTTTGGTGTTTCTGTATTTTTACGTGACTGGTATCACTTTTACCCTTACAAGTATTACTTTTGGTCGAAAAAGTATCAGTTGTTGTAAATAAAGTATTGCATGTGTTTTATTGTGATATTTACATAATTTTGTAATGCTATGAAAAAAAGTATCACTTTCCACATAAAAGTATCACTTTCCACATAAAAAGTATCACTTTTTATATAAAAAATATCATATGTTTTTTCCCAATTTATAAATGATATAACTCATCCATATGTTTTTGCAGTGAAGTATATGAAATGAGTATTTTCCTGATGGAGAATAATCATCCCAAGGCTCGAGATGTTCAACGATACAATGTGAAAAATGTCCATTTCTCTTGGCAATCGAAACCGACGAATGTTGATTGTGGTGTTTTCTTGATGCAACACCACATGGAAAATTTCAGTGGGAATGCACACTTAGTCATTTGAAATAGTGTTGTATATCTAGTTTTTGTCATCGATCATCTGTGGATTAGATGTTATAAATTTTTTGTATTTTGAGAAAGAAACATGTGAAAAGTTAATGAAAGATGGTTATTTCTTGTATAGTGACCCTGGTCGATGTGTTCACTTGAGAAGTATGCCTTTTGCATTAAAAGAACGTAATTCTAGCTGGTTGAGTAATTCTAAGGTTGGGTAATTTTAAGTTTGCGGGTTGCGGGTAGGAGATTGGGGTAGCGGGTTTGGGGCTCCGTCTCACGGATCTAGATCTGTGAGACGGTCTCATATAAGTTTTTGTGTTGATAAATCACATGATGATTAATTATAAAATTAACCACCAAAATTAAAATTGCCCTTAAAGCAAATCTAGAGTTTTAAGTTGTTCGTTGTCACTGTCGTGGTAGAATATACATCCATCCCAATAATCCCAAAATCCAGGAAACACAAGAGGACACTTGTAAAGTTCTCATTGGTTTGTCATCATGAGAAATGGAGGGCACGAATTTCTGAAACTGAAAGCTCATAATAGCTTCTTATGTGTAAGCAAACACAGTGCCAAAACTTGTCTAGTTCTTTTTATTATTTTATTAAGTCCTAAGAACTTTATTGACATAAATATATATATATATATATATATATATATATGATGTAGAGCAATGTGTTTAGTATATATATATATCCCATTGAGCCCACAATTTAAGTCATTTCTGGCACACCCTTTCTCTCTCTAATTTTCACATTCAAATGGACACTAAATTTCCTAAAATGGAACCCTTCATGCATAAGGAGTTCCCAACTTGTTTTGAAAGAATGTTTGATCATCCCAACATTTTTGGTGGTATATCGTTGCAGAAATCAATCTCGAGTCCAGTATCGAGTTCTTCAGCAAATGAGATCACTTCCGATACCATTCTGAATATTCAATTGTCGGAATTTTCCAAAGAAACCATCGTCAGAAAATTCCAGACACGTTCGTTCCATCCCGAATACATCAATCCTGCCAACCCGAACAGATCTTTTGGTTCTCAAAGCTATGTCCCCATGAATTTTCTTGAACCCTTCCCATCTTCAAATGGAGTAAAACCCTCTGAGCCATGCTCACCACTTTCTCTATCTTTCAACTCAAAATTCCCAAATCTTGGCTTGTTTTTACATGATCCATCAATCCTAACAAAGGCGAGAAGAGTCTTTTAACACTACATCCAAGCCATTTCGATCAAAACCCTCTCGTTCTCCATGCCTCAACCTCGATCAAAAAAATCACAAATATCCCACAAATCATTATCCCTCAAAACACATAAGTGATTTACGGCTCAAGACCACTAAAACACAACCAATGAAAATCTCAAGCGGATCAAAAACTCACCAAAAATCAATGCCATCATCACAAGGAAATAAGCTCTTCAGGGGGAGTGAGACAGAGACACCGGGGGAAAATGGGTGGCGAGATCCGATTACCGCGAATCGAACAAGAGTTGGCTTGGGACTTTTGACACAGGAAGAAGGCTCGCTTTGGCTTATGACACAACAACTTATATACTAAGAGGTGATTATGCACACTTGAATTTCCCTCATCTTAAGCACCAAATCAAGTCGAATTCGATGAGTAAAAATACCGTCGCGCTTCTAGAAGCCAAGTTGCAAGCAATTTCAAAAGGTACAAAGGATAAAAAATCATCATCATCACCAATATCAGATCATAAGCCAGTTTTGGAAATGGACTCATCAAAGATGAAAATTTTGAACCAAAAATTGGAAAGTAAAGTTATTGGATCATATGATGTTATTGAGATCAAGAAAAGCTCAGATGGGATTATGGTATCAGATTTTAGTGATGGTGTCCAGTTAAGCAGAATGCCTTCTTTGGACATGGACATGATTTGGGATGCATTGTTAGTCTCAGATTTGATTTTGGGATGCATTGTTAGTTTCAGATTTGATGACACCCGAGCCGAGTTGGAAGAAAATTAATTCACGCCATCAGTCCAGCACACATCCAAGTGGGGGCCTACAGGTAACGTCAGTAGTGGTGCCCGGTGACACGTCATGAGTTAGGCTCGCCCGCTACCGAGCCCAACCACAGCATGACTGCCGAGCCCCGACCCCCGAGCCCAAATTTCGGCGGGAAACGCATGCGCGACAGATTCAGAAAAATAACCATTTGCCCATACTTGCCCATGCTTAGTGCTTTATTGGTATCAGAAACCGCCACGTGTCAGAAAGTTATTAAGATGAGTCACCAAGTGGCAAAACTTGGCTGACATGCACGCTTAGAAGGGGACATGTGTCCTTTTCAAATTATTTTACTGATTAGTGGCTGATTAGTGCAAAGATGACTGTTGAAAAATCACTTACGAGAGGGGTATAAAAGGCCTCACTTAAGGAAGAAAAAAGAGAGAAAAATATAGAAAAAGCACTAGAAAACGTGTTATTATCAGCAAGACCGACCCCGATAGTTCGGCTCGGCATTGTATCACAAAAGGCAGAATTAGCCATAAATAAACACACGTTATGCACGCTTGTATTTCCACGTGTTAAATTTATTACATATTTTGCTTGTTGACCAAAACGCACGTCAACAAATTGGTGCTAGAAGGAGGGCCGTATTGGTCCAGTCAGAATTCCAGGCTAAAACAAGTTAAGCGAAAACCAGGTAAAGTTCAACATTTATCCTTTTCGTAATTGACAAAATGAGTCAACAATCAAGAAATGCTCGTTTGACTGAAGAGCAACACTTTAACAACCAAACCGGTTAGACCACTAATGGTCAACATATGCCCCAGACAGAAGCAGGGAGCACTACTTTATTTCCTTTCGCTCAGCTAATTGCTAACCCAACTTTCGTACAACAAATGAACCAACTCATATCACAAACTCTCGCCACCACCAACTCTCAAGCACCCTCTCCACTTCTTGTAAATACTAACCCACTCAATCCACAACTAAATGTTAACATCAATCCTCAAGTCCCCGGGCTTCCTAATAATGAAGCTCAAGAGGCTAGTTCAGGTAATGAACAGCGTGTTCGTCATGATAGAAGGCGACCACGAGAAGATGAGGAAGGGCAAAGTCGTGGAGCGGAGTCACTACCGGAGCCAACACGACATCGCCAGGCCCACTCAGTGTTCACCGGGCGACTGGGAGTTGATCCTTTTTGCCCGGCTCGATCGATAAGTTCCCGACTCCAGTTTCTGGATGAGCGGGAGCCGCTTAGGGTCAATCAGATCCAAGGCCCTAGCCTATGGCAGGAACGGGATGTAGAAATACACCGATTTTGCCGTCGTTTGAATGAATTGGAGGGCGGTCCAGAAGGCAAACAGTCTCGGAGGCCGCCCCAAGCAATGAACCAACCAGCTGTTATGTCGCCGTTTTCCCCTGGTATCCTGGCGACCCCGTTACCGCCAAAGTTGAAAATCCCCTAGGTTGGCCTCTACAATGGGGAAACCGACCCGACCACTCACGTCCACAAGTACTTAGCATGGATGGAATTGTACAGCCCTAGTGATGCCATCCTCTGAAGGGCTTTTCCATTAACACTGGGCGACCGAGCCCACTGTTGGTTTAGGACCCTACCGCAGGGGTCCATTCGGGCATGGAGGGATCTGGCCTCTGCCTTTACGACGCATTTCTTGACTTCCAAGGTCCGGGCCGCACCTAAGGACTCCCTTGTGAACATCAAACAAGGGAAGGACGAGCCCCTGAAAAGCTATATCTCTCGATTCAATAAGCAAGTTCGAGAGATGGAACTGGTGTCGGATGACGCCATTTTAATTGCAGCCATGGCTGGCCTTGCCCCCGAAACTTGGTTTAACTACTCTATCCATGAATCGGGGGCGACCTCGTACCAAGAATTTCTGGTCCGCGCGGAACACCATATTTGTGTGGAAGAAGCCATGGCAAGTCACCGCCCAGAATACCGGCCAGGGGGCGTGAAAAAGGACGGAAGGAAGGAATCAGCAATTAGGCTGGGGTCAGGATTTAGACCATTCTCAGAAAACCCGACCACCGTATTTAGGGCTCGCCAGGAGGCATGAGCCGAAGTTGCCGCGCTGAGGAGTACTTTGACCCACACTCCATCAGCCATATAGAATAAAGTACAGGGTCTGAATTTGTTGCCTCCGGCTCGGCCTTTGAAGATTGAGCCGGCCAAATTAGATTCACGTCGATACTGTGCCTATCATAAATCGATAGGTCACGATACTGATGAGTGCCAAGACCTAATCAGGGAAATTATGCGTATTGTTTGGCAGGGCGGTCTCAAAAGATACGTTCATGAACTACCGCCCCCGCCGACATTGGCTCAAGGTGTCAACCCGGAGCGCATAACAAATCCAGCTCTCCTGCCGCCGCCGCCGGCCGAAAATCAGGGTAGGGAGATCCACATGATGTCGAGCGTGAATCGAATCAACACTAACACAGTCGAAGATAGCCGTTCCAACAGGAAAAGAAAGGCTGAGGTCAGATAGGCCGCCCACGTCGAAAGGCAAGTTCGGGTGGCGGAAATCAAGGAAGGCCGACCCACTGGCCGCTTTGTGTTCTCGGACGTGGATGCCGACCAGGTGGTCCACCCTCATTCTGACCCCCTGGTCATTACCGCACCAATTTTGGGTATTCCAGTTCATAGAATTTTGATCGACTCTGGAAGCTACTCATCGGTCATTTATGTCCGAGCTTTTCGAAGATTGAACGTGGACGATAGCTATATCCGTCCATGCAACCTCAACATTCTGGGGTTTGGAGGAGGAAGAATAATTCCGCTCGGGGAAGTTGACTTGCCCATTCAAATGGGACAAGGGTCGCATAAACGAACTGTCATGACAACATTTAAAATAATCAACGCCGATTCGGAGTACAATGCCATTATTGGAAGGCCATTGCTTTATCATATAAAAGCGGCCGTTTCAATATATCATTTTTGCATAAAATTCCCAACACCTGATGGTGAGGCCTTACATAAGGGGAATCAGAGGGAGTCACGAGAATGCTATCTCAAACTCCAACCGGTGGAGATTAATGTGATGGAACGAGGAGAAACCAGTGGGACCACGCAAGGCGATCCCCAAACAAAAGAGGAGCCCGAGCAGGAGGTGGTGATTGTTCAAGAGGATAATCCGGGTCGTCGACTTGGAAAGGAACCGATGATTGAAGAACAAGGAAGGAGGATAGAGCTGAGAGATGTACCTGCAACAAAAGGCGAGCCGGCAGCCAAGAATGAGCCGGCCACTGAAGATGAATTGCCCCTGCAGAGAAAGGAAGGGCAGAGCAAGAAAAGAAAATGGGCGGAACCAATGGAGCAGGTCGATACGATCGACATTGGAAGGCCGAGCGAGGGGCGCCAATTACGTATTGGCCATGGCCACCCAGAACCATATCGAACCGAATTGATTGAGTTTTTGGAAAATAATCTCGACGTCTTTGCGTGGACTCATGCAGACATGCCCGGAATTGACCCCAAGCATGCATGCCACCGCCTTAATATTGATCTAACGTTCGATTGATTATCCGAAAAGCGCAAACTCGGCCCCGACAGGCAAGTTGCACTCGAGGCCGAGGTTAACAAGTTGCTAGATAATCAATTTATCCGGGAAGCTCTCTATCCCCGATGGGTTGCCAATCCTGTTCTGGTCAAGAAAAGCAATGGCCAATGGCGTCTGTGCGTAGATTTCACCGACCTAAATAAGGCATGCCCTAAGGATAGTTATCCATTACCAAACATTGATTATATGGTAGATGCCACGGCGGGACACGAGCTGATGAGCTTCATGAATGCATACTCGGGTTACAACCAAATACGAATGCACCCAGATGACGAAGAAAATATATCATTCTTTTCTGCTCGTGGAATTTACTATTACAAGATGATGCCCTTCGGGTTGAAGAACGCTGGTGCGACCTACCAAAGGTTAGTAAATAAGATGTTTGAGAAAATGATAGGTCGTACTATGGAAGTCTATGTAGATGACATGTTGGTGAAATCATTGTATATATCTGATCATCTCGACGTTCTTAATAAAATGTTTGCTGTTTTTGAGAGAGTACAAGATGATGTTAAACCCGAGAAAATGTACATTTGGGGTCGGCTCGGGTAAATTCTTGGGGTATATGGTCAGCCAAAGGGGAATCGAAGCTAACCCAGATAAAATAAAAGCCATCATCGATCTTGAACCCCCAAATTCCGTAAAAAGGGTACAAAGTCTGACGGGCCAATTGGCCGCACTTAACCGATTCGTTTCTCGATCCACAGATAAGTGTAAACCTTTATTTGAAATCATAAAAAAGACCAACTTATTGATCTGGGTAGCCCGGTTACGAAATCCATAGTAATGTGTTCCCATTTCCATTCAGGAATCAACATCTTCAACGAAGTCCTCATCTAAAGGTTAGAAAATAGGTGGGAATGAGACAGAAATCTCAGTGGATGGGGTGATCGTGTGCAAATGTGGCGATATATAGTTAATGCGAGAAAACAGTTATATGAAAACGCGTGAGTATGATGCATGAATTCACACACAGTCCACAAGCGTCGTGATAAATATATTTAAGTAATATACTTATACGATTCAGCGATTCATGGTCACACACGCACTATGTGATTGATCAAGACAGGTAGGATTAAATGCGGAAATGTAACGCCAATCCCATGCAAGGCAAATAATGGTTGCGTCACGGTTTGTAGCGCCAACCAATGCAAAACAAGTAGCGGTTGCGTCATGATTTGTAGCGCCAACGAAACGGGTCCGATAACCAGGAATCGTGTGGATCGACAACGATTCCTTCGTTCTTCCTTGTAACTCCCGAGCAAGATGGTCCAAGACCTGTCACCTTATCGCTCCATAGGCAAAGACAAATCCACAATAGAGCTAGCTAGGCCCAGGATTGTCATAATCATGATTATACCTCAAGTACTACGACCCGTTTCCTTGGACAAACTCCGTCCCTCAGTTGCGGGGTTAGGACGATGGGGCCGGAAGAGTGGAATAGCAGCCGAGATGCCCAGTTCCATCCCCGACGTATCCATTCCGATCGTGAGCTCGACACACTAAGTTGACTCAGCAGAAAGGAAAGTAAATACAAATACAGCGATCAAGCCCAAGCGATCAGTATTATTGATTCAGGGAAGCAGTTTAGGAAAATTTTTGAAAAACGCGAGTGGCAATTATGGCGTTGGTGGAGTTTTTGGATGAAGATGATTATCGGAAGGATAAACAACCTTCGATATTTTGAAAGATTAGGTGGAACATAAGTCCCGTTATAGATTCAAAATCGCAAGGCGAGGAAGTCGCTCCGCGATCGGGTATTAATCAGTCAAATTGATCCGATAAGTCAAGGGTTTTAGGGAAAATAAATACTTTAATTAAATCTCCAAGTTAGAGGGTCCAGGGCTATTTTGGTAAAATAGAAAATAATTGGAGTTAGGTCCTTTATAAAAGAAAAATTTCAATTTAGCCCCGTTTTGTAAAAACCAACACTTTTGGGGTTAACAATTTAATAAATAAATATCCCGACCTTGAAAAATTATAAGGTCAGTTCCTAAATCCTCCAAATTATCCAGAGATTCAGGTTTTTAAAGTTTTGAGTCGATTGTTTATAAAATTCTCACATTGGCCCCAAATTTATAAAAATTGTCATTTCGGACCTTAAGTTTAAAATATTCGGAACTCACAAACCGGAAGGGCTTTTAATGTGAGTCCAGTTGGAAAATGTCACTAAGGTTGGTAGGATATTGGGACAAAAGCATTTTTTAAAAGAAATAAGTGTAGGTCCTTTAACTTTTGAAAATATCATTTTTGTCCCATTTTGAAATAATTGCCTTTAAGGCTTTTAGGGGTCCAATTAATTATGAAATTTGAACCTTGGGTCCAAAATATAATTAAGTTACAGTTAAGTTAGTATTTCCAGGTGCATGGGCTGCATAAGTCCTGGAAATTTCATTTGGGGTCCTCAAGTTTAGTATTTTACACATTAGTCCCTCAATTTTAGAAAATTTACTTTCCAAGCCCTAAACACTTGGATTTTTGGAATACATTTATATATGTCATTTCCAGTACCTTAAGAGTAAAGATTTCAAAATTTAAAGTTAAGGTCTGGTACAGTTTTGAAATTTGCAATGTAGCCCTTAAACTTTCAAAATTTTACAATATAGTCCTTGGGCTTTTAAAGGTTGATTTTATTTATCTTAAAACTCTTAAAACTTTATTAAAAAATGTCCAAAAGTCATTTTTGAACCTGAGTACAGTCCCAAAATTCAAAATTTGCAGAGGGGTCCTTTAACTTTCATTTTCTTGCAATTTAGTCCACCAACTTTCCATTTTTACATTTTTAAGTCCAAAATTGAAATTTAATCAATTATGCTCGACTTGTCTAGGTTATAAGTCATCCAAAACACGAATTTTAAAGATGATACACATGCATATCTAATACATACAAGAATTCATTAAATAAAACATTAAATTGCACATGCAGGCACCTAAAATTCAATAAATAGCAATTTTGAGCAACGTTTGAGAATTTTCATGATTTGATACATAAAATTTACATGCAATACATAGATTATATATCTCAAGGCTCATAATCAAAATTTCTACATACAATTTAATAAAAACACCGAATAGTTGGAAAGTATTTTTCCACCCACCTTAAAATTGGAAATTGTGAAATAAAAGGATAAATTTCACAATTTTTGGATGAGGCCTCTTAGGTCAGCCCCTAAGTTAAGAAATATCAAAAATTTGGAGTTAGAAAAATGAGAGAAAAATTAAGAGAAAAATGAAGGAGATAAGAAAATGAGAAAGACTACACTTTACCTTGTGTAGTAGGTGATTGGAGACTAGTTGAAGCTTTAAAATTGGAAATTTTGGTTCAACTCCAAAATCACCTAAGGTCAGCCCCTATTCTCAAAAATGAAAAAGGGGTGTCAAAATTTGAAAAACAAAATAGGAAGAAGAAGAAAAATACACTAGAGTCCATTATCTTACCTTATAGTTTAAATCTTCCAAATTTCCTTCAATTCTTGAAATCTTCTTCAAGGTGATGTCAAGCTCTAGTCTTCAAAGTCTTCTAAATGTACCTCCAAAATCAAAATTAACTTAAGTCAAGAAGTGAAAAAGAGGTAGGTAGATGATATCAAGATGAATTAGAGAACAAAATTTCATACCTTGTGAAGGGGGGGTGTTCGACTTTTATGAAGAATAAGGAGAGAAGTCTTGAAAATTTTCTAAGTGTTGAAGAAGAAAGTAAGAAAAAAAGTAGAGGGAGGTAGATGGATTTTAGAGAGAAGGAGGAGGATTTTGTATAGGAGATAAATGTGTTGGTGTAAAATGTTTGATAAATTTTTGAAACAAAAGGCCTCATGGCCGTCCACTTGAGTGAGAGAGGGGGAGGAATTTTGTTTAATTTTGTGTCTTGCCTTTTGCCTCTTGCATGGGAGACATTTTGAAGGTCAAAGGTATGGGCAAGACATGGTTTGAATGGAATGTTGGAAGACTTCCAACATGTTGGCAAAAATAATATTAAAGAAGTAATGTAAGAGATGATGTGTATAATGTTTGAATTAATGGTATAATTATACACAAGATGACTAATATAAGGTGCACATGTACAAGAGTTGGATGATATTTTTACTACAAAATCATCATCATGGCCGTCCATTCTAAGGGCAATTTGGTAATTCTATATATTGTTTTTTGTCCCAAATTTGATGATAATAGATGAATAATATCAATCTCCAAAATAATTAGTGATTTCCTTGATCACTTATAAGTCTCATGATCACTTATACTAAATCAAATTCTTAATTCTATAAGGTAAAAATCTCTAAAAAAAATAGTCTCTTAAAATTCTAAGGTGACTAATAAATACAAAAATAGTAATAATGATCAATCAAGTGATCATAAATGTAAAATAGAATTAATTATGATCATGATCACAAGTAATTAAATAAAATGAAATCAAATACAAAATATATATATATATATATATTATTAATAATTACCGTCAAAGTGACGCGGTAAAATAGTCGATCAAATACATAGACGACAATAAGAATCAATTATATACTCGGAAAAATCGGGGCTTCACATCCTTCCCTCCTTAAAAGAATTTGGTCCCCAAATTCTCTTCAGAATAGTTCTGGATATTGATTCCTCATGTCTTCTTCCATCTCCCACGTTGCGTCTTTGTCTCGGTTGTGGTTCTGCCACACAACTTTAACCATTGGAATTTCTCTCTTACGCAATTGTCGTATCTGCTGATCAATGATCCGGATCGTCCTCTTGGTGTAGGATAGATTTTCCATTAGAGGAGGAGTATCTTGAGTGATGATATGCTCGGGATCTGGTTGATACTTCTTCAATCTCGATACGTGGAATACATCGTGCATTCCCGCATATGGTCTTTGGTAACTCAAGTCGGTAGGCTAACTTCCCGATCCTCTGTAAAATCTTGTAAGGTCCAACATATCTCGGACTCAACTTGCCTCCTTTCTTCGGATTGATTAATCCTTTCCGTGGTGAGAGTCTGAGAAATACTTCATCACCGACTTCAAATTCCAAATCCTTTCTTCTCTTGTCCGCGTAACTCTTTTGGCGGCTTTGAGCTGTGCGAATCCGCTCCTTGATCAGCTTGACCTTCTCCATGGCCTCCTGAACTAAGTCGACCTTTGGAATCGAGGGCGACTTTCGTTTCTCTTTCGGAGTCCATTGGTCATCAATCTCCCAATGTAGTGGGGATCTACATTTTCGCCCATATAATGCCTCGTAGGGTGCCATCCCAATTGTGGCCTGATAACTGTTATTGTAGGCGAACTCGGCTAATGGTAAGTGTGAATCCCAACTTCCTTGAAAATCCAATGTGCAGGCTCGCATCATATCTTCAAGGGTTTGAATTGTTCGCTGAGACTATCCATCGGTTTGTGGATGTGCTGATGTGCTGAAACTTAGCGAGGTACCCAATTCCTCGTGCAAGCACTTCCAAAATCTGGAGACAAACCTCGGGTCTCTGTCGGACACTATGTCGACTGGTACTCCATGCAGTCGAATGATTTCTCGGATATAAATCTGTGCAAGTTTCTGCAAGCTATCAGTTTTCTTGATGGGTAAAAAGTGTGCAGATTTCGTGAGTCGGTCTACAACTACCCAAATAGCATCATGGCCTCCTCTGGTCTTTGGTAGATCCGTCACAAAGTCCATCGTTATGTGTTCCCATTTCCACTCGGGAATTTTCAATGGTTGTAGTAAACCAGATGGTCGTTGGTGTTCTGCTTTTACTCGTTGACAAGTCAAACATCTCGCAACGAACTCTGCTACCTGGTTCTGCATGTTTACCCACCAATAACTCCGTTTCAAATCCTTATACATCTTGTTTCCTCTAGGGTGTATAGTGTATTTTGAACGGTGTGCCTCTGCTAGGATTTTATTCCTAATCTGCTCGTCATTCGGTACACACACTCGATTCCGGAATTTGATAATCCCATTTTCGTGTACCGAGAATTCTGATCTCTCTCCTTTAAGTATCTTCTCCTTCAGTTTTTGAAGATGTGTATCTTTCCCTTGTGCTTCTTTGATCTCATTCAGCAGATCGGGCTTAACCAAAATGTTAGCGCATGAAATCTGAGTATTGGTTCTCGTCAGATTCCAATTGCTCAGCTCTTCTAATGATTCCCATTCTCGAATCATAAGTCCGGCTAAGCTCGCTTTCAGCTCAAAGCGTCGCCTACTACATTAGCTTTCAGGGATGGTATTGAATATCAAAGTGATAGTCCTCAATCAATTCCATCCATCTCCGTTGCCTCAGTTGAGGTCATTTGCAGGAGAATAGATACTTCAAGCTCTTATGATCCGTGAAGACCGTGAATGTTGCTCGTAGAGATAGTGTCTCCATTTCTTTAACGCGAACACTATCGCTGCCAATTCCAAGTCATGTGTTGGATAATTGGCTTCATACGGCTTGAGCTTTCATGATGCATAAGCGATAACTTTTCCTTCCTGCATGAGCACTGCTCCTAGTCCTTCTTTTGATGCATCACTATAGACGACAAAGTTTTCTGTTACCTTTGGAAGGGCTAAGACTGGAGCTATAGTAAGTCGTTTCTTCAGCTCTTGGAAACTCGCTTCGCACTTGTCATTCCACTCAAACTTGACTTGCTTCTGGGTTAGTCGAGTGAGTGGTCCGACTATCTTGGAGAAATCCTGGATAAATCTTCGATAATATCCAGCTAGTCCTAAGAAACTCCTGATCTCCGTTACAGACTCGGGTTGTTTCCATTCAACCACTGTCTGTACCTTCGAAGGATCCACGACAATCCCGGTGCCGGATACTATATTTTCAGATGACGTTCGTGCTCTTCTCTAGACTTAGAGTATACAAGTATGTCATCAATGAATATCACTATGAATTGATCCAAATAAGGTTGAAAGACTCGATGTATCAAGTCCATAAATGCTGCTGGTGCATTCGTCAGACCGAAAGGCATCACTACAAACTCGTAGAGTCCATATCGGGTTTGAAATGCAGTTTTGGAAATGTCTTCCTCGCGGATCTTCAGTTGGTAATATCCTTGTTGTAAATCAAACTTCGAGTACACTGTTGCTCCTTGGAGTTGATCAAACAGTTTGTCTATCCTCGGGAGGGGATATTTGTTCTTGATGGTCACGCTATTAATACCACGATAATCTATACATAATCTTAATGTGCCATCCTTCTTTTTGACGAACAAAGACAGTGCTCCCCGGGAGACGTACTCGGTCGGATAAATCCCACATCCATCAGTTTCTGTAATTGTGTTTTCAGCTCTTGTAACTCAAGAGGAGCCATTCTATACGGTGTTCTGGCAATCGGGGCAGTCCCTGGTAACACCTCGATGGTGAACTCGACTTCCCTATCTGGAGGAATAGTGGTGAGTTCTTGTGGAAATACATCCGTATATTCTGATACTATAGGTACTTGGTTGATTTGTCTCTCAACCTTGGGTTTGTTAATTACAAAAGCCAAGTACCCTCGAGCCCCTCTAGTGATTGCCTTCCTCGCTTTTATTGCTGAAATGATTGGGGCAATCTTAACTCGTGCCCTTCCCGAAATTTCCACTTCGGGTTTTCTAGGTTCATATAGCTTAATGGACTTGTTATTGCAGTCCATTTGTGCATGGTGTGCAGACAACCAGTTCATTCCCAATATCACGTCATATTCGGATATAGGTAATAGGATCAAATCGGCAGGAAAATTTATCTCATCAATCTTAACTTCGCATGCATTATAGATAATATCTGTTATCTGACTTGCACCCATAGGAGTTGACACTTCTAGGCATATAGGCATATGTTCCATGCATGCATGCAGTTTGTGTACAAAATGCGGTGCAACAAATGAATGCGTTGATCCAGGGTCGAACAATATTTTAGCGTAGTGGTTAGATACTAGAAGCGTACCTTCCACCACGTCTGTTGCCTCCGGAGCCTCCTGTCCGGCTAGTGCAAATGCTCGAGCGGGCATCCTTGCCCGATTACCTTGGCCATTTCCCGGCTTCTGCGGCTGCGTCTGTTTGGTTCGGTCCTCATATTTCAGGCAATCTTTCAGCTGGTGCTGATTACTACCACAACGCAAACACCTTCATTGTTTACGCCAACACTCATTGGCAGTATGTCCCGATTTCTGGCAATATGCACACAATTGACCCGACTTTCCTTGTACTGGTCCCTTTCCCTTATCTGTCTTATTAACTGGTCCCTTCTGAAACTTAGCAGGCGGTTTAGATGGCTGCCCCACAGCTGTCCTCTTAAGACTGTTCGATGGCCTACTCTGCTGAACCGCCAATCTGATTCGAGCCCCGACTCAATGCGGAGAGCGCCTTTCTGGCCGAGTAGGTTGTCGATTCAACGATCAACAATTGTTTCGAAGTTATAGTTTCAATCCTCGAGTGAACTTGTAAAGCTTATCCTTTTTCGATCGATTGTCCCCAGAGCATACTTGGACAATCGGTGAAATTCGACTCGTACTGAGCTACAGTCATGTTCCCTTGCCTCAATCTGTGGAATTCATCTCGGCGTGCCTCTTTCACAACCTGTGGAATATACTGTTCATTGAACTCGGCCAAGAAATTTCCCATGTTCTGGCTACCCGGTCCTGTTCCCATCTTCTTTCAATCGCTTCCACCGGTCCCTGGCAGCGGCCGATTCCGCACGAAATACGGCGAGTGTGACTTTCTGCTCATCTGAGTATTGGAGAGCATTGAAGATATTCTCCAATTTCTCTACCCATTCTTCTGCCTTCAAATCGTCCGGCTCTCCTAAGAAGGCCGGTGGGTTGAACCGTAGAAATCGCTCCAACGTGCGATCATTCGCTTCTCTGGCGGGTTCGGGAGCACAGGGTTGAGGCTCTGCCTGTTGCCTCATGAAAACTAGTATTTATTGTAAGGCTTGTGCGGTCAAATTGTCTCCTGCAGTAGGTGGAGGAGGCGGTGGTAATTCAGGGGAGGGTACCCGGTCCCTGGGTACGTCATCATCCCCTCGTGCAATGCACGTGTATCTCACTAGTTACATGGAATTCCTATATTATATAAATATATAATTAGAAAGAATATCCGTCGGGGTTCCAAGTCCCTCGATCCCCATTAATTCCATTGGGAATCATATTATCACGGATGAGGGAAAAGGCTACAAACATTTACAAATGCACGAAGAAAGAACGAGTTAAAATGTTCATACTTTTTGGATTTCCATATGAGAAAAACAACAAATAGATCTCTTCCATCTCTACACAAACAAAACTCCAAAATGAGCCGATACCCTGAAGTGAAGTGGATAAAGGGAGGACAAGACATATCTACTATTTTGTTGCCAGATGCAAAAGATCATAAGGTCAATGTTGACCTTAAAGTAACATTTACATTTTCTGCCACTGCTGGGACAGGCAACAATATCTATGAAGTGAATTAGATCTACTTGATAATGTTAATGTGGATGAGTGCAAAACTACATTGTTTAATAAACATGTTTTTGAATTTTCTGAAACATGTTATGTCATACAATAGTTTATTGTTATATCGATTTCTAGAATTTTTCTACTTGTTTCAGCATTAATACATTGTTTGTGAAACATGCCCTTGTTTAAAAAATATAATTCTCGATCGTAGAAGACCAAAATTATATCTCCATTCTCCTAACAAAACAAAACCAAGTGGAATAGTGGAAATACTTGGTGAAGGGTGAGCGGTGATCGACACCCAGGTTGAAAATCAGAAAATAGTAAATAGTGCGATCTAAATCCTGGAACGCGTTAAATTGTAGAGAAATGATAGTAAGCTTTCAATAATGTCGGTGTATTCTTTAACTAGATAGAGAATCAAAATCTAATTAACTCACAAGAAGCACGTGCATATCATGTGATTTTGGTCACTCAATAAAAAACCTATCTTTTACCTTAACTCGTATGAAGCACGTGCGTATCACGTGGTTCATACAAGTTTTCTAAAGTATTATACAACTTATTAATATTTTTATTGAGTAATATTTAAATATACGAATGTTGTTTTACAGAACTTAGAAGATCAAGAAAGACGACATCGATATGATTTCAAGTGATGATATTTATAAAGAAACTATCAATAGTCTTAGAAACAAGTGTACGGAGAGATTACTCAAATCAAATAGCAAGAAGATTTCTCCTACCATTAAAATCGGACAAGAAAAGGTGTATTGCAATTTCATCCAACATAAGGAACTTATTTATGTTGTTCTTTTATTATTATTGTTATTAGATTTCTATTTTGTTCACTGTATATCTTATTCCAATATTCACTTCGTTTAATAATAGTAAATCAATTAATTGTTTTATTTTTTTTAGGTGCCTTGAAAGCATTCATATCTTATACATGAATTGTAACTATTTTTGTTTATAAAATACTTTCCACATTTTTATTTTACACCCTTGAATTATTACAATTAAATAACTAATTTAAGTAATTATATCAACACGTGCAATGCACGTGTATCTCACTAGTTACATGGAATTCCTATATTATATAAATATATAATTAGAACGAATATCAGTCGGGGTTACAAGTCCATCGATATCCATTAATTCCATTGGGAATCATATTATCACGGATGAGGGAAAAGGCTACAAACATTTACAAATGCACGAAGAAAGAACGAGTTAAAATGTTCATACTTTTCGGATTTCCATATGAGAAAAACAACAAATAGATCTTCCCCATCTCTACACAAACAAAACTCGAAAATGAGCCGATACCCTGAAGTGAAGTGGCTATAGGGAGGACAGAACATATCTACTATTTTGTTGCCAGATGCAAAAGATCATAAGGTCAATGTTCACCTTAAAGAAACATTTACATTTTCTGCCACTGCTGGGACATGCAACAATATCTATGTAGTCAATTAGATCTACATGATAATGTTAATGTGGATGAGTGCAAAACTACATTGTTTATTAAACATGTTTTTGAATTTTCTGAAACATGTTATGTCATACATTAGTTTATTGTTATATCGATTTCTAGAATTTTTCTACTTGTTTCAGCATTAATACATTGTTTATGAAACATGCCCTTGTTTAAAAAATATAATTCTCGATCGTAGAAGACCAAAATCATATCTCCATTCTCCTAACAAATCAAAACCAAGTGGAATGGTGGAAATACTTGGTGAAGGGTGAGCGGTGATCGACACCCAGGTTGAAAATCAAAAAATAGTAAATAGTGCGATCCAAATCCTGGAACGCGTTAAATTGTGGAGAAATGATAGTAAGCTTTCAATAATGTCGGTGTATTCTTTAACTAGATAGAGAATCAAAATCTAATTAACTCACAAGAAGCACGTGCATATCATGTGATTTTGGTCACTCACTAAAAAACCTATCTTTTACCTTAACTCGTGTGAAGCACGTGCGTTTCACGTGGTTCATACAAGTTTTCTAAAGTATTATACAACTTATTAATATTTTTATTGAGTAATATTTAAATATACGAATGTTGTTTTACAGAACTTAGAAGATCAAGAAAGACGACATCGATATGATTTCAAGTGATGATATTTATAAAGAAACTATCAATAGTCTTAGAAACAAGTGTACGGAGAGATTACTGATATCAGATAGCAAGAAGATTTCTCCTACCATTAAAATCGGACAAGAATAGGTGTATTGCAATTTCATCCAATATAATGAACTTATTTATGTTGTTCTTTTATTATTATTATTATTAGATTTCTATTTTGTTCATTGTATATCTTATTCCAATATTCACTTCGTTTAATAATAGTAAATCAATTAATTTTTTTCTTTTTTTTAGGTGCCTTGAAAGTATTCATATCTTATACATGAATTTAACTATTTTTGTTTATAAAATACTTTCCACATTTTTATTTTACACCATTGAATTATTACAATTAAATAACTAATTTAAGTAATTATATCAACACATGCAATTCACGTGTATCTCACTAGTTACATGGAATTCCTATATTATATAAATATATAATTAGAACGAATATCAGTCGGGGTTACAAGTCCCTCGATCCCCATTAATTCCATTGGGAATCATATTATAACGGATGAGGGAAAAAGCAATAAACATTTACAAATGCACGAAGAAAGAACGATTTAAAATGTTCATACTTTTCGGATTTCCATATGACAAAAACAACAAATAGATCTCCCCCATCTCTACACAAACAAACCTCGAAAATGAGCCGATACCCTGAGGTGAAGTGGATAAAGGGAGGACAAGACATATCTACTATTTTGTTGCCAGATGCAAAAGATCATAAGGTCAATGTTGACCTTAAAGAAACATTTACATTTTCTGCCAATGCTGGGACAGGCAACAATATCTATGAAGTCAATTAGATCTACTTGATAAAGTTAATGTGGATGAGTGCAAAACTACATTGTTTAATAAACATGTTTTTGAATTTTCTGAAACATGCTATGTCATACATTAGTTTATTGTTATATCGATTTCTAGAATTTTTCTACTTGTTTGAGCATTAATACATTGTTTATGAAACATGCCCTTGTTTAAAAATATAATTCTCGATCGTAGAAGACCAAAAATATATCTCCATTCTCCTAACAAAACAAAACCAAGTGGAATGGTGGAAATACTTGGTGAAGGGTGAGCGGTGATCGACACCCAGGTTGAAAATCAGAAAATAGTAAATTGTGCGATCTAAATCCTGAAACACATTAAATTGTGGAGAAATGATAGTAAGCTTTCAATAATGTCGGTGTATTCTTTAACTAGATAGAGAATCAAAATCTAATTAACTCACAAGAAGCACGTGCATATCATGTGATTTTGGTCACTCACTAAAAAACCTATCTTTTACCTTAACTCGTGTGAAGCACGTGCGTTTCACGTGGTTCATACAAGTTTTCTAAAGTATTATACAACTTATTAATATTTTTATTGATTAATATTTAAATATACGAATGTTGTTTTACAGAACTTAGAAGATCAAGAAAGACGACATCGATATGATTTCAAGTGATGATATTTATAAAGAAACTATCAATAGTCTTAGAAACAAGCGTACGGAGAGATTACTGAAATCAGATAGCAAGAAGATTTCTCCTACCATTAAAATCGGACAAGAATAGGTGTATTGCAATTTCATCCAACATAAGGAACTCATTTATGTTGTTCTTTTATTATTATTGTTATTAGATTTCTATTTTGTTCATTGTATATCTTATTCCAATATTCACTTCGTTTAATAATTGTAAATCAATTAATTTTTTTCTTTTTTTTAGGTGCCTTGAAAGTATTCATATCTTATACATGAATTGTAACTATTTTTGTTTATAAAATACTTTCCACACTTTTATTTTACACCATTGAATTATTACAATTAAATAACTAATTTAAGTAATTATATCAACACGTGCAATGCACGTGTATCTCACTAGTTACATGGAATTCTTATATTATATAAATATATAATTAGAACGAATATCAGTCGGGGTTACAAGTCCCTTGATCCCCATTAATTCCATTGGGAATCATATTATCACGGATGAGGGAAAAAGATACAAACATTTACAATTGCACGAAGAAACAACGAGTTAAAATGTTCATACTTTTTAGATTTCCATATGAGAAAAACAATAAATAGATCTCTCCCATCTCTACATAAACAAAACTCGAAAATGAGCCGATACCCTGACGTGAAGTGGCTAAAGGGAGGACAAGACATATCTACTATTTTTTTGCCAGATGCAAAAGATCATAAGGTCAATGTTGACCTTAAAGAAACATTTACATTTTCTGCCACTGCTGGGACAAGCGACAATATCTATGAAGTCAATTAGATCTACTTGATAAAGTTAATGTGGATGAGTGCAAAACTACATTGTTTAATAAACATGTTTTTGAATTTTCTAAAACATGTTATGTCATACATTAGTTTATTGTTATATCGATTTCTAGAATTTTTCTACTTGTTTCAGCAATAAGACATTGTTTATGAAACATGCCCTTGTTTAAAAAATATAATTCTCGATCGTAGAAGACCAAAAATATATCTCCATTCTCCTAACAAAACAAAACCAAGCGGAATGGTGGAAATACTTGGTGAAGGGTGAGCGGTGATCGACACTTTGCACTCATCCACATTAACTTTACCAAGTAGATCTAATTGACTTCATAGATATTGTTGTTTGTCCCAGCAGTGGCAGAAAATGTAAATGTTCCTTCAAGGTCAACATTGACCTTATGATCTTTTGCATCTGGCAACAAAATAGTAGATATGTCTTGTCATCCCTTTAGCGACTTCACTTCAGGGTATCTGCTTATTTTGTAGTTTTGTTTGTGTAGAGATGGGGGAGATCTATTTGTTGTTTTTATCATATGGAAATCCGAAAAGTATGAACATTTTAACTCGTTGTTTCTTCGTGCAATTGTAAATGTTTGTATCTTTTTCCCTCATCCGTGATAATATGATTCCCAATGGAATTAATGGGGATCGAGGGACTTGTAACCCCGACTGATATTCGTTCTAATTATATATTTATATAATATAAGAATTCCATGTAACTAGTGAGATACACGTGCATTGCACGTGTTGATATAATTACTTAAATTAGTTATTTAATTTTTATAATTCAATGGTGGAAAATAAAAATGTGGAAAGTATTTTATAAACAAAAATAGTTACAATTCATGTATAAGATATGAATACTTTCAAGGCACCTAAAAAAAAGAAAAAAAATTAATTGATTTACTATTATTAAACGAAGTGAATATTGGAATAAGATATACAATGAACAAAATAGAAATCTAATAACAATAATAATAAAAGAACAACATAAATAAGTTCCTTATGTTGGATGAAATTGCAATACACCTATTCTTGTCCGATTTTAATGGTAGGAGAAATCTTCTTGCTATCTGATATCAGTAATCTCTCCGTACACTTGTTTCTAAGACTATTGATAGTTTCTTTATAAATATCATCACTTGAAATCATATCGATGTCGTCTTTCTTGATCTTCTAAGTTCTGTAAAACAACTTTCATATATTTAAATATTAATCAATAAAAATATTAATAAGTTGTATAATACTTTAGAAAACTCGTATGAACCACGTGAAACGCACGTGCTTCATACGAGTTAAGGTAAAAGATAGGTTTTTTAGTGAGTGACCAAAATCACATGATATGCACGTGCTTAGGTTTTTTAGTGGGTGACCAAAATCACATGATATGCACGTGCTTCTTGTGAGTTAATTAGATTTTGATTCTCTATCTAGTTAAAGAATACACTGACATTATTGAAAGCTTACTATCATTTCTCCACAATTTAACGTGTTTCAGGATTTAGATCGCACTATTTACTATTTTCTGATTTTCAACCTGGGTGTCGATCACCGCTCACCCTTCACCATGTATTTCCACCATTCCACTTGGTTTTGTTTTGTTAGGAGAATGGAGATATATTTTTGGTCTTCTACGATCGAGAATTATATTTTTTAAACAAGGGCATGTTTCATAAACAATGTATTATTGCTGAAACAAGTAGAAAAATTCTAGAAATCGATATAACAATAAACTAATGTATGACATAACATGTTTTAGAAAATTCAAAAACATGTTTATTAAACAATGTAGTTTTGCACTCATCCACATTAACTTTATCAAGTAGATCTAATTGACTTCATAGATATTGTTGCTTGTCCCAGCAGTGGCAGAAAATGTAAATGTTTCTTTAAGGTCAACATTGACCTTATGATCTTTTGCATCTTGCAAAAAAATAGTAGATATGTCTTGTCCTCCCTTTAGCCACTTCACGTCAGGGTATCGGCTCATTTTCGAGTTTTGTTTATGTAGAGATGGGAGAGATCTATTTGTTTTTTTTTCTCATATGGAAATCTAAAAAGTATGAACATTTTAACTCGTTGTTTCTTCGTGCAATTGTAAATGTTTGTATCTTTTTCCCTCATCCGTGATAATATGATTCCCAATGGAATTAATTGGGATCAAGGGACTTGTAACCCTGACTGATATTCGTTCTAATTATATATTTATATAATATAAGAATTCCATGTAACTAGTAAGATACACGTGCATTGCAAGTGTTGATATAATTACTTAAATTAGTTATTTAATTGTAATAATTCAATGGTGTAAAATAAAAATGTGGAAAGTATTTTATAAACAAAAATAGTTACAATTCATGTATAAGATATGAATACTTTCAAGGCACCTAAAAAAAAAGAAAAAAATTAATTGATTTACAATTATTAAACGAAGTGAATATTGGAATAAGATATACAATGAACAAAATAGAAATCTAATAACAATAATAATAAAAGAACAACATAAATAAGTTCCTTATATTGGATGAAATTGCAATACACCTATTCTTGTCCAATTTTAATGGTAGGAGAAATCTTCTTGCTATCTGATTTCAGTAATCTCTCCGTACACTTGTTTCTAAGACTATTGATAGTTTCTTTATAAATATCATCACTTGAAATCATATCGATGTCGTCTTTCTTGATCTTCTAAGTTCTATAAAACAACATTCGTATATTTAAATATTAATCAATAAAAATATTAATAAGTTGTATAATACTTTAGAAAACTTGTATGAACCACGTGAAACGCACGTGCTTCATACTAGTTAAGGTAAAAGATAGGTTTTTTAGCGAGTGACCAAAATCACATGATATGCACGTGCTTAGGTTTTTTAGTGGGTGACCAAAATCACATGATATGCACGTGCTTCTTGTGAGTTAATTAGATTTTGATTCTCTATCTAGTTAAAGAAATACACGACATTATTGAAAGCTTACTATCATTTCTCCACAATTTAACGTGTTTCGAGATTTAGATCGC
Source organism: Rehmannia glutinosa (assembly GCA_016081115.2). Lineage (NCBI taxonomy): Eukaryota > Viridiplantae > Streptophyta > Magnoliopsida > Lamiales > Orobanchaceae > Rehmannia > Rehmannia glutinosa. The sequence goes on from JABTTQ020002628.1 coordinate 1,920,865, forward strand.
ACTATTTACTATTTTCTGGATTTTCAACCTGGGTGTCGATCACCGCTCACCCTTCACCATGTATTTCCACCATTCCACTTGGTTTTGTTTTGTTAGGAGAATGGAGATATATTTTTGGTCTTCTACGATCGAGAATTATATTTTTTAAACAAGGGCATGTTTCATAAACAATGTATTATTGCTGAAACAAGTAGAAAAATTCTAGAAATCGATATAACAATAAACTAATGTATGACATAACATGTTTTAGAAAATTCAAAAACATGTTTATTAAACAATGTAGTTTTGCACTCATCCACATTAACTTTATCAAGTAGATCTAATTGACTTCATAGATATTGTTGCTTGTCCCAAAGAAGCGATGGCGTAAAAATGTAAATGTTTCTTTAAGGTCAACATTGACCTTATGATCTTTTGCATCTTGCAAAAAATAGTAGATATGTCTTGTCCTCCTTTAGCCACTTCACGGGAGTATCGGCTCATTTTCGAGTTTTGTTTATGTAGAGATGGGAGAGATCTATTTGTTTTTTTTCTCATATGGAAATCTAAAAAGTATGAACATTTTAACTCGTTGTTTCTTCGTGCAATTGTAAATGTTTGTATCTTTTTCCCTCATCCGTGATAATATGATTCCCAATGGAATTAATTGGGATCAAGAGACTTGTAACCCTGACTGATATTCGTTCTAATTATATATTTATATAATATAAGAATTCCATGTAACTAGTGAGATACACGTGCATTGCAAGTGTTGATATAATTACTTAAATTAGTTATTTAATTGTAATAATTCAATGGTGTAAAATAAAAATGTGGAAAGTATTTTATAAACAAAAATAGTTACAATTCATGAATAAGATATGAATACTTTCAAGCCACCTAAAAAAAAGAAAAAAATTAATTGATTTACAATTATTAAACGAAGTGAATATTGGAATAAGATATATAGTGAACAAAATAGAAATCTAATAACAATAATAATAAAAGAACAACATAAATAAGTTCCTTATGTTGGATGAAATTGCAATACACCTATTCTTGTCCGATTTTAATCGTAGGAGAAATCTTCTTGCTATCTGATTTCAGTAATCTCTCCGTACACTTGTTTCTAAGACTATTGATAGTTTCTTTATAAATATCATCACTTGAAATCATATCGATGTCGTCTTTCTTGATCTTCTATGTTCTGTAAAACAACATTCGTATATTTAAATATTAATCAATAAAAATATTAATAAGTTGTATAATACTTTAGAAAACTTGTATGAACCACGTGAAACGCACGTGCTTCATACTAGTTAAGGTAAAAGATAGGTTTTTTAGCGAGTGACCAAAATCACATGATATGCACGTGCTCCTTGTGAGTTAATTAGATTTTGATTCTCTATATAGTTAAAGAATACACCGACATTATTGAAAGCTTACTATCATTTCTCCACAATTTAACGCGTTTCAGGATTTAGATCGCACTATTTACTATTTTCTGATTTTCAACCTGGGTGTCGATCACCGCTCACCCTTCACCAAGTATTTCCACCATTCCACTTGGTTTTGTTTTGTTAGGAGAATGGAGATATATTTTTGGCCTTCTACGATCGAGAATTATATTTTTTAAACAAGGGCATGTTTCATAAACAATCTATTAATGCTGAAACAAGTAGAAAAATTCTAGAAATTGATATAACAATAAACTAATGTATGACATAGCATGTTTCAGAAAATTCAAAAACATGTTTATTAAACAATGTAGTTTTGCACTCATCCACATTAACTTTATCAAATAGATCTAATTGACTTCATAGATATTGTTGCTTGTCCCAGCAGTGGCAGAAAATGTAAATGTTTCTTTAAGGTCAACATTGACCTTATGATCTTTTGCATCTGGCAAAAAAATAGTTGATATGTCTTGTCCTCCCTTTAGCCACTTCACGTCAGGGTATCGACTCATTTTCGGGTTTTGTTTATGTAGAGATGGGAGAGATCTATTTGTTGTTTTTGTCATATGGAAATCCGAAAAGTATGAACATTTTAAATCGTTCTTTCTTCGTGCATTTGTAAATGTTTGTAGCTTTTTCCCTCATCCGTGATAATATGATTCCCAATGGAATTAATGGGGATCGAGGGACTTGTAACCCCGACTGATATTCGTTCTAATTATATATTTATATAATATAGGAATTCCATGTAACTAGTGACATACACGTGCATTGCACGTGTTGATATAATTACTTAAATTAGTTATTTAATTGTAATAATTCAATGGTGGAAAATAAAAATGTGGAAAGTATTTTATAAACAAAAATAGTTACAATTCATGTATAAGATATGAATACTTTCAAGGCACCTAAAAAAAAAGAAAAAAATTAATTGATTTACAATTATTAAACGAAGTGAATATTGGAATAAGATATACAATGAACAAAATAGAAATCTAATAACAATAATAATAAAAGAACAACATAAATAAATTCCTTATATTGGATGAAATTGCAATACACCTATTCTTGTCCAATTTTAATGGTAGGAGAAATCTTCTTGCTATCTGATTTCAGTAATCTCTCCGTACACTTGTTTCTAAGACTATTGATAGTTTCTTTATAAATATCATCACTTGAAATCATATCGATGTCGTCTTTCTTGATCTTCTAAGTTCTATAAAACAACATTCGTATATTTAAATATTAATCAATAAAAATATTAATAAGTTGTATAATACTTTAGAAAACTTGTATGAACCACGTGAAACACACGTGCTTCTTACTAGTTAAGGTAAAAGATAGGTTTTTTAGCGAGTGACCAAAATCACATGATATGCACGTGCTCCTTGTGAGTTAATTAGATTTTGATTCTCTATATAGTTAAAGAATACACTGACATTATTGAAACCTTACTATCATTTCTCCATAATTTAACGCGTTTCAGGATTTAGATCGCACTATTTACTATTTTCTGATTTTCAACCTGGGTGTCGATCACCGCTCACCCTTCACCAAGTATTTCCACCATTCCACTTGGTTTTGTTTTGTTAGGAGAATGGAGATATATTTTTGGCCTTCTACGATCGAGAATTATATTTTTTAAACAAGGGCATGTTTCATAAACAATGTATTAATGCTGAAACAAGTAGAAAAATTCTAGAAATCGATATAACAATAAACTAATGTATGACATAGCATGTTTCAGAAAATTCAAAAACATGTTTATTAAACAATGTAGTTTTGCACTCATCCACATTAACTTTATCAAATAGATCTAATTGACTTCGTAGATATTGTTGCTTGTCCCAGCAGTGCAGAAAATGTAAATGTTTCTTTAAGGTCAACATTGACCTTATGATCTTTTGCATCTGGCAAAAAAATAGTTGATATGTCTTATCCTCCCTTTAGCCACTTCACGTCAGGGTATCAGCTCATTTTCGGGTTTTGTTTATGTAGAGATGGGAGAGATCTATTTGTTGTTTTTGTCATATGGAAAACCGAAAAGTATGAACATTTTAAATCGTTCTTTCTTCGTGCATTTGTAAATGTTTGTAGCTTTTTCCCTCATCCGTGATAATATGATTCCCAATGGAATTAATAGGGATCGAGGGACTTGTAACCCCGACTGATATTCGTTCTAATTATATATTTATATAATATAGGAATTCCATGTAACTAGTGAGATACACGTGCATTGCACGTGTTGATATAATTACTTAAATTAGTTATTTAATTGTAATAATTCAATGGTGGAAAATAAAAATCTGGAAAGTATTTTATAAACAAAAATAGTTACAATTCATGTATAAGATATGAATACTTTCAAGGCACCTGAGAAAAAGAAAAAATTTAATTGATTTACTATTATTAAACGAAGTGAATATTGGAATAAGATATACAATGAACAAAATAGAAATCTAATAACAATAATAATAAAAGAACAACATAAATAAGTTCCTTATACTGGATGAAATTGCAATACACCTATTCTTGTCCAATTTTAATGGTAGGAGAAATCTACTTGCTATCTGATTTCAGTAATCTCTCCGTACACTTGTTTCTAAGACTATTGATAGTTTCTTTATAAATATCATCACTTGAAATCATATCGATGTCATCTTTCTTGATCTTCTAAGTTCTGTAAAACAACATTCGTATATTTATATATTAATAAATAAAAATATTAATAAATTGTATAATACTTTAGAAAACTTGTATGAACCACGTGAAACGCACGTGCTTCATACGAGTTAAGGTAAAAGATAGGTTTTTTAGTGAGTGACCAAAATCACATGATATGCACGTGCTTAGGTATTTTAGTCGGTGACCAAAATCACATGATATGCACGTGCTTCTTGTGAGTTAATTAGATTTTGATTCTCTATCTAGTTAAAGAATACACTGACATTATTGAAAGCTTACTATCATTTCTCCACAATTTAACGTGTTTCAGGATTTAGATCGCACTATTTACTATTTTCTGATTTTCATGTTTTTGAATTTTATAAAACATGTTATGTCATATATTAGTTTATTGTTATATCTATTTCTAGAATTTTTCTACTTGTTTCAGCATTAATACATTGTTTATGAAACATGCCCTTGTTTAAAAAAAATAATTCTCGATCGTAGAGGACCAAAAATATATCTCCATTCTCCTAACAAAACAAAACCAAGTGGAAAGGTGGAAATACTTGGTGAAGGGTGAGCGGTGATCGACACCCAGGTTGAAAATCAGAAAATAGTAAATAGTGCGATCTAAATCCTGAAACGCGTTAAATTGTGGAGAAATGATAGTAAGCTTTCAATAATGTCAGTGTATTCTTTAACTAGATAGAGAATCAAAATCTATTTAACTCACAAGAAGCACGTGCATATCATGTGATTTTGGTCACTCACTAAAAAACCTATCTTTTACATTAACTCGTATGAAGCACGTGCGTTTCACGTGGTTCATACAAATTTTCTAAAGTAGTATACAACTTATTAATATTTTTATTGAGTAATATTTAAATATACGAATGTTGTTTTACAGAACTTAGAAGATCAAGAAAGACGACATCGATATGATTTCAAGTGATGATATTTATAAAGAAACTATCAATAGTCTTAGAAACAAGTGTACGGAGAGATTACTGAAATCAGATAGTAAGAAGATTTCTCCTACCATTAAAATCTGACAAGAATAGGTGTATTGCAATTTCATCCAACATAAGGAACTTATTTATGTTGTTCTTTTATTATTATTGTTATTAGATTTCTATTTTGTTCTTTGTATATCTTATTCCAATATTCACTTCGTTTAATAATAGTAAATCAATTAATTTTTTTCTTTTGTTTAGGTGCCTTGAAAGTATTCATATCTTATACATGAATTGTAACTATTTTTGTTTATAAAATACTTTCCACATTTTTATTTTCCACCATTGAATTATTACAATTAAATAGCTAATTTAAGTAATTATATTAACACGTGCAATGCACGTGTATCTCACTAGTTACATTTAATTCTTATAATATATAAATATATAATTAGAACAAATATCAGTCGGGGTTACAAGTCCCTCGATTCCCATTAATTCCATTGGGAATCATATTATCACGGATGAGGGAAAAAGCTAGAAACATTTACAAATGCACGAAGAATGAACGAGTTAAAATGTTCATACTTTTCGGATTTCCATATGATAAAAACAACAAATAGATCTCCCCCATATCTACACAAATAAAACTCCAAAATAAGCAGATACCCTGAAGTGAAGTGGCTAAAGGGAGGACAAGACATATCCACTATTTTGTTGCCAGATGCAAAAGATCATAAGGTTAATGTTGACCTTGAAGGAACATTTACATTTTCTTCCACTGCTGGGACAGACAACAATATCTATGAAGTCAATTAGATCTACTTGGTAAAGTTAATGTGGATGAGTGCAAAACTACATTGTTTAATAAACATGTTTTGAATTTTATGAAACATGTTATGTCATATATTAGTTTATTGTTATATCTATTTCTAGAATTTTTCTACTTGTTTCAGCATTAATACATTGTTTATGAAACATGCCCTTATTTAAAAAAAATAATTCTCGATCGTAGAGGACCAAAAATATATCTCCATTCTCCTAACAAAACAAAACCAAGTGGAATGGTGGAAATACTTGGTGAAGGGTAAGCGGAGATCGACACCCAGGTTGAAAATTAGAAAATAGTAAATAGTGCGATCTAAACCTGAAACGCGTTAAATTGTGGAGAAAAGATAGTAAGCTTTCAATAATGTTGGTGTATTCTTTAACTAGATAGAGAATCAAAATCTAATTAACTCACAAGAAGCACGTGCATATCATGTGATTTTGGTCACTCACTAAAAAACCTATCTTTTACCTTAACTCGTATGAAGCACGTGCATATCACGTGGTTCATACGAGTTTTCTAAAGTATTATACAACTTATTAATATTTTTATTGAGTAATATTTAAATATACGAATGTTGTTTTATAGAACTTAGAAGATCAAGAAAGACGACATCGATATGATTTCAAGTGATGATATTTATAAAGAAAGTATAAATAGTCTTAGAAACAAGTGTACGGAGAGATTACTGAAATCAAATAGCAAGAAGATTTCTCCTACCATTAAAATCGGACAAGAAAAGGTGTATTGCAATTTCATCCAACATAAGGAACTTATTTATGTTGTTCTTTTGTTATTATTGTTATTAGATTTCTATTTTGTTCACTGTATATCTTATTCCAATATTCACTTCGTTTAATAATAGTAAATCAATTAATTGTTTTCTTTTTTTAGGTGCCTTGAAAGTATTCATATCTTATACATGAATTTTAATTATTTTTGTTTATAAATTACTTTCCACATTTTATTTTCCACCATTGAATTATTACAATTAAATAACTAATTTAAGTAATTATATCACCACGTGCAATGCATGTGTATCTCACTAGTTACATGGAATTCCTATATTATATAAATATATAATTAGAACGAATATCAGTCGGGGTTACAAGTCCATCGATATCCATTAATTCCATTGGGAATCATATTATCACGGATGAGGGAAAAAGCTACAAACATTTACAAATGCACGAAGAAAGAACGAGTTAAAATGTTCATACTTTTCGGATTTCCATATGATAAAAACAACAAATAGATCTCCCCCATCTCTACACAAATAAAACTCCAAAATAAGCAGATACCCTGAAGTGAAGTGGCTAAAGGGAGGACAAGACATATCCACTATTTTGTTGCCAGATGCAAAAGATCATAAGGTCAATGTTGACCTTGAAGGAACATTTACATTTTCTTCCAATGCTGGGACAGACAACAATATCTATGAAGTCAATTAGATCTACTTGGTAAAGTTAATGTGGATGAGTGCAAAACTACATTGTTTAATAAACATGTTTTTGAATTTTATGAAACATGTTATGTCATATATTAGTTTATTGTTATATCTATTTCTAGAATTTTTCTACTTGTTTCAGCATTAATACATTGTTTATGAAACATGCCCTTGTTTAAAAAAAATAATTCTCGATCGTAGAGGACCAAAAATATATCTCCATTCTCCTAACAAAACAAAACCAAGTGGAATGGTGGAAATACTTGGTGAAGGGTGAGCGGAGATCGACACCCAGGTTGAAAATTAGAAAATAGTAAATAGTGCGATCTAAACCCTGAAACGCGTTAAATTGTGGAGAAATGATAGTAAGCTTTCAATAATGTTGGTGTATTCTTTAACTAGATAGAGAATCAAAATCTAATTAACTCACAAGAAGCACGTGCATATCATGTGATTTTGGTCACTCACTAAAAAACCTATCTTTTACCTTAACTCGTATGAAGCACGTGCATATCACGTGGTTCATACGAGTTTTCTAAAGTATTATACAACTTATTAATATTTTTATTGAGTAATATTTAAATATATGAAAGTTGTTTTACAGATCTTAGAAGATCAAGAAAGACGACATCGATATGATTTCAAGTGATGATATTTATAAAGAAACTATCAATAGTCTTAGAAACAAGTGTACGGAGAGATTACTGAAATCAAATAGCAAGAAGATTTCTCCTACCATTAAAATCGGACAAGAAAAGGTGAATTGCAATTTCATCCAACATAAGGAACTTATTTATGTTGTTCTTTTGTTATTATTGTTATTAGATTTCTATTTTGTTCACTGTATATCTTATTCCAATATTCACTTCGTTTAATAATAGTAAATCAATTAATTGTTTTCTTTTTTTTAGGTGCCTTGAAAGTATTCATATCTTATACATGAATTGTAACTATTTTTGTTTATAAAATACTTTCCACATTTTTATTTTCCACCATTGAATTATTACAATTAAATAGCTAATTTAAGTAATTATATTAACACGTGCAATGCACGTGTATCTCACTAGTTATATGGAATTCCTATATTATATAAATATATAATTAGAACAAATATCAGTCGGGGTTACAAGTCCCTCGATCCCCATTAATTCCATTGGGAATCATATTATCACGTATGAGGGAAACAACTACAAACATTTACAAATGCACGAAGAAAGAACGAGTTAAAATGTTCATACTTTTCGGATTTCCATATGATAAAAACAACAAATAGATCTCCCCCATCTCTACACAAACAAAACTCCAAAATAAGCAGATACCTTGAAGTGAAGTGGCTAAAGGGAGGACAAGACATATCTACTATTTTGTTGCCAGATGCAAAAGATCATAAGGTCAATGTTGACCTTGAAGGAACATTTACATTTTTTGCCACTGTTGGGACAAACAACAATATCTATGAAGTCAATTAGATCTACTTGGTAAAGTTAATGTGGATGAGTGCAAAACTACATTGTTTAATAAACATGTTTTTTAATTTTATGAAACATGTTATGTCATATATTAGTTTATTGTTATATCTATTTCTAAAATTTTTCTACTTGTTTCAGCATTAATACATTGTTTATGAAACATGCCCTTGTTTAAAAAAAACTATTCTCGATCGTAGAGGACCAAAAATATATCTCCATTCTCCTAACAAAACAAAACCAAGTGGAATGGTGGAAATACTTGGTGAAGGGTGAGCGGAGATCGACACCCAGGTTGAAAATTAGAAAATAGTAAATAGTGCGATCTAAACCCTGAAACGCGTTAAATTGTGGAGAAATGATAGTAAACTTTCAATAATGTTGGTGTATTCTTTAACTAGATAGAGAATCAAAATCTAATTAACTCACAAGAAGCACGTGCATATCATGTGATTTTGGCCACTCACTAAAAAACCTATCTTTTACCTTAACTCGTATGAAGCACGTGCATATCACGTGGTTCATACGAGTTTTCTAAAGTATTATACAACTTATTAATATTTTTATTGATTAATATTTAAATATATGAAAGTTGTTTTACAGAACTTAGAAGATCAAGAAAGACGACATCGATATGATTTCAAGTGATGATATTTATAAAGAAACTATCAATAGTCTTAGAAACAAGTGTACGGAGAGATTACTGAAATCAAATAGCAAGAAGATTTCTCCTACCATTAAAATCGGACAAGAAAAGGTGTATTGCAATTTCATCCAACATAAGGAACTTATTTATGTTGTTCTTTTGTTATTATTGTTATTAGATTTCTATTTTGTTCACTGTATATCTTATTCCAATATTCACTTCGTTTAATAATAGTAAATCAATTAATTTTTTTCTTTTTTTAGGTGCCTTGAAAGTATTCATATCTTGTACATGAATTGTAACTATTTTTGTTTATAAAATACTTTCCAAATTTTTATTTTACACCATTGAATTATAAAAATTAAATAACTAATTTAAGTAATTATATCAACACGTGCAATGCACGTGTATCTCACTAGTTACATGGAATTCTTATATTATATAAATATATAATTAGAACGAATATCAGTCGGGGTTACAAGTCCCTCGATCCCCATTAATTCCATTGGGAATCATATTATCACGGATGAGGGAAAAAGATACAAACATTTACAATTGCACGAAGAAACAACGAGTTAAAATGTTCATACTTTTCGGATTTCCATATGATAAAAACAACAAATAGATCTCCCCCATCTCTACACAAACAAAACTACAAAATAAGCAGATACCCTGAAGTGAAGTCGCTAAAGGGATGACAAGACATATCTACTATTTTGTTGCCAGATGCAAAAGATCATAAGGTCAATGTTGACCTTGAAGGAACATTTACATTTTCTGCCACTGCTTGGACAAACAACAATATCTATGAAGTCAATTAGATCTACTTGGTAAAGTTAATGTGGATGAGTGCAAAACTACATTGTTTAATAAACATGTTTTTGAATTTTATAAAACATGTTATGTCATATATTAGTTTATTGTTATATCTATTTCTAGAATTTTTATACTTGTTTCAGCATTAATACATTGTTTATGAAACATGCCCTTGTTTAAAAAAAATAATTCTCGATCGTAGAGGACCAAAAATATATCTCCATTCTCCTAACAAAACAAAACCAAGTGGAAAGGTGGAAATACTTGGTGAAGGGTGAGCGGTGATCGACACCCAGGTTGAAAATCAGAAAATAGTAAATAGTGCGATCTAAATCCTGAAACGCGTTAAATTGTGGAGAAATGATAGTAAGCTTTCAATAATGTTGGTGTATTCTTTAACTAGATAGAGAATCAAAATCTATTTAACTCACAAGAAGCACGTGCATATCATGTGATTTTGGTCACTCACTAAAAAACCTATCTTTTACATTAACTCGTATGAAGCACGTGCGTTTCACGTGGTTCATACAAATTTTCTAAAGTAGTATACAACTTATTAATATTTTTATTGAGTAATATTTAAATATACGAATGTTGTTTTACAGAACTTAGAAGATCAAGAAAGACGACATCGATATGATTTCAAGTGATGATATTTATAAAGAAACTATCAATAGTCTTAGAAACAAGTGTACGGAGAGATTACTGAAATCAGATAGTAAGAAGATTTCTCCTACCATTAAAATCTGACAAGAATAGGTGTATCGCAATTTCATCCAACATAAGGAACTTATTTGTGTTGTTCTTTTATTATTATTGTTATTAGATTTCTATTTTGTTCACTGTATATCTTATTCCAATATTCACTTCGTTTAATAATAGTAAATCAATTAATTTTTTTCTTTTGTTTAGGTGCCTTGAAAGTATTCATATCTTATACATGAATTGTAACTATTTTTGTTTATAAAATACTTTCCACATTTTTATTTTCCACCATTGAATTATTACAATTAAATAGCTAATTTAAGTAATTATATTAACACGTGCAATGCACGTGTATCTCACTAGTTACATTTAATTCTTATAATATATAAATATATAATTAGAACAAATATCAGTCGGGGTTACAAGTCCCTCGATTCCCATTAATTCCATTGGGAATCATATTATCACGGATGAGGGAAAAAGCTACAAACATTTACAAATGCACGAAGAATGAACGAGTTAAAATGTTCATACTTTACGGATTTCCATATGATAAAAACAACAAATAGATCTCCCCCATATCTACACAAATAAAACTCCAAAATAAGCAGATACCCTGAAGTGAAGTGGCTAAAGGGAGGACAAGACATATCCACTATTTTCTTGCCAGATGCAAAAGATCATAAGGTTAATGTTGACCTTGAAGGAACATTTACATTTTCTTCCACTGCTGGGACAGACAACAATATCTATGAAGTCAATTAGATCTACTTGGTAAAGTTAATGTGGATGAGTGCAAAACTACATTGTTTAATAAACATGTTTTTGAATTTTATGAAACATGTTATGTCATATATTAGTTTATTGTTATATCTATTTCTAGAATTTTTCTACTTGTTTCAGCATTAATACATTATTTATGAAACATGCCCTTATTTAAAAAAAATAATTCTCGATCGTAGAGGACCAAAAATATATCTCCATTCTCCTAACAAAACAAAACCAAGTGGAATGGTGGAAATACTTGGGGAAGGGTAAGCGGAGATCGACACCCAGGTTGAAAATTAGAAAATAGTAAATAGTGCGATCTAAACCTGAAACGCGTTAAATTGTGGAGAAAAGATAGTAAGCTTTCAATAATGTTGGTGTATTCTTTAACTAGATAGAGAATCAAAATCTAATTAACTCACAAGAAGCACGTGCATATCATGTGATTTTGGTCACTCACTAAAAAACCTATCTTTTACCTTAACTCGTATGAAGCACGTGCATATCACGTGGTTCATACGAGTTTTCTAAAGTATTATACAACTTATTAATATTTTTATTGAGTAATATTTAAATATACGAATGTTGTTTTATAGAACTTAGAAGATCAAGAAAGACGACATCGATATGATTTCAAGTGATGATATTTATAAAGAAAGTATAAATAGTCTTAGAAACAAGTGTACGGAGAGATTACTGAAATCAAATAGCAAGAAGATTTCTCCTACCATTAAAATCGGACAAGAAAAGGTGTATTGCAATTTCATCCAACATAAGGAACTTATTTATGTTGTTCTTTTGTTATTATTGTTATTAGATTTCTATTTTGTTCACTGTATATCTTATTCCAATATTCACTTCGTTTAATAATAGTAAATCAATTAATTGTTTTCTTTTTTTAGGTGCCTTGAAAGTATTCATATCTTATACATGAATTTCAATTATTTTTGTTTATAAATTACTTTCCACATTTTATTTTCCACCATTGAATTATTACAATTAAATAACTAATTTAAGTAATTATATCACCACGTGCAATGCATGTGTATCTCACTAGTTACATGGAATTCCTATATTATATAAATATATAATTAGAACGAATATCAGTCGGGGTTACAAGTCCATCGATATCCATTAATTCCATTGGGAATCATATTATCACGGATGAGGGAAAAAGCTACAAACATTTACAAATGCACGAAGAAAGAACGAGTTAAAATGTTCATACTTTTCGGATTTCCATATGATAAAAACAACAAATAGATCTCCCCCATCTCTACACAAATAAAACTCCAAAATAAGCAGATACCCTGAAGTGAAGTGGCTAAAGGGAGGACAAGACATATCCACTATTTTGTTGCCAGATGCAAAAGATCATAAGGTCAATGTTGACCTTGAAGAAACATTTACATTTTCTTCCAATGCTGGGACAGACAACAATATCTATGAAGTCAATTAGATCTACTTGGTAAAGTTAATGTGGATGAGTGCAAAACTACATTGTTTAATAAACATGTTTTTGAATTTTATGAAACATGTTATGTCATATATTAGTTTATTGTTATATCTATTTCTAGAATTTTTCTACTTGTTTCAGCATTAATACATTGTTTATGAAACATGCCCTTGTTTAAAAAAAATAATTCTCGATCGTAGAGGACCAAAAATATATCTCCATTCTCCTAACAAAACAAAACCAAGTGGAATGGTGGAAATACTTGGTGAAGGGTAAGCGGAGATCGACACCCAGGTTGAAAATTAGAAAATAGTAAATAGTGCGATCTAAACCTGAAACGTGTTAAATTGTGGAGAAATGATAGTAAGCTTTCAAAAATGTTGGTGTATTCTTTAACTAGATAGAGAATCAAAATCTAATTAACTCACAAGAAGCACGTGCATATCAAGTGATTTTGGTCACTCACTAAAAAACCTATCTTTTACCTTAACTCTTATGAAGCACGTGCATATCACGTGGTTCATACGAGTTTTCTAAAGTATTATACAACTTATTAATATTTTTATTGAGTAATATTTAAATATACGAATGTTATTTTATAGAACTTAGAAGATCAAGAAAGACGACATCGATATGATTTCAAGTGATGATATTTATAAAGAAAGTATAAATAGTCTTAGAAACAAGTGTACGGAGATATTACTGAAATCAAATAGCAAGAAGATTTCTCCTACCATTAAAATCGAACAAGAAAATGTGTATTGCAATTTCATCCAACATAAGGAACTTATTTATGTTGTTCTTTTGTTATTATTGTTATTAGATTTCTATTTTGTTCACTGTATATCTTATTCCAATATTCACTTCGTTTAATAGTAGTAAATCAATTAATTGTTTTCTTTTTTTAGGTGCCTTGAAAGTATTCATATCTTATACATGAATTGTAATTATTTTTGTTTATAAAATACTTTCCACATTTTTATTTTACACCATTGAATTATTACAATTAAATAACTAATTTAAGTAATTATATCAACACGTGCAATGTACGTGTATCTCACTAGTTACATGGAATTCCTATATTATATAAATATATAATTAGAACGAATATCAGTCGGGGTTACAAGTCCCTCGATATCCATTAATTCCATTGGGAATCATATTATCACGGATGAGGGAAAAAGCTACAAACATTTACAAATGCATGAAAAAAGAACGAGTTAAAATGTTCACACTTTTCGGATATCCATATTAGAAAAACAACAAATAGATCTCCCCCATCTCTACACAAACAAAACTCGAAAATGGGCCGATACCCTGAAGTGAAGTGGCTAAAGGGAGGACAAGACATATCTACTATTTTGTTGCCAGATGCAAAAGATCATAAGGTCAATGTTAACCTTAAAGAAACATTTACATTTTCTGCCACTGCTGGGACATGCAACAATATCTATGAAGTCAATTAGATCTACTTGATAAAGTTAATGTGGATGAGTGCAAAACTACATTGTTTAATAAACATGTTTTTGAATTTTATGAAACATGTTATGTCATATATTAGTTTATTGTTATATCTATTTCTAGAATTTTTCTACTTGTTTCAGCATTAATACATTATTTATGAAACATGCCCTTATTTAAAAAAAATAATTCTCGATCGTAGAGGACCAAAAATATATCTCCATTCTCCTAACAAAACAAAACCAAGTGGAATGGTGGAAATACTTGGGGAAGGGTAAGCGGAGATCGACACCCAGGTTGAAAATTAGAAAATAGTAAATAGTGCGATCTAAACCTGAAACGCGTTAAATTGTGGAGAAAAGATAGTAAGCTTTCAATAATGTTGGTGTATTCTTTAACTAGATAGAGAATCAAAATCTAATTAACTCACAAGAAGCACGTGCATATCATGTGATTTTGGTCACTCACTAAAAATCTATCTTTTACCTTAACTCGTATGAAGCACGTGCATATCACGTGGTTCATACGAGTTTTCTAAAGTATTATACAACTTATTAATATTTTTATTGAGTAATATTTAAATATACGAATGTTGTTTTATAGAACTTAGAAGATCAAGAAAGACGACATCGATATGATTTCAAGTGATGATATTTATAAAGAAAGTATAAATAGTCTTAGAAACAAGTGTACGGAGAGATTACTGAAATCAAATAGCAAGAAGATTTCTCCTACCATTAAAATCGGACAAGAAAAGGTGTATTGCAATTTCATCCAACATAAGGAACTTATTTATGTTGTTCTTTTGTTATTATTGTTATTAGATTTCTATTTTGTTCACTGTATATCTTATTCCAATATTCACTTCGTTTAATAATAGTAAATCAATTAATTGTTTTCTTTTTTTAGGTGCCTTGAAAGTATTCATATCTTATACATGAATTTCAATTATTTTTGTTTATAAATTACTTTCCACATTTTATTTTCCACCATTGAATTATTACAATTAAATAACTAATTTAAGTAATTATATCACCACGTGCAATGCATGTGTATCTCACTAGTTACATGGAATTCCTATATTATATAAATATATAATTAGAACGAATATCAGTCGGGGTTACAAGTCCATCGATATCCATTAATTCCATTGGGAATCATATTATCACGGATGAGGGAAAAAGCTACAAACATTTACAAATGCACGAAGAAAGAACGAGTTAAAATGTTCATACTTTTCGGATTTCCATATGATAAAAACAACAAATAGATCTCCCCCATCTCTACACAAATAAAACTCCAAAATAAGCGAGATACCCTGAAGTGAAGTGGCTAAAGGGAGGACAAGACATATCCACTATTTTGTTGCCAGATGCAAAAGATCATAAGGTCAATGTTGACCTTGAAGAAACATTTACATTTTCTTCCAATGCTGGGACAGACAACAATATCTATGAAGTCAATTAGATCTACTTGGTAAAGTTAATGTGGATGAGTGCAAAACTACATTGTTTAATAAACATGTTTTTGAATTTTATGAAACATGTTATGTCATATATTAGTTTATTGTTATATCTATTTCTAGAATTTTTCTACTTGTTTCAGAAATTAATACATTGTTTATGAAACATGCCCTTGTTTAAAAAAAATAATTCTCGATCGTAGAGGACCAAAAATATATCTCCATTCTCCTAACAAAACAAAACCAAGTGGAATGGTGGAAATACTTGGTGAAGGGTAAGCGGAGATCGACACCCAGGTTGAAAATTAGAAAATAGTAAATAGTGCGATCTAAACCTGAAACGTGTTAAATTGTGGAGAAATGATAGTAAGCTTTCAAAAATGTTGGTGTATTCTTTAACTAGATAGAGAATCAAAATCTAATTAACTCACAAGAAGCACGTGCATATCAAGTGATTTTGGTCACTCACTAAAAAACCTATCTTTTACCTTAACTCGTATGAAGCACGTGCATATCACGTGGTTCATACGAGTTTTCTAAAGTATTATACAACTTATTAATATTTTTATTGAGTAATATTTAAATATACGAATGTTATTTTATAGAACTTAGAAGATCAAGAAAGACGACATCGATATGATTTCAAGTGATGATATTTATAAAGAAAGTATAAATAGTCTTAGAAACAAGTGTACGGAGATATTCTTTGAAATCAAATAGCAAGAAGATTTCTCCTACCATTAAAATCGAACAAGAAAATGTGTATTGCAATTTCATCCAACATAAGGAACTTATTTATGTTGTTCTTTTTATTATTATTGTTATTAGATTTCTATTTTGTTCCTTTGTATATCTTATTCCAATATTCACTTCGTTTAATAGTAGTAAATCAATTAATTGTTTTCTTTTTTTAGGTGCCTTGAAAGTATTCATATCTTATACATGAATTGTAATTATTTTTGTTTATAAAATACTTTCCACATTTTTATTTTACACCATTGAATTATTACAATTAAATAACTAATTTAAGTAATTATATCAACACGTGCAATGTACGTGTATCTCACTAGTTACATGGAATTCCTATATTATATAAATATATAATTAGAACGAATATCAGTCGGGGTTACAAGTCCCTCGATATCCATTAATTCCATTGGGAATCATATTATCACGGATGAGGGAAAAAGCTACAAACATTTACAAATGCATGAAAAAAGAACGAGTTAAAATGTTCACACTTTTCGGATATCCATATTAGAAAAACAACAAATAGATCTCCCCCATCTCTACACAAACAAAACTCGAAAATGGGCCGATACCCTGAAGTGAAGTGGCTAAAGGGAGGACAAGACATATCTACTATTTTGTTGCCAGATGCAAAAGATCATAAGGTCAATGTTAACCTTAAAGAAACATTTACATTTTCTGCCACTGCTGGGACATGCAACAATATCTATGAAGTCAATTAGATCTACTTGATAAAGTTAATGTGGATGAGTGCAAAACTACATTGTTTAATAAACATGTTTTTGAATTTTCTGAAACATGTTATGTCATACATTAGTTTATTGTTATATCGATTTCTAGATGTGAAGCCCTCGATTTTTATTCGAACATGTACTTATATCACGTATCGTCTTTGTACTATTTGACAATTCTACCGCGTCGCTTTGACGGGTAAATATTAATGATAAATACATTTCATCTTTAATTCCCCTTATTTATTTCTTGTGATCATAATCATTTATTAATTTTATTTCACATTTATGATCACTTGGTTGATCATCATTATTATTACTTGTGTATTTTTTTTTAGTCACCTTAGAATTTTAAGAGACTAGTTATTTAGAGATTTATGCCTTATAGAATTAAGAATTCGATTTAGATTAAATGATCATGAGACTTATAAGTGATCAAGGAGATCACTAATTATTTTGGAGATTGATATTATTCATCTATTATCACCAATTTGGGACAAAAAAAAAAATGGAAATACCATAAATACCCCTTGAGTGGACGGCCATAATGGGAATTTTGGTGTAGAAATATCTCCCAACTCTTGTACATGTACACCTTGTGTATTCATCTTGTGTATTTTTACACCATTAATTCAAATTTTATACACAATACCTTATACACCAATTCTTTATTATAAACTTGCCCAACATGTTGGAGGCTTCCCAACATTCCATGCCAACATCCTCCTCAATCCCTTCAATTTCATCCTCCCATGCAAGACCACACCTTGACCAAGGTCCTTGTCTCTCATGCAAGCTACACCTTTCAAGCCTTGGAACAAAACAAAAGTTGTCTCCCTCCCCCTCTCTCATTGTGAACGGCCAAGGGCCATTTTGATGATAAAAAATTGTTCAAAATATCATTTTTATCTAACCCATTCATCATTCAAGCATTTTCTCCAACATCTCTCTAACCTCTGTCTAAAAAAAATCATTCACATCTGCAAATCTTCAAACGTAAGTTCTTCGTATCTTCAAACATACCTTCTTCTTCATATCTCCCAAACACTTAACCAAAATTTCAAGAACCCCCTCTTCTACCTACAAAAATTCGAACACCCCCCTTCAACAAGGTAAGAATGTTGTTCCTCTTCTTGTATTGATATCATCTAGCTATCTCCTCTCACTTATTAATGTAAGTTTGGATTTTTATTTTTGAGGTTTACATAGAAGACTTGGAAGATACTAAGAGCCTTACCATCACCTTGAAGAGGACTTCTAGACTTGAAGAAAAATTTGAAGAATTTGGACTACAAGGTAAGAAATGGGATTTTTGGTACCATCTTCTTCTTCCCTATTAATTCCGAATTTTAACACCAAAATTATAATTTTGAGGTGATTAGGGGCTGACCTTGGAGCTTTGTTTAAGTGGTGATCAAGTTCTTAAGAGACCATCAATTTGTGTCTACAACTTTCAACTACACAAGGTAAGTGTGGTACCTTTGGCCTATTCCTTCTCTTTTTCCCTCCTTAGTTCAAATATTCATTTTCTAACTCAAAACTCCTTGTATTATTGGACTTAGGGGCTGCCTTAAGTGAGGATTAAAATCCTCAAGGTCTAGTGACACCACTTTACACCAATCAACCGAACAAACATGGTGGGTGGAAAAATCCTTTCAACTTCTAGGTGTTTTAATTCATAAAAATGCATGTAGTATTTTGTTATTGAGCATTTGAGATATATATTATGTATTGCATGCTATTTTCTTGTATCAAGTTGGAAAAATTTCTCAAGTGTTGCTCAAAATGCGATTTACCGAAAATTAGGACATACATGTACACTTTATTGTCATATTTGATAAATTCTTGTATGAGATGGATATGTATGTTTATGACTCTTGAAATCTATGTTTTGAATGAACTATAACCTGGACAAGTCGAGCATAATTGATTAAATTTCGATTTTTGGACTTAAAATGCAAAAATGAAAAGTTGGTGGACTTAATTGCAAGAAAATAAAACTTAAGGGACCCCTCTGTAATTTTCGATTTTTGGGACTGAACTCAGGTTCAAAAATTATGTTTTTACATTTTATTAAAGTTTTAAGAGTTTTTAGATAAATAAAATCAACCCTTAAAAGCCCAAGGACTAGATTGTAAAATTTGAGAAGTTTAAGGGCTATTTTGCAAATTTCGAAACTGTACCAGACCCTAATTTTAAAATTTGAAATTTTAACTCTTAAGGGACTGTAAATAACATATTTTAAGTGTATTCCAAAAATCCAAGTGTTTAGAGCTTGGAAAGTAATTTTATAAAACTTGAGGGACCAAATTGTAAAAGATTAAACTTGAGGACCCAAATGACATTTCCAGGACTTATACAGCCCATGTACCTGGAACTACTAATTTACCTATAACATAATTATATTTTGGACCCAAGGTTCAAATTTCATAACAATTGGACCCCTAAAAGCCTTAAAGGCAATTATTTCAAAATGGGACAAAAATAAGATTTTCAAAAGTTAAGGGACCTATACTTATGAAGTTTTAAAATTGTTTTTGTCCCAATATCCCACTAACATTAGTGACATTTTCCAACTGGAATCACATTAGAAGCCCTTCCGGTTTGTGAGTTCCGATTATTTTAAACTTAGGGCCCGAAATGACAATTTTAACAAATTTGGGGCCAATGTGAGAATTTTATAAAAACTCGACCTCAAAACTTTAAAAACCTGAATCTCTGAACAATTTAGAGAATTTAGGAACTGACCTCATAATATTTCAAGGTTGGGACATTTATTTATTTAACTTTTCACCCCAAAAGTATTGATTTTGACAAAACGGGGCTAATTGTAAATTTTATTTTTATAAGGACCTAACTAAAATTATTTTCTTTTAAAGAAACAGCTCTGGACCCTCTTACTTTAATATTTAATTAATATTTTAATTTCTCAAAAACCCATTGACTTATCGGACCGCCTTGACCGATTAATACCCGATCGTGGGCGACTTCCTCGTCTTGCGATTTGAATCTATAACGGGACTTATGTTCCACCTAATCGTTCAAGTTATCAAAGATTGCTTATCCTCCCGATAATCATCTTTATCCAAATAACTCCACCAACGCCATAATTACCTTACGCAAATTTTTCGAAAACTTTTCATGAACTGCTTCCCGAATCAATAATACTCGATTGCCTGGTTGACTACATGAACTTGTGTTTATTTTCCTGCTTGAGTCAACTTGGTGTGTCGAGCTCACAGTCAGAATGGATACGTCGGGGATGGAACCGGGCAGCTCGGCTGCTATTCCACTCTTCCGGCCCCATCGTCCTAATCCCGCAACTGAGGGACGGAGTCTGTCCAAGGGAAACGGGTCGTAGTACTTGAGGTATAATCATGATTATGACAAATCCGAGCCTTGCTAGCTCCACTGTGGATTTTGTCTTTGCCTACGGAGCGATAAGGTGACAGGTCTTGGACCATCTTGCTCGGGGAGTTACAAGGAAGAATGAAGGAATCGCTGTCTGATCCACACGATTCTGGAGTTAATCGGACACGTTTGGTTGGCGCTACAAATCTGTACGCAACCGCTACTTGTCTTGCATAGGATTGGCGTTACAAATCCGTACGCAATCCTCCTGTCTGCTTGAACCATAGTGCCTGCATGACCATGAACTATTTTTCTTAAACTGTATAAGTATATTACTTAATATAATTATCACGACGCTTGTGGACTGTGTGTGAAATCATGCATCATCTCTCACGCGTTTTCATACAACTAAATTTCTCGCATTAACTATTTATATCGCCACGCTTGCACACGATCACCCCATCCACTGAGATTTCTGTCTCATTCCCTCCTGTTTTCTAACCTTTAGATGAAGAGTTCGCTGAAGACATCGAACCTACCGCAGATTGAATCCCTATCAGTGATGTGGAGCGACATTTCCTTTTACTTTTATTTGTTGTGGACTCCTTCATTTTATTTTTGTTTGGACTGTAAGTTAATTCCAGATAATCTTTTGGGTTGTATTCGGATACCTTGGACTTTAAGATGTAATTCGTACTCGTGTTTATTTTAATTCATTTGGATTAGACTCTATTTCACTTGGAGTTTTGTATCTTTGGTTTAGATTGTTGATTTATTTTGTTTAAGTGATTGATCGTTGTTGCGTCACGTTTGGGGCGTGATGATTATAGTATCGAGCTCGGCTTGTAAGATGGAAACTTACACCGAGGCGACCGTGATAGGACCCTCAGTTGTGTTGGGTAGTACCGCGACTTGACTGATTAAGTGTGAAATCGATTTCAATAATGGCATAGAACCGTATTACTGATGTTTATGTTAAGTCAGAATTTTTACTTGGAGAACCATAGTCGTACTTGATTTGACTTAGTCAACTCTTAACTGACTTTCCTTAGTCATTCTTTCCTCGTTCTTTCTTACCGTTTCTTTACATCCGTCTAATCCGCCTTAGTTTTGTTTGACAGGATGGAGCTAGCACCCCCAACATGGTGGGACGTAATAGAAGCTCGTTTTGAGCGGGATCACTATAAAGCCTTAGAACTTCATTGGCGCCAGGCATTTCTACGGGCCGACTCTGAGCTTACCAGGGAACGATAATGCACTCGTGAACTAGGACACCTCCTGACAAAGAGTGAAGAAGAGAAAAATAACCTTACCCTCCTCGTTAAAGACCGCGAGGACACCATCCGCGCTCGCGAGGACCAAATTAAGTTGATCCAGGAACGCCTGGATAATACTCGCGAGAAGATAGAACGGGCCAAGGAAGGTCGCACGAAGTGGAGAATGGAGGCGCACATGTCAAGAGACACCATAGGACGCCATGAGGAGACCATCAACAAACAAATGCAGATAATCGAGGAACTCACGCATGCCTTAACCCAGCAGGATGCGGCTCGAGGCCGCCTTAGCGCCTAATGCGCCACCGTTGCCACCGCCCGAGGCGGAACCAATGCCCGACCTTGAGGCCGATAATGAAGAGGATCCCGAGGAGGATCCTGAAGAAGACCCCAAAGAGGATCCCGATGAGGATCCAATGGAAGATGAAGAGCCCGAGGCGCTTGAAGCCGCCCCACTCGATGATGCTCCGGGACTAGAATAGTGGCTAGATTTCGCCAACTGGCCTAATGCTGAGGTGCTACCTCAGCCCGATCAAGTTCCGGTTCTGGACGAGGCCGCTAGTGATGATGACGGCGACCTCACTGAATAGATAGCTTTTGTGATAGATAGTATCAGGCGCATATTACCTTTCTGTTGTATTTTGCTTTTGGTTGTACCATGATTTCAGATTTACCATCGATTCTGTAGTCTATTGTATGAACTCCTTTGGATGTATTCAAATTTTCACATTAATGGATATATATTTTCTACATGTTCTATGTCTTGTGAACTTATGTTTCTCTCCTTGCGGTATAACTTGTTTACGCGAATATTTATTGGAATCATTCATTTTTGTATTGTAGCTAAGCTCCAGATTCATGGCTGGAAACCGGGGACGCGGGAGACCCCGCCGTATACCCCAAAGGAACGATGATGCGCAAAGGGATCGGGCACCCTCCCCCAAATTGCCACCACCTCCTCCGCCAATCGCAGGAGATAACCTAACTGCAATAGCCTTGCAGCAGATATTGGTTTTCATGAGGCAACAAGCAGAGCCTCGTCAGCCTAACCATGAACCTACTCGAGAGACGAATGACCGCACCTTGGAGCGGTTTCTACGATTCGACCCCCCGACTTTCTTAGGGGAACCAGATGACGTGATAGCAGAAGAATGGATCGGGAAACTGGAGAATATCTTCAATGCTCTCCAATACTCGGGGGAACAAAAGGTTACGCTCATTTTGTGTTCCGACTAGAATCAGCTGCTCGAGATTGGTGGAGAGCAGTTGAGAGAAAGTGGGAACAGGATCAAGTAGATAGAACATGGGAAAATTTCTGGTTTGAATTCAATGAGCAATACATTCCTCAAGTCGTGAAGGAGTCACTGGGGATGAATTCCATAAATTGAGACAGGGGAACATGTCTGTGGCCCAAGATGAGTCGAATTCCATCGGTTATCCAAATATGCCCCAGAACAATCAAAGACGGAAGAGGACAAATTGTATAAGTTCACACGGGGGAGGCTGGAACTCGAAACAACTTTTGATGTTGAAATAACAACATACTCGGCCCATGAGAAAAGCGACCCTCCGCATTGAGTCGGGACTTAACCGTATTGGTCGATTCAAATTTGAATAGGCCATCAAACGATCTCAAAAGGACAACGGTGGGACAACCATCAAGGCCGCTGTTAAAATTGAAGGGGCGATTGTTAAGACGAGAAAAAGGGAAAGGACCAATACAGGGGAAAACCGGGCCAAGTATGTACACATTGCCAAAAACCAGGACATACGCCAATGATCTGTTGGCGTAAACATGGAAGGTGTTTACGCTGTGGTAGTAATCAACACCGGTGAAGGATTGCCCAAATACGAAGACCGGACCAAACAGTGCAACCACGTAGCGGCTAACGGCCAGGGTAACCGGGCAAGGATGCTGCTCGAGCATTTGCACTAGCCGGACATGAGGCTCGGAGGCAACAGACGTGGTGGAAGGTGCGCTTCTAGTATCTAGCCATTACGCTAAAGTACTATTTGACCCTGGATCAACGCATTCATTTGTCACACCACATTTTGTACACAAGTTGCATGCATGCATGGAACATATGCCTATAGGTTTAGAAGTATCCACTCCTATGGGCGCAAGCCAGATAACAGATATTATCTATAATGCATGCGAAGTTAAAATTGATGAGATAAATTTCCTATTTGATTTGATCTTCGCTATATCTCGAATACGACATTATATTGGGAATGAACTGGTTGTCTGCACACCATGCACAAATGGACTGCCATCGCAAGTCCATTAAACTATGTGAACCCGATAAGCCCAAAGTGGAAATTTCGGGAAGAGCATGAGTTAAGATTGCCCCAATCATTTCAGCAATGAAAGCGAGGAAGGCGATCACTAGAGGGGCACAAGGGTACTTGGCGTTTTTAATTAACAAACCTAAGGTTGAGACACAAATTAATCAAGTACCTATAGTATCGGAATATACAGATGTATTTCCACAAGAACTCACCACTGTCCCTCCAGATAGGGAAGTTGAGTTCACCATCGAGGTATTACCAGGAACCGCCCCGATCGCCAGAACGCCGAATAGAATGGCTCCTGTTGAGTTACAAGAGTTGAAGACACAATTACAGAAGCTGATGGATGTGGGATTTATTCCACCAAGTACGTCTCCCTGGGGGGCACCGGTACCATTTGTCAAAAAGAAAGATGGCACATTAAGACTGTGTATAGACTATCGCGGACTTAACAGCGTGACCATCAAGAACAAATATCCCCTCCCGAGGATAGACGAACTGTTTGATCAACTTCAAGGAGCGACGGTGTACTCGAAGTTTGATTTACAACAAGGATATTATCAGTTAAAGATCCGTGGAGAAGACATTTCCAAAACAGCATTCCAGACCAGATATGGACACTACGAGTTTGTGGTGATGCCTTTCGGTCTGACAAATGCACCAGTAGCGTTTATGGATCTAATGCATCGAGTCTTTCAACCTTATTTGGATCAATTCGTAGTGATATTCATTGATGACATACTCGTATACTCTAAGTCTAAAGAGGAGCATGAGCGTCATCTGAAAATTGTTTTAGAGACACTACGAGAACACAAGCTGTATGCCAAATTCAGCAAGTGCGAATTTTGGCTTAGTGAAGTCGCATTCTTGGGACACATAGTATCCGGCACCGGGATCGCCGTAGATCCTTCGAAAGTACAGACAGTGGTTGAATGGAAACAACCCAAGTCCGTAACGGAGATCAGAAGTTTCTTAGGACTAGCTGGATATTATCGAAGATTTATCCAAGATTTCTCTAAGATAGCCGGACCACTCACTCGACTAACCCAGAAGCAAGTCAAGTTTGAGTGGAATGACAAGTGTGAGGCTAGTTTCCAAGAGTCAAGAAACGACTTACTACTCGTCTTAGCCCTTCCAAAGGGAACGAGAAAACTTTGTCGTCTACTGATGACGCATCAAAGGAAGGATCGGGAGCGAGACTCATGCAAGAAGGAAAGGTCATTGCTTACGCATCACGGAAACTCAAGCCGTATGAAGCCAATTACCCAATGCATGACTTGGAATTGGCAGCAATAGTGTTCGCATTAAAGAAATTGAGACACTATCTCTACGGAGCAACATTCACGGTTTACACAGATCATAAGAGCCTAAAGTATCTATTCTCTCAGAAGGAACTCAATTTGAGGCAACGGAGATGGATGGAGTTAATAGAAGATTATCACTTTGATATTCAATACCATCCCGGGAAAGCTAACGTAATAGCTGACGCCTTGAGCAGGAAGGCGAGTTTAGCTAGACTAATGATTCGAGAGTGGACATCATTAGAAGAATTGAGCACTTGGAATCCGATGAGAACCAAGATCGAATTTCATGTGCTAATATTTGATTAAACCCGATCTATCGAACGAGATCAAAGTAACACGAGGGGATTGACGTGCAACTTCAAAAACTAAAAGAGAAGATACTCAAAGGAGAAAGATCAGAATTCTCGGTACAGGAAGATGGGATCATCAGATTTCGGAATAGAATTTGTGTACCGAGTGAAGAGCAACTTAGGAACAAAATCCTCTCAGAAGCACACCGTTCGAAATACACTATACATCCTGGAGGAAACAAGATGTATAAGGACTTGAAATAGCATTACTGGTGGGTAAACATGAAGAACCAGGTAGTAGAGTTCGTTGCGAGATGTTCGACTTGTCAATGAGTAAAAGCTGAACACCAATGACCATCTGGTTTATTACAACCGTTGAGAATTCCCGAGTGGAAATGGGAACACATAACGATGGACTTCGTGACGGATCTACCAAGGACCAAACGAGGCGATGATGCTATATGGGTAGTCGTAGACCGACTCACGAAATCTGCACATTTCTTACCCATGAAGAAAACCGATAGCTTGCAGAAACTTGGCAAATTTACATCCGAGAGATCATTATTTGCATGGAGTGCCGTCGACATAGTGTCGACGAGAGACCCGAGGTTTGTCTCGATTCTAGAAATGCTTACATGAGGAATTGGGTACCTCGCTAAGTTCAAAGATCTGCAAAGACATCCCAAACCGATGGCGGTCGGCGAACAATTCAAACCCTGGAAGACATGTTGCGAGCCTGCACATTGGATTTCCAAGGAAGTTGGGATTCACACTTACCATTGGCCGAGTTCGCCTATAATAACAGTTATCAGGCCACGATTGGGATGGCACCCTACGAAGCCTTGTATGGAAGAAAGTGTAGATCCCCTCTACACTTTGGGAGATTGATGACCAATGGACTCGAAGGAGAAACGGAAGTCACCTCGATTCCAAAGGTCGACTTAGTTCGGGAGGCCATGGAGAAGGTCAAGTTGATCAAGGAATGGATCCGTACAGCTCAGAGCCGCCAAAAGAGTTACGCGGACAAGAGGAGAAATGACTTGGAATTTGAAGCCGGAGATGAAGTATTTCTCAGACTCTTGCCACGAAAAGGATTGATCAATCCAAGGAAAGGAGGCAAATTGAGTCCGAGATATATTGGACCTTACAAAATTTTGCAGAGGATCGGAAAGTTGGCCTTCAGACTTGAGTTACCAGCACAGTATGCGGGAATGCACGATTTATTCCATGTGTCGAGATTGAAAAAGTATCAACCAGATCCCGAGCATATCATCACCCGTGATGCTCCTCCTCTAATGGAGAATTAATCTTACACCGAGGAACCAATCAGAATCATTGACCAGCAGATACGTCAGTTGCGTAACAGAGAGATTCCAATGGTTAAAGTTGTATGGCGGAACCACAACCGAGACGAAGACGCAACATGGGAGATGGAAGAAGACATGAGGAATCAATATCCAGAACTATTCTGAAGAGAATTTGGGGACCAAATTCTTTTAAGGAGGGGAGAATGTGAAGCCCTCGATTTTTATTTGAACATGTACTTATATCACGTATCGTCTTTGTACTATTTGGCAATTCTACCGCGTCGCTTTGATGGGTAAATATTAATGATAAATACACTTCATCTTTAATTCCCCTTATTTATTTCTTGTGATCATAATCATTTATTAATTTTATTTCACATTTATGATCACTTGGTTGATCATCATTATTATTACTTGTGTATTTTTTTTTAGTCACCTTAGAATTTTAAGAGACTAGTTATTTAGAGATTTATGCCATATAGAATTAAGAATTCGATTTAGATTAAATGATCATGAGACTTATAAGTGATCAATGAGATCACTAATTATTTTGGAGATTGATATTATTCATCTATTATCACCAATTTGGGACAAAACAAAATATGGAAATACCACAAATACCCCTTGAGTGGACGTCCATAATGGGAATTTTGGTGTAGAAATATCTCCCAACTCTTGTACATGTACACCTTGTGTATTCATCTTGTGTATTTTTACACCATTAATTCAAATTTTATACACAATACCTTATACACCAATTCTTTATTATAAACTTGCCCAACATGTTGGAGGCTTCCCAACATTCCATGCCAACATCCTCCTCAATCCCTTCAATTTCATCCTCCCATGCAAGACCACACCTTGACCAAGGTCCTTGTCTCTCATGCAAGCTACACCTTTCAAGCCTTGGAACAAAACAAAAGTTGTCTCCCTCCCCCTCTCTCATTGTGAACGGCCAAGGGCCATTTTGATGATCAAAAATTGTTCAAAATATCATTTTTATCCAACTCATTCATCATTCAAGCATTTTCTCCAACATCTCTCTAACCTCTCTCTAAAAAAAAATCATTCACATCTTCAAATCTTCAAACATAAGTTCTTCATATCTTCAAACATACCTTCTTTTTAACATACCTTCAAGAACCCCCTCTTCTACCTACAAAAATTCGAACACCCCCCTTCAACAAGGTAAGAATGTTGTTCCTCTTCTTGTCTTGATATCATCTAGCTATCTCCTCTCACTTATTAATGTAAGTTTGGATTTTTATTTTTGAGGTTTACATAGAAGACTTGGAAGATACTAAGAGCCTTACCATCACCTTGAAGAGGACTTCTAGACTTGAAGAAAAATTTGAAGAATTTGGACTACAAGGTAAGAAATGGGATTTTTGGTACCATCTTCTTCTTCCCTATTAATTCCGAATTTTAACACCAAAATTATAATTTTGAGGTGATTAGGGGCTGACCTTGGAGCTTTGTTTAAGTGGTGATCAAGTTCTTAAGAGACCATCAATTTGTGTCTACAACTTTCAACTACACAAGGTAAGTGTGGTACCTTTGGCCTATTCCTTCTCTTTTTCCCTCCTTAGTTCAAATCTTCATTTTCTAACTCAAAACTCCTTGTATTATTGGACTTAGGGGCTGCCTTAAGTGAGGATTAAAATCCTCAAGGTCTAGTGACACCACTTTACACCAATCAACCGAACAAACAAGGTGGGTGGAAAAATACTTTCAACTTCTAGGTGTTTTAATTCATAAAAATGCATGTAGTATTTTGTTATTGAGCATTTGAGATATATATTATGTATTGCATGCTATTTTCTTGTATCAAGGTGGAAAAATTTCTCAAGTGTTGCTCAAAATGCAATTTACCGAAAATTAGGACATACATGTACACTTTATTGTCATATTTGATAAATTCTTGTATGAGATGGATATGTATGTTTATGACTCTTGAAATCTATGTTTTGAATGACCTATAACCTGGACAAGTCGAGCATAATTGATTAAATTTCGATTTTTGGACTTAAAATGCAAAAATGGAAAATTGGTGGACTTAATTGCAAGAAAATAAAACTTAAGGGACCCCTCTGTAATTTTCGATTTTTGGGACTGAACTCAGGTTCAAAAATTATGTTTTGACATTTTATTAAAGTTTTAATAGTTTTTAGATAAATAAAATCAACCCTTAAAAGCCCAAGGACTAGATTGTAAAATTTGAGAAGTTTAAGGGCTATTTTGCAAATTTCGAAACTGTACCAGACCCTAATTTTAAAATTTGAAATTTTAACTCTTAAGGGACTGGAAATAACATATTTTAAGTGTATTCCAAAAATCCAAGTGTTTAGAGCTTGGAAAGTAATTTTATAAAACTTGAGGGACCAAATTGTAAAAGATTAAACTTGAGGACCCAAATGAAATTTCCAGGACTTATACAGACCATGTACCTGGAACTACTAATTTACCTATAACATAATTATATTTTGGACCCAAGGTTCAAATTTCATAACAATTGGACCCCTAAAAGCCTTAAAGGCAATTATTTCAAAATGGGACAAAAATGAGATTTTCAAAAGTTAAGGGACCTATACTTATGACGTTTTAAAATTGTTTTTGTCCCAATATCCCACTAACCTTAGTGACATTTTCCAACTGGAATCACATTAGAAGCCCTTCCGGTTTGTGAGTTCCGATTATTTTAAATTTAGGGCCCGAAATGACAATTTTAACAAATTTGGGGCCAATGTGAGAATTTTATAAAAACTCGACCTCAAAACTTTAAAAACCTGAATCTCCGAACAATTTAGAGAATTTAGGAACTGACCTCATAATATTTCAAGGACGGGACATTTATTTATTTAACTTTTAACCCCAAAAGTATTGATTTTGACAAAACGAGGCTAATTGTAAATTTTATTTTTATAAGGACCTAACTCAAATTATTTTCTTTTAAAGAAACAGCTCTGGACCCTCTTACTTTAATATTTAATTAACATTTTAATTTCTCAAAAACCCCTTGACTTATCGGACCGCCTTGACCGATTAATACCCGATCGCGGGCGACTTCCTCGTCTTGCGATTTAAATCTATAACGGGACTTATGTTCCACCTAATCGTTCAAGATATCAAAGATTGCTTATCCTCCCGATAATCATCTTCATCCAAATAACTCCACCAACGCCATAATTACCTTACGCAAATTTTTCGAAAACTTTTCATGAACTGCTTCCTGAATCAATAATACTCGATTGCCTGGTTGACTACATGAACTTGTGTTTATTTTCCTGCTTGAGTCAACTTGGTGTGTCGAGCTCACAGTCGGAATGGATACGTCGGGGATGGAACTGGGCAGCTCGGCTGCTATTCCACTCTTCCGGCCCCATCGCCCTAATCCCGCAACCGAGGGGAGTGAGTCCCGAGGAAGCGGGTCGTAGTACTTGAGGTATAATCATGATTATGACAAATCCGAGCCTTGCTAGCTCCACTGTGGATTTTGTCTTTGCCTACGGAGCGATAAGGGGACAGGTCTTGGACCATCTTGCGGGAGTTACAAGGAAGAATGAAGGAATCATTTGTCCCGATCCACACGATTCTGGAGTTAATCGGACCCGTTTGGTTGGCGCTACAAATCCGTACGCAACCGCTACTTGTCTTGCATAGGATTGGCGTTACAAATCCGTACGCAATCCTCCTGTCTGCTTGAACCATAGTGCTGCGTGACCACGAACTATTTTTCTTAAACGTATAAGTATATTACTTAATATAATTATCACGACGCTTGTGGATGGTGTGTGTGAAATCATGCATCATCTCTCACGCGTTTTCATACAACTAAATTTCTCGCACTAACTATTTATATCGCCACGCTTGCACACGATCACCCCATCCACTGAGATTTCTGTCTCATTCCCTCCTGTTTTCTAACCTTTAGATGAAGAGTTCGCCAAGACATCGAACCTACCGCAGATTGAATCCCTATCGGTGATGTGGAGCGACATTTCCTTTTACTTTTATTTGTTGTTGGACTCCTTCATTTTATTTTTGTTTGGGTGTAAGTTAATTCGAGATAATCTTTTGGGTTGTATTCGGATACCGCTTGAGACTTTAAGATGTAATTCGTACTCGTGTTTATTTTAATTCCATTTGCATTAGACTCTATTTCACTTGGAGTTTTGTATCTTTGGTTTAGACTGTTGATTTATTTCTGTTTAAGTGATTGATCGTTGTTGCGTCACGTTTGGGGCATGACACTAGAATTTTTCTACTTGTTTCAGCATTAATACATTGTTTATGAAACATGCCCTTGTTTAAAAAATATAATTCTCGATCGTAGAAGACCAAAAATATATCCCCATTCTCCTAACAAAACAAAACCAAGTGGAATGGTGGAAACACTTGGTGAAGGGTGAGCGGTGATCGACACCCAGGTTGAAAATCAGAAAATAGTAAATAGTGCGATCTAAATCCTGGAACGCATTAAATTGTGGAGAAATGATAGTAAGCTTTCAATAATGTCGGTGTATTCTTTAAATAGATGGAGAATCAAAATCTAAATAATTCACAAGAAGCACGTGCATATGATGTGATTTTGGTCACACACTAATAAACCTATCTTTTACCTTAACTCGTATGAAGCACATGCATATCACGTGGTTCATACGAGTTTTCTAAAGCATTATACAACTTATTAATATTTTTATTGAGTAATATTTAAATATACGAATGTTGTTTTACAAAACTTAGAAGATTAAGAAAGACGACATCAATATGATTTCAAGTGATGATATTTATAAAGAAACTATCAATATTCTTAGAAACAAGTGTACGGAGAGATTACTGAAA
Organism: Rehmannia glutinosa; assembly: GCA_016081115.2. Classification (NCBI taxonomy): domain Eukaryota; kingdom Viridiplantae; phylum Streptophyta; class Magnoliopsida; order Lamiales; family Orobanchaceae; genus Rehmannia; species Rehmannia glutinosa. Next base: position 1,953,118 of record JABTTQ020002628.1, read on the forward strand.
TCAAATAGCAAGAAGATTTCTCCTACCATTAAAATTGGACAAGAAAAGGTGTATTGCAAAACTACATTGTTTAATAAACATGTTTTTGAATTTTCTGAAACATGTTATGTCATACATTAGTTTATTGTTATATCGATTTCTAGAATTTTTCTACTTGTTTCAGCATTAATACATTGTTTATGAAACATGCCCTTGTTTAAAAAATATAATTCTCGATCGTAGAAGACCAAAAATATATCTCCATTCTCCTAACAAAACAAAACCAAGTGGAATGGTGGAAATACTTGGTGAAGGGTGAGCGGTGATCGACACCCAGGTTGAAAATCAGAAAATAATAAATAGTGCAATCTAAATCCTGGAACGCGTTAAAATGTAGAGAAATAATAGTAAGCTTTCAATAATATCGGTGTATTCTTTAACTAGATAGAGAATCAAAATCTAATTAACTCACAAGAAGCACGTGCATATCATGTGATTTTGGTCACTCACTAAAAAACCTATCTTTTACATTAACTCGTATAAAGCACGTGCATATCACGTGGTTCATACAAGTTTTCTAAACTATTATACAACTTATTAATATTTTTAATGAGTAATATTTAAATATACGAATGTTGTATTACAGAACTTAGAAGATCAAGAAAGACGACATTGATATGATTTGAAGTGATGATATTTATAAAGAAACTATCAATAGTCTTAGAAACAAGTGTACGGAGAGATTACTGAAATCAAATAGCAAGAAGATTTCTCCTACCATTAAAATCGGACAAGAAAAGGTGTATTGCAATTTCATCCAACATAAGGAACTTATTTATGTTGTTCTTTTATTATTATTGTTATTAGATTTTTATTTTGTTCACTTTATATCTTATTCCAATATTCACTTCGTTTAATAATAGTAAATCAATTAATAGTTTTCTTTTTTTTTAGGTGCCTTGAAAGTATTCATATCTTATACATGAATTGTAACTATTTTTGTTTATAAAATACTTTCCATATTTTTATTTTACCCCATTGAATTATTACAATTAAATAACTAATTTAAGTAATATATCAACACGTGCAATGCACGTGTATCTCACTAGTTACATGGAATTCCTATATTATATAAATATATAATTAGAACGAATATCAGTCGGGGTTACAAGTCCCTCGATCCCCATTAATTCCATTGGGAATCATATTATCACGGATGAGGGAAAAAGCTACAAACATTTACAAATGCACGAAGAAAGAACGATTTAAAATGTTCATACTTTTCGGATTTCCATATGATAAAAACAACAAATAGATCTCCCCCATCTCTACACAAACATAACTCGAAAATGAGCCGATACCCTGAGGTGAAGTGGATAAAGGGAGGACAAGACATATCTACTATTTTGTTGCCAGATGCAAAATATCATAAGGTCAATGTTGACCTTAAAGAAACATTTACATTTTCTGCCAATGCTGGGACAGGCAACAATATCTATGAAGTCAATTAGATCTACTTGATAAAGTTAATGTGGATGAGTGCAAAATTATATTGTTTAATAAACATGTTTTTGAATTTTCTGAAACATGTTATGTCATACATTAGTTTATTGTTATATCGATTTCTAGAATTTTTCTACTTGTTTCAGCATTAATACATTGTTTATAAAACATGCCCTTGTTTAAAAAATATAATTCTCGATCGTAGAAGACCAAAAATATATCTCCATTCTCCTAACAAAACAAAACCAAGTGGAATGGTGGAAATACTTGGTGAAGGGTGAGCGGTGATCGACACCCAGGTTGAAAATCAGAAAATAGTAAATAGTGTAATCTAAATCCTGAAACGCGCTAAATTATGGAGAAATGATAGTAAGCTTTCAATAATGTCGGAGTATTATTTAACTATATAGAGAATCAAAATTTAATTAACTCACAAGGAGCACGTGCACATCATGTGATTTTGGTCACTCACTAAAAAACCTATCTTTTACCTTAACTCGTATGAAACACGTGCGTTTCACGTGGTTCATACAAGTTTTCTAAAGTATTATACAACTTATTAATATTTTTATTGAGTAATATTTAAATATACGAATGTTATTTTACACAACTTAGAAGATCAAGAAAGACGACATCGATATGATTTCAAGTGATGATATTTATAAAGAAACTATCAATAGTCTTAGAAACAAGTGTACGGAGAGATTACTGAAATCAGATAGCTAGAAGATTTCTCCTACCATTAAAATCGGACAAGAATAGGTGTATTGCAATTTCATCCAACATAAGGAACTTATTTATGTTGTTCTTTTATTATTATTGTTATTAGATTTCAATTTTGTTCACTATATATCTTATTCCAATATTCACTTCGTTTAATAATTGTAAATCAATTAATGTTTTTCTTTTTTTTAGGTGCCTTGAAAGTATTCATATCTTATACATGAATTGTAACTATTTTTGTTTATAAAATACTTTCCAAATTTTTATTTTACACCATTGAATTATTACAATTAAATAACTAATTTAAGTAATATATCAACACGTGCAATGCACATGTATCTCACTAGTTACATGGAATTCCTATATTATATAAATATATAATTAGAACAAATATCAGTCGGGGTTACAAGTCCCTCGATCCCCATTAATTCCATTGGGAATCATATTATCACGGATGAGGGATAAAGCTACAAACATTTACAAATGCACGAAGAAAGAACAAGTTAAAATGTTCATACTTTTCGGATTTCCATATGATAAAAACAACAAATAGATCTCCCCCATCTCTACACGAACAAAACTCCAAAATAAGCAGATACCCTGAAGTGAAGTGGCTAAAGGGAGGACAAGACATATCTACTATTTTGTTGCCAGATGCAAAAAATCATAAGGTCAATGTTGACCTTGAAGGAACATTTACATTTTCTGCCACTGCTGGGACAAACAACAATATATATGAAGTCAATTAGATCTACTTGGTAAAGTTAATGTGGATGAGTGCAAAACTACATTGTTTAGTAAACATGTTTTTGAATTTTATGAAACATGTTATGTCATATATTAGTTTATTGTTATATCTATTTCTAGAATTTTTCTACTTGTTTCAGCATTAATACATTGTTTATGAAACATGCCCTTGTTTAAAAAAAATAATTCTCGATCGTAGAGGACCAAAAATATATCTCCATTCTCCTAACAAAACAAAACCAAGTGGAATGGTGGAAATACTTGGTGAAGGGTGAGCGGAGATCGACACCTAGGTTGAAAATTAGAAAATATTAAATAGTGCGATCTAAACCCTGAAACGCATTAAATTGTGGAGAAATGATAGTAAGCTTTCAATAATGTTGGTGTATTCTTTAACTAGATAGAGAATCAAAATCAAATAACTCACAAGAAGCACGTGCATATCATGTGATTTTGGTCACTCACTAAAAAACCTATCTTTTACCTTAACTCGTATGAAGCACGTGCATATCACGTGGTTCATACGAGTTTTCTAAAGTATTATACAACTTATTAATATTTTTATAGAGTAATATTTAAATACATGAATGTTGTTTTACAGAACTTAGAAGATCAAGAAAGACGACATCGATATGATTTCAAGTGATGATATTTATAAAGAAACTATCAATAGTCTTATAAACAAGTGTACGGAGAGATTACTGAAATCAGATAGCAAGAAGATTTCTCCTACCATTAAAATCGTACAAGAAAAGGTGTATTGCAATTTCATCCAACATAAGGAACTTATTTATGTTGTTCTTTTGTTATTATTGTTATTAGATTTCAATTTTGTTCACTATATATCTTATTCCAATATTCACTTCGTTTAATAATTGTAAATCAATTAATTTTTTTCTTTTTTTTAGGTGCCTTGAAAGTATTCATATCTTATACATGAATTGTAACTATTTTTGTTTATAAAATACTTTCCAAATTTTTATTTTACACCATTGAATTATTACAATTAAATAACTAATTTAAGTAATTATATCAACACGTGCAATGCACGTGTATCTCACTAGTTACATGGAATTCTTATATTATATAAATATATAATTAGAACGAATATCAGTCGGGGTTACAAGTCCCTCGATCCCCATTAATTCCATTGGGAATCATATTATCACAGATGAGGGAAAAAGATACAAACATTTACAATTGAACGAAGAAACAACGAGTTAAAATGTTCATACTTTTTAGATTTCCATATGAGAAAAACAACAAATAGATCTCCCCCATCTCTACATAAACAAAACTCGAAAATGAGCCGATACCCTGACGTGAAGTGGCTAAAGGGAGGACAAGACATATCTACTATTTTTTTGCCAGATGCAAAAGATCATAAGGTCAATGTTGACCTTAAAGAAACATTTACACTTTCTGTCACTGCTGGGACAAGCAACAATATCTATGAAGTCAATTAGATCTACTTGATAAAGTTAATGTGGATGAGTGCAAAACTACATTGTTTAATAAACATGTTTTGAATTTTCTAAAACATGGTATGTCATACATTAGTTTATTGTTATATCGATTTCTAGAATTTTTCTACTTTTTTTAGCAAAAATACATTGTTTATGAAACATGCCCTTGTTTAAAAAATATAATTCTCGATCGTAGAAGACCAAAAATATATCTCCATTCTCCTAACAAAACAAAACCAAGTGGAATGGTGGAAATACTTGGTGAAGGGTGAGCGGTGATCGACACCCAGGTTGAAAATCAGAAAATAGTAAATAGTGCAATCTAAATCCTGAAACGCGTTAAATTGTGGTGAAATGATAGTAAGCTTTCAATAATGCCAGTGTATTCTTTAACTAGATAGAGAATCAAAATCTAATTAACTCACAAGAAGCACATGCATATCATGTGATTTTGGTCACTCACTAAAAAACCTATCTTTTACCTTAACTCGTACGAAGAACGTGTGTTTCACGTGGTTCATACAAGTTTTCTAAAGTAGTATACAACTTATTAATATTTTTATTGAGTAATATTTAAATTTACGAATGTTGTTTTGCAGAACTTAGAAGATCAAGAAAGACGACATCGATATGATTTCAAGTGATGATATTTATAAAGAAACTATCAATAGTCTTAGAAACAAGTGTACGGAGAGATTACTGAAATCAGATAGCAAGAAGATTTCTCCTACCATTAAAATCGGACAAGAAAAGGTGTATTGCAATTTCATCCAAGATAAGGAACTTATTTATGTTGTTCTTTTGTTATTATTGTTATTAGATTTCTATTTTGTTCACTGTATATCTTATTCCAATATTCACTTCGTTTAATAATAGTAAATCAATTAATTGTTTTCTTTTTTTTAGGTGCCTTGAGAGTATTCATATCTTATACATGAATTGTAACAATTTTTGTTTATAAAATACTTTCCACATTTTTATTTTCCACCATTGAATTATTACAATTAAATAGCTAATTTAAGTAATTATATTAACACGTGCAATGCACGTGTATCTCACTAGTTACATGGAATTCCTATATTATATAAATATATAATTAGAACAAATATCAGTCGGGGTTACAAGTCCCTCGATCCCCATTAATTCCATTGGGAATCATATTATCACGGATGAGGGATAAAGCTACAAACATTTACAAATGCACGAAGAAAGAACAAGTTAAAATATTCATACTTTTCGGATTTCCATATGATAAAAACAACAAATAGATCTCCCCCATCTCTACACGAACAAAACTCCAAAATAAGCAGATACCCTGAAGTGAAGTGGCTAAAGGGAGGACAAGACATATCTACTATTTTGTTGCCAGATGCAAAAAATCATAAGGTCAATGTTGACCTTGAAGGAACATTTACATTTTTACGCCCCTTTCTTTGGGACAAACAACAATATATATGAAGTCAATTAGATCTACTTGGTAAAGTTAATGTGGATGAGTGCAAAACTACATTGTTTAGTAAACATGTTTTTGAATTTTATGAAACATGTTATGTCATATATTAGTTTATTGTTATATCTATTTCTAGAATTTTTCTACTTGTTTCAAACATTAATACATTGTTTATGAAACATGCCCTTGTTTAAAAAAATAATTCTCGATCGTAGAGGACCAAAAATATATCTCCATTCTCCTAACAAAACAAAACCAAGTGGAATGGTGGAAATACTTGGTGAAGGGTGAGCGGAGATCGACACCTAGGTTGAAAATTAGAAAATATTAAATAGTGCGATCTAAACCCTGAAACGCATTAAATTGTGGAGAAATGATAGTAAGCTTTCAATAATGTTGGTGTATTCTTTAACTAGATAGAGAATCAAAATCAAATAACTCACAAAAACACGTGCATATCATGTGATTTTGGTCACTCACTAAAAAACCTATCTTTTACCTTAACTCGTATGAAGCACGTGCATATCACGTGGTTCATACGAGTTTTCTAAAGTATTATACAACTTATTAATATTTTTATAGAGTAATATTTAAATACATGAATGTTGTTTTACAGAACTTAGAAGATCAAGAAAGACGACATCGATATGATTTCAAGTGATGATATTTATAAAGAAACTATCAATAGTCTTATAAACAAGTGTACGGAGAGATTACTGAAATCAGATAGCAAGAAGATTTCTCCTACCATTAAAATCGGACAAGAAAAGGTGTATTGCAATTTCATCCAACATAAAGAACTTATTTATGTTGTTCTTTTGTTATTATTGTTATTAGATTTCTATTTTGTTCCTTTGTATATCTTATTCAAATATTCACTTCGTTTAATAATAGTAAATCAATTAATTATTTTCTTTTTTTTAGGTGCCTTGAGAGTATTCATATCTTATACATGAATTGTAACTATTTTTGTTTATAAAATACTTTCCACATTTTTATTTTCCACCATTGAATTATTACAATTAAATAGCTAATTTAAGTAATTATATTAACACGTGCAATGCACGTGTATCTCACTAGTTACATGGAATTCGTATATTATATAAATATATAAATAGAACAAATATCAGTCGGGGTTACAAGTCCCTCGATCCCCATTAATTCCATTGGGAATCATATTATCACGGATGAGGGAAAAAGCTACAAACATTTACAAATGCACGAAGAAAGAACGAGTTAAAATGTTCATACTTTTCGGATTTCCATATGATAAAAACAACAAATAGATCTCCCCCATCTCTAAACAAACAAAACTCCAAAATAAGCAGATACCCTGAAGTGAAGTGGCTAAAGGGAGGACAAGACATATCTACTATTTTGTTGCCAGATGCAAAAGATCATAAGGTCAATGTTGACCTTGAAGGAACATTTACATTTTCTGCCACTGCTGGGACAGACAACAATAACAATGAAGTCAATTAGATCTACTTGGTAAAGTTAATGTGGATGAGTGCAAAACTACATTGTTTAATAAACATGTTTTTGAATTTTATGAAACATATTATGTCATATATTAGTTTATTGTTATATCTATTTCTAGAATTTTTCTACTTGTTTCAGCATTAATACATTGTTTATGAAACATGCCCTTGTTTAAAAAAATAATTCTCGATCGTAGAGGTCCAAAAATATATCTCCATTCTCCTAACAAAACAAAACCAAGTGGAATGGTGGAAATACTTGGTGAAGGGTAAGCAGAGATAGACCCACGTTGAAAATTAGAAAATAGTAAATAGTGCGATCTAAACCTGAAACGCGTTAAATTGTGGAGAAATAATAGTAAGCTTCCAATAATGTTGGTGTATTCTTTAACTAGATAGAGAATCAAAATCTAATTAACTCACAAGAAGCACGTGCATATCATGTGATTTTGGTCACTCACTAAAAAACCTATCTTTTACCTTAACTCGTATGAAGCACGTGCATATCACGTGGTTCATACGAGTTTTCTAAAGTATTATACAACTTATTAATATTTTTATTGAGTAATGTTTAAATATATGAATGTTGTTTTATAGAACTTAGAAGATCAAGAAAGACGACATCGATATGATTTCAAGTGATGATATTTATAAAGAAACTATCAATAGTCTTAGAAACAAGTGTACGGAGAGATTACTGAAATCAGATAGCAAGAAGATTTCTCCTACCATTAAAATCGAACAAGAAAAGGTGTATTGCAATTTCATCCAACATAAGGAACTTATTTATGTTGTTCTTTTGTTATTATTGTTATTAGATTTCTATTTTGTTCACTGTATATCTTATTCCAATATTCACTTAGTTTAATAATAGTAAATCAATTAATTGTTTTCTTTTTTTAGGTTCCTTGAAAGTATTCATATCTTATACATGAATTGTAATTATTTTTGTTTATAAAATATTTTCCACATTTTTATTTTACACCATTGAATTATTACAATTAAATAACTAATTTAAGTAATTATATTAACACGTGCAATGCACGTGTATCTCACTAGTTACATGGAATTCCTATATTATATAAATATATAATTAGAACAAATATCAGTCGGGGTTACAAGTCCCTCGATCCCCATTAATTCCATTGGGAATCATATTATCATGGATGAGGGATAATGTTACAAACATTTACAAATGCACGAAGAAAGAACAAGTTAAAATGTTCATACTTTTCGGATTTCCATATGATAAAAACAACAAATAGATCTCCCCCATCTCTACACGAACAAAACTCCAAAATAAGCAGATACCCTGAAGTGAAGTGGCTAAAGGGAGGACAAGACATATCTACTATTTTGTTGCCAGATGCAAAAGATCATAAGGTCAATGTTGACCTTGAAGGAACATTTACATTTTCTGCCACTGCTGGGACAGACAACAATAACAATGAAGTCAATTGGATCTACTTGGTAAAGTTAATGTGGATGAGTGCAAAACTACATTGTTTAATAAACATGTTTTTGAATTTTATGAAACATGTTATGTCATATATTAGTTTATTGTTATATCTATTTCTAGAATTTTTCTACTTGTTTCAACATTAATACATTGTTTATGAAACATGCCCTTGTTTAAAAAAAATAATTCTCGATCGTAGAGGACCAAAATTATATCTCCATTCTCCTAACAAAACAAAACCAAGTGGAATGGTGGAAATACTTGGTGAAGGGTGAGCGGAGATCGACACCCAGGTTGAAAATTAGAAAATAGTAAATAGTGCGATCTAAACCCTGAAACACGTTAAATTGTGGAGAAATGATAGTAAGCTTCCAATAATGTTGGTGTATTCTTTAACTAGATAGAGAATCAAAATCAAATAACTCACAAGAAGCACGTGCATATCATGTGATTTTGGTCACTCACTAAAAAACCTATCTTTTACCTTAACTCGTATGAAGCACGTGCATATCACGTGGTTCATACGAGTTTTCTAAAGTATTATACAACTTATTAATATTTTTATTGAGTAATGTTTAAATATATGAATGTTGTTTTATAGAACTTAGAAGATCAAGAAAGACGACATCGATATGATTTCAAGTGATGATATTTATAAAGAAACTATCAATAGTCTTAGAAACAAGTGTACGGAGAGATTACTGAAATCAAATAGCAAGAAGATTTCTCCTACCATTAAAATCGGACAAGAAAAGGTGTATTGCAATTTCATCCAACATAAAGAACTTATTTATGTTGTTCTTTTGTTATTATTGTTATTAGATTTCTATTTTGTTCACTGTATATCTTATTCAAATATTCACTTCGTTTAATAATAGTAAATCAATTAATTATTTTCTTTTTTTTAGGTGCCTTGAGAGTATTCATATCTTATACATGAATTGTAACTATTTTTGTTTATAAAATACTTTCCACATTTTTATTTTCCACCATTGAATTATTACAATTAAATAGCTAATTTAAGTAATTATATTAACACGTGCAATGCACGTGTATCTCACTAGTTACATGGAATTCGTATATTATATAAATATATAAATAGAACAAATATCAGTCGGGGTTACAAGTCCCTCGATCCCCATTAATTCCATTGGGAATCATATTATCACGGATGAGGGAAAAAGCTACAAACATTTACAAATGCACGAAGAAAGAACGAGTTAAAATGTTCATACTTTTCGGATTTCCATATGATAAAAACAACAAATAGATCTCCCCCATCTCTAAACAAACAAAACTCCAAAATAAGCAGATACCCTGAAGTGAAGTGGCTAAAGGGAGGACAAGACATATCTACTATTTTGTTGCGGATGCAAAAGATCATAAGGTCAATGTTGACCTTGAAGGAACATTTACATTTTACGCCTTTCTTTGGGGATGGAGACAACAATAACAATGAAGTCAATTAGATCTACTTGGTAAAGTTAATGTGGATGAGTGCAAAACTACATTGTTTAATAAACATGTTTTTGAATTTTATGAAACATATTATGTCATATATTAGTTTATTGTTATATCTATTTCTAGAATTTTTCTACTTGTTTCAGCATTAATACATTGTTTATGAAACATGCCCTTGTTTAAAAAAATAATTCTCGATCGTAGAGGACCAAAAATATATCTCCATTCTCCTAACAAAACAAAACCAAGTGGAATGGTGGAAATACTTGGTGAAGGGTAAGCAGAGATAGACACCCACGTTGAAAATTAGAAAATAGTAAATAGTGCGATCTAAACCTGAAACGCGTTAAATTGTGGAGAAATAATAGTAAGCTTCCAATAATGTTGGTGTATTCTTTAACTAGATAGAGAATCAAAATCTAATTAACTCACAAGAAGCACGTGCATATCATGTGATTTTGGTCACTCACTAAAAAACCTATCTTTTACCTTAACTCGTATGAAGCACGTGCATATCACGTGGTTCATACGAGTTTTCTAAAGTATTATACAACTTATTAATATTTTTATTGAGTAATGTTTAAATATATGAATGTTGTTTTATAGAACTTAGAAGATCAAGAAAGACGACATCGATATGATTTCAAGTGATGATATTTATAAAGAAACTATCAATAGTCTTAGAAACAAGTGTACGGAGAGATTACTGAAATCAAATAGCAAGAAGATTTCTCCTACCATTAAAATCGGACAAGAAAAGGTGTATTGCAATTTCATCCAACATAAAGAACTTATTTATGTTGTTCTTTTGTTATTATTGTTATTAGATTTCTATTTTGTTCACTGTATATCTTATTCAAATATTCACTTCGTTTAATAATAGTAAATCAATTAATTATTTTCTTTTTTTTAGGTGCCTTGAGAGTATTCATATCTTATACATGAATTGTAACTATTTTTGTTTATAAAATACTTTCCACATTTTTATTTTCCACCATTGAATTATTACAATTAAATAGCTAATTTAAGTAATTATATTAACACGTGCAATGCACGTGTATCTCACTAGTTACATGGAATTCGTATATTATATAAATATATAAATAGAACAAATATCGATCGGGTTACAAGTCCTCGATCCCCATTAATTCCATTGGGAATCATATTATCACGGATGAGGGAAAAAGCTACAAACATTTACAAATGCACGAAGAAAGAACGAGTTAAAATGTTCATACTTTTCGGATTTCCATATGATAAAAACAACAAATAGATCTCCCCCATCTCTAAACAAACAAAACTCCAAAATAGCGAGATACCACTGAAGTGAAGTGGCTAAAGGGAGGACAAGACATATCTACTATTTTGTTGCGGATGCAAAAGATCATAAGGTCAATGTTGACCTTGAAGGAACATTTACATTTTCTGCCACTGCTGGGACAGACAACAATAACAATGAAGTCAATTAGATCTACTTGGTAAAGTTAATGTGGATGAGTGCAAAACTACATTGTTTAATAAACATGTTTTTGAATTTTATGAAACATATTATGTCATATATTAGTTTATTGTTATATCTATTTCTAGAATTTTTCTACTTGTTTCAGCATTAATACATTGTTTATGAAACATGCCCTTGTTTAAAAAAATAATTCTCGATCGTAGAAGACCAAAAATATATCCCCATTCTCCTAACAAAACAAAACCAAGTGGAATGGTGGAAACACTTGGTGAAGGGTGAGCGGTGATCGACACCCAGGTTGAATATCAGAAAATAGTAAATAGTGCAATCTAAATCCTGGAACGCGTTAAATTGTGGAGAAATGATAGTAAGCTTCCAATAATGTCGGTGTATTCTTTAACTAGATAGAGAATCAAAATCTAAATAACTCACAAGAAGCACGTGCATATCATGTGATTTTGGTCACTCACTAAAAAACCTATCTTTTACCTTAACTCGTATGAAGCACGTGCATATCACGTGGTTCATACGAGTTTTCTAAAGTATTATACAACTTATTAATATTTTTATTGAGTAATGTTTAAATATATGAATGTTGTTTTACAGAACTTAGAAGATCAAGAAAGACGACATCGATATGATTTCAAGTGATGATATTTATAAAGAAACTATAAATAGTCTTAGAAACAAGTGTATGGAGAGATTACTTAAATCAAATAGCAAGAAGATTTCTCCTACCATTAAAATCGGACAAGAAAAGGTGTATTGCAATTTCATCCAACATAAGGAACTTATTTATGTTGTTCTTTTGTTATTATTGTTATTAGATTTCTATTTTGTTCACTGTATATCTTATTCAAATATTCACTTCGTTTAATAATAGTAAATCAATTAATTATTTTCTTTTTTTTAGGTGCCTTGAGAGTATTCATATCTTATACATGAATTGTAACTATTTTTGTTTATAAAATACTTTCCACATTTTTATTTTCCACCATTGAATTATTACAATTAAATAGCTAATTTAAGTAATTATATTAACACGTGCAATGCACGTGTATCTCACTAGTTACATGGAATTCGTATATTATATAAATATATAATTAGAACGAATATCAGTCGGGGTTACAAGTCCCTCGATATCCATTAATTCCATTGGGAATCATATTATCACGGATGAGGGAAAAAGCTACAAACATTTACAAATGCACGAAGAAAGAACGAGTTAAAATGTTCATACTTTTTCGGATTTCCATATGAGAAAAACAACAAATAGATCTCCCCCATCTCTACACAAACAAAACTCGAAAATGAGCCGATACCCTGAAGTGAAGTGGCTAAAGGGAGGACAAGACATCTCTACTATTTTGTTGCCAGATGCAAAAGATCATAAGGTCAATGTTAACCTTGAAGAAACATTTACATTTTCTGCCACTGCTGGGACACGCAACAATATCTATGAAGTCAATTAGATCTACTTGATAAAGTTAATGTGGATGAGTGCAAAACTACATTGTTTAATAAACATGTTTTTGAATTCTCTGAAACATGTTATGTCATACATTAGTTTATTGTTATATCGATTTCTAGAATTTTTCTACTTGTTTCAGCATTAATACATTGTTTATGAAACATGCCCTTGTTTAAAAAATATAATTCTCGATCGTAGAAGACCAAAAATATATCACCATTCTCCTAACAAAACAAAACCAAGTGGAATGGTGGAAACACTTGGTGAAGGGTGAGCGGTGATCGACACCCAGGTTGAATATCAAAAAATAGTAAATAGTGCGATCTAAATCCTGGAACGCGTTAAATTGTGGAGAAATGATAGTAAGCTTTCAATAATGTCGGTGTGTTCTTTAACTAGATAGAGAATCAAAATCTAAATAACTCACAAGAAGCACGTGCATATCATGTGATTTTGGTCACTCACTAAAAAACCTATCTTTTACCTTAACTCGTATGAAGCACGTGCATATCACGTGGTTCATACGAGTTTTCTAAAATATTATACAACTTATTAATATTTTTATTGAGTAATATTTAAATATACGAAGTTTGTTTTACAGAACTTAGAAGATCAAGAAAGACGACATCGATATGATTTCAAGTGATGATATTTATAAAGAAACTATAAATAGTCTTAGAAACAAGTGTATGGAGAGATTACTTAAATCAAATAGCAAGAAGATTTCTCCTACCATTAAAATCGGACAAGAAAAGGTGTATTGCAATTTCATCCAACATAAGGAACTTATTTATGTTGTTCTTTTGTTATTATTGTTATTAGATTTCTATTTTGTTCACTTTGTATATCTTATTCCAATATTCACTTCGTTTTTAATAATAGTAAATCAATTAATTGTTTTCTTTTTTTAGGTGCCTTGAAAGTATTCATATCTTATACATGAATTGTAATTATTTTTGTTTATAAAATACTTTCCACATTTTTATTTTACACCATTGAATTATTACAATTAAATAACTAATTTAAGTAATTATATCAACACGTGCAATGCACGTGTATCTCACTAGTTACATGGAATTCCTATATTATATAAATATATAATTAGAACGAATATCAGTCGGGGTTACAAGTCCCTCGTTATCCATTAACTCCATTGGGAATCATATTATCACGGATGAGGGAAAAAGCTAGAAACATTTACAAATGCACGAAGAAAGAACGAGTTAAAATGTTCATACTTTTCGGATTTCCATATGAGAAAAACAACAAATAGATCTCCCCCATCTCTACACAAACAAAACTCGAAAATGAGCCGATACCCTGAAGTGAAGTGGCTAAAGGGAGGACAAGACATATCTACTATTTTGTTGCCAGATGCAAAAGATCATAAGGTCAATGTTAACCTTAAAGAAACATTTACATTTTCTGCCACTGCTGGGACACGCAACAATATCTATGAAGTCAATTAGATCTACTTGATAAAGTTAATGTGGATGAGTGCAAAACTACATTGTTTAATAAACATGTTTTGAATTCTCTCGAAACATGTTATGTCATACATTAGTTTATTGTTATATCGATTTCTAGAATTTTTCTACTTGTTTCAAAGACATTAATACATTGTTTATGAAACATGCCCTTGTTTAAAAAATATAATTCTCGATCGTAGAAGACCAAAAATATATCACCATTCTCCTAACAAAACAAAACCAAGTGGAATGGTGGAAACACTTGGTGAAGGGTGAGCGGTGATCGACACCCAGGTTGAATATCAAAAAATAGTAAATAGTGCGATCTAAATCCTGGAACGCGTTAAATTGTGGAGAAATGATAGTAAGCTTTCAATAATGTCGGTGTGTTCTTTAACTAGATAGAGAATCAAAATCTAAATAACTCACAAGAAGCACGTGCATATCATGTGATTTTGGTCACTCACTAAAAAACCTATCTTTTACCTTAACTCGTATGAAGCACGTGCATATCACGTGGTTCATATGAGTTTTCTAAAATATTATACAACTTATTAATATTTTTATTGAGTAATATTTAAATATACGAAGTTTGTTTTACAGAACTTAGAAGATCAAGAAAGACGACATCGATATGATTTCAAGTGATGATATTTATAAAGAAACTATAAATAGTCTTAGAAACAAGTGTATGGAGAGATTACTTAAATCAAATAGTAAGAAGATTTCTCCTACCATTAAAATCGGACAAGAAAAGGTGTATTGCAATTTCATCCAACATAAGGAACTTATTTATGTTGTTCTTTTGTTATTATTGTTATTAGATTTCTATTTTGTTCACTGTATATCTTATTCCAATATTCACTTCGTTTAATAATAGTAAATCAATTAATTGTTTTCTTTTTTTAGGTGCCTTGAAAGTATTCATATCTTATACATGAATTGTAATTATTTTTATTTATAAAATACTTTCCACATTTTTATTTTACACCATTGAATTATTACAATTAAATAACTAATTTAAGTAATTATATCAACACGTGCAATGCACGTGTATCTCACTAGTTACATGGAATTCCTATATTATATAAATATATAATTAGAACGAATATCAGTCGGGGTTACAAGTCCCTCGTTATCCATTAATTCCATTGGGAATCATATTATCACGGATGAGGGAAAAAGCTACAAACATTTACAAATGCACGAAGAAAGAACGAGTTAAAATGTTCATACTTTTCGGATTTCCATATGAGAAAAACAACAAATAGATCTCCCCCATCTCTACACAAACAAAACTCGAAAATGAGCCGATCCCTGAAGTGAAGTGGCTAAAGGGAGGACAAGACATATCTACTATTTTGTTGCCAGATGCAAAAGATCATAAGGTCAATGTTAACCTTAAAGAAACATTTACATTTTCTGCCACTGCTGGGACATGCAACAATATCTATGAAGTCAATTAGATCTACTTGATAATGTTAATGTGGATGAGTGCAAAACTACATTGTTTAATAAACATGTTTTTGAATTTTTCAAACATGTTATGTCATACATTAGTTTATTGTTATATCGATTTCTAGAATTTTTCTACTTGTTTCAAAGAATAATACATTGTTTATGAAACATGCCCTTGTTTAAAAAATATAATTCTCGATCGTAGAAGACCAAAAATATATCCCCATTCTCCTAACAAAACAAAACCAAGTGGAATGGTGGAAACACTTGGTGAAGGGTGAGCGGTGATCGACACCCAGGTTGAATATCAGAAAATAGTAAATAGTGCGATCTAAACACGAAACGCGTTAAATTGTGGAGAAATGATAGTAAGCTTCCAATAATGTTGGTGTATTCTTTAACTAGATAGAGAATCAAAATCCAATTAACTCACAAGAAACACGTGCATATCATGTGATTTTGGTCACTCACTAAAAAACCTATCTTTTACCTTAACTCGTATGAAGCACGTGCATATCACGTGGTTCATACGAGTTTTCTAAAGTATTATACAACTTATTAATATTTTTATTGAGTAATATTTAAATATATGAATGTTGTTTTATAGAAATTAGAAGATCAAGAAAGACGACATCGATATGATTTCAAGTGATGATATTTATAAAGAAACTATCAATAGTCTTAGAAACAAGTGTACGGAGAGATTACTGAAATCAAATAGCAAGAAGATTTCTCCTACCATTAAAATCGAACAAGAAAAGGTGTATTGCAATTTCATCCCATGAAGGAACTTATTTATGTTGTTCTTTTGTTATTATTGTTATTAGATTTCTATTTTGTTCACTGTATATCTTATTCCAATATTCACTTCGTTTAATAATAGTAAATCAATTAATTGTTTTCTTTTTTTAGGTGCCTTGAAAGTATTCATATCTTATACATGAATTGTAATTATTTTTGTTTATAAAATACTTTCCACATTTTTATTTTACACCATTGAATTATTACAATTAAATAACTAATTTAAGTAATTATATCAACACGTGCAATGCACGTGTATCTCACTAGTTACATGGAATTCCTATATTATATAAATATATAATTAGAACGAATATCAGTCGGGGTTACAAGTCCCTCGTTATCCATTAATTCCATTGGGAATCATATTATCACGGATGAGGGAAAAAGCTACAAATATTTACAAATGCACGAAGAAAGAACGAGTTAAAATGTTCATACTTTTCGGATTTCCATATGAGAAAAACAACAAATAGATCTCCCCCATCTCTACACAAACAAAACTCGAAAATGAGCCGATCCCTGAAGTGAAGTGGCTAAAGGGAGGACAAGACATATCTACTATTTTGTTGCCAGATGCAAAAGATCATAAGGTCAATGTTAACCTTAAAGAAACATTTACATTTTTCGCCTTTCTTTGGGACAGGGCAACAATATCTATGAAGTCAATTAGATCTACTTGATAAAGTTAATGTGGATGAGTGCAAAACTACATTGTTTAATAAACATGTTTTTGAATTTTCTGAAACATGTTATGTCATACATTAGTTTATTGTTATATCGATTTCTAGAATTTTTCTACTTGTTTCAGCAATAATACATTGTTTATGAAACATGCCCTTGTTTAAAAAATATAATTCTCGATCGTAGAAGACCAAAAATATATCCCCATTCTCCTAACAAAACAAAACCAAGTGGAATGGTGGAAACACTTGGTGAAGGGTGAGCGGTGATCGACACCCACGTTGAAAATTAGAAAATAGTAAATAGTGCGATCTAAACCTGAAACGCGTTAAATTGTGGAGAAATGATAGTAAGCTTCCAATAATGTTGGTGTATTCTTTAACTAGATAGAGAATCAAAATCCAATTAACTCACAAGAAACACGTGCATATCATGTGATTTTGGTCACTCACTAAAAAACCTATCTTTTACCTTAACTCGTATGAAGCACGTGCATATCACGTGGTTCATACGAGTTTTCTAAAGTATTATACAACTTATTAATATTTTTATTGAGTAATATTTAAATATATGAATGTTGTTTTATAGAACTTAGAAGATCAAGAAAGACGACATCGATATGATTTCAAGTGATGATATTTATAAAGAAACTATCAATAGTCTTAGAAACAAGTGTACGGAGAGATTACTGAAATCAAATAGCAAGAAGATTTCTCCTACCATTAAAATCGAACAAGAAAAGGTGTATTGCAATTTCATCCAACATAAGGAACTTATTTATGTTGTTCTTTTGTTATTATTGTTATTAGATTTCTATTTTGTTCACTGTATATCTTATTCCAATATTCACTTCGTTTAATAATAGTAAATCAATTAATTGTTTTCTTTTTTTAGGTTCCTTGAAAGTATTCATATCTTATACATGAATTGTAATTATTTTTATTTATAAAATACTTTCCACATTTTTATTTTACACCATTGAATTATTACAATTAAATAACTAATTTAAGTAATTATATCAACACGTGCAATGCACGTGTATCTCACTAGTTACATGGAATTCCTATATTATATAAATATATAATTAGAACGAATATCAGTCGGGGTTACAAGTCCCTCGATATCCATTAATTCCATTGGGAATCATATTATCACGGATGAGGGAAAAAGCTACAAACATTTACAAATGCACGAAGAAAGAACGAGTTAAAATGTTCATACTTTTCGGATTTCCATATGAGAAAAACAACAAATAGATCTCCCCCATCTCTACACAAACAAAACTCGAAAATGAGCCGATACCCTGAAGTGAAGTGGCTAAAGGGAGGACAAGACATATCTACTATTTTGTTGCCAGATGCAAAAGATCATAAGGTCAATGTTAACCTTAAAGAAACATTTACATTTTCTGCCACTGCTGGGACATGCAACAATATCTATGAAGTCAATTAGATCTACTTGATAATGTTAATGTGGATGAGTGCAAAACTACATTGTTTAATAAACATGTTTTTGAATTCTCTGAAACATGTTATGTCATACATTAGTTTATTGTTATATCGATTTCTTGAATTTTTCTACTTGTTTCAGCATTAATACATTGTTTATGAAACATGCCCTTGTTTAAAAAATATAATTCTCGATCGTAGAAGACCAAAAATATATCCCCATTCTCCTAACAAAACAAAACCAAGTGGAATGGTGGAAACACTTGGTGAAGGGTGAGCGGTGATCGACACCCAGGTTGAATATCAGAAAATAGTAAATAGTGCGATCTAAACCTGAAACGCGTTAAATTGTGGAGAAATGATAGTAAGCTTCCAATAATGTTGGTGTATTCTTTAACTTGATAGAGAATCAAAATCCAATTAACTCACAAGAAGCACGTGCATATCATGTGATTTTGGTCACTCACTAAAAAACCTATCTTTTACCTTAACTCGTATGAAGCACGTGCATATCACGTGGTTCATACGAGTTTTCTAAAGTATTATACAACTTATTAATATTTTTATTGAGTAATATTTAAATATATGAATGTTGTTTTATAGAAATTAGAAGATCAAGAAAGACGACATCGATATGATTTCAAGTGATGATATTTATAAAGAAACTATCAATAGTCTTAGAAACAAGTGTACGGAGAGATTCTTTGAAATCAAATAGCAAGAAGATTTCTCCTACCATTAAAATCGAACAAGAAAAGGTGTATTGCAATTTCATCCAATGAAGGAACTTATTTATGTTGTTCTTTTGTTATTATTGTTATTAGATTTCTATTTTGTTCACTGTATATCTTATTCCAATATTCACTTCGTTTAATAATAGTAAATCAATTAATTGTTTTCTTTTTTTAGGTTCCTTGAAAGTATTCATATCTTATACATGAATTGTAATTATTTTTATTTATAAAATACTTTCCACATTTTTATTTTACACCATTGAATTATTACAATTAAATAACTAATTTAAGTAATTATATCAACACGTGCAATGCACGTGTATCTCACTAGTTACATGGAATTCCTATATTATATAAATATATAATTAGAACGAATATCAGTCGGGGTTACAAGTCCCTCGATATCCATTAATTCCATTGGGAATCATATTATCACGGATGAGGGAAAAAGCTACAAACATTTACAAATGCACGAAGAAAGAACGAGTTAAAATGTTCATACTTTTCGGATTTCCATATGAGAAAAACAACAAATAGATCTCCCCCATCTCTACACAAACAAAACTCGAAAATGAGTCGATACCCTGAAGTGAAGTGGCTAAAGGGAGGACAAGACATATCTACTATTTTGTTGCCAGATGCAAAAGATCATAAGGTCAATGTTAACCTTAAAGAAACATTTACATTTTCTGCCACTGCTGGGACATGCAACAATATCTATGAAGTCTATTAGATCTACTTGATAAAGTTAATGTGGATGAGTGCAAAACTACATTGTTTAATAAACATGTTTTTGAATTCTCTGAAACATGTTATGTCATACATTAGTTTATTGTTATATCGATTTTTAGAATTTTTCTACTTGTTTCAGCATTAATACATTGTTTATGAAACATGCCCTTGTTTAAAAAATATAATTCTCGATCGTAGAAGACCAAAAATATATCACCATTCTCCTAACAAAACAAAACCAAGTGGAATGGTGGAAACACTTGGTGAAGGGTGAGCGGTGATCGACACCCAGGTTGAATATCAGAAAATAGTAAATAGTGCGATCTAAATCCTGGAACGCGTTAAATTGTGGAGAAATGATAGTAAGCTTTCAATAATGTCGGTGTGTTCTTTAACTAGATAGAGAATCAAAATCTAAATAACTCACAAGAAGCACGTGCATATCATGTGATTTTGGTCACTAACTAAAAAACCTATCTTTTACCTTAACTCGTATGAAGCACGTGCATATTACGTGGTTCATACGAGTTTCTAAAATATTATACAACTTATTAATATTTTTATTGAGTAATATTTAAATATACGAAGTTTGTTTTATAGAACTTAGAAGATCAAGAAAGACGACATCGATATGATTTCAAGTGATGATATTTATAAAGAAACTATAAATAGTCTTAGAAACAAGTGTATGGAGAGATTACTGAAATCAAATAGCAAGAAGATTTCTCCTACCATTAAAATCGGACAAGAAAATGTGTATTGCAATTTCATCCAACATAAGGAACTTATTTATGTTGTTCTTTCGTTATTATTGTTATTAGATTTCTATTTTGTTCATTGTATATCTTATTCCAATATTCACTTCGTTTAATAATAGTAAATCAATTAATTGTTTTCTTTTTTTAGGTGCCTTGAAAGTATTCATATCTTATACATGAATTGTAATTATTTTTGTTTATAAAATACTTTCCACATTTTTATTTTACACCAATGAATTATTACAATTAAATAACTAATTTAAGTAACTATATCAACACGTGCAATGCACGTGTATCTCACTAGTTACATGGAATTCCTATATTATATAAATATATAATTAGAACGAACATCAGTTGGGGTTACATGTCCCTCGTTATCCATTAATTCCATTGGGAATCATATTATCACGGATGAGGGAAAAAGCTACAAACATTTACAAATCCACGAAGAAAGAACGAGTTAAAATGTTCATACTTTTCGGATTTCCATATGAGAAAAACAACAAATAGATCTCCCCCATCTCTACACAAACAAAACTCGAAAATGAGCCGATCCCTGAAGTGAAGTGGCTAAAGGGAGGACAAGACATATCTACTATTTTGTTGCCAGATGCAAAAGATCATATGGTCAATGTTAACCTTAAAGAAACATTTACATTTTCTGCCACTGCTGGGACAGGCAACAATATCTATGAAGTCAATTAGATCTACTTGATAAAGTTAATGTGGATGAGTGCAAAACTACATTGTTTAATAAACATGTTTTTGAATTTTCTGAAACATGTTATGTCATACATTAGTTTATTGTTATATCGATTTCTATAATTTTTCTACTTGTTTCAGCAATAATACATTGTTTATGAAACATGCCTTTGTTTAAAAAATATAATTCTCGATCGTAGAAGACCAAAAATATATCCCCATTCTCCTAACAAAACAAAACCAAGAGGAATGGTGGAAACACTTGGTGAAGGGTGAGCGGTGATCGACACCCAGGTTGAATATCAGAAAATAGTAAATAGTGCGATCTAAATCCTGAAACGCGTTAAATTGTGGAGAAATGATAGTAAGCTTTCAATAATGTCGGTGTATTCTTTAACTAGATAGAGAATCAAAATCTAAATAACTCACAAGAAGCACGTGCATATCATGTGATTTTGGTCACTCACTAAAAAACCTATCTTTTACCTTAACTCGTATGAAGCACGTGCATATCACGTGGTTCATACGAGTTTTCTAAAGTATTATACAACTTATTAATATTTTTATTGAGTAATATTTAAATATACGAATGTTGTTTTACAGAACTTAGAAGATCAAGAAAGACGACATCGATATGATTTCAAGTGATGATATTTATAAAGAAACTATCAATAGTCTTAGAAACAAGTGTACGGAGAGATTACTGAAATCAAATAGCAAGAAGATTTCTCCTACCATTAAAATCGAACAAGAAAAGGTGTATTGCAATTTCATCCAACATAAGGAACTTATTTATGTTGTTCTTTTGTTATTATTGTTATTAGATTTCTATTTTGTTCACTGTATATCTTATTCCAATATTCACTTCGTTTAATAATAGTAAATCAATTAATTGTTTTCTTTTTTTAGGTGCCTTGAAAGTATTCATATCTTATACATGAATTGTAACTATTTTTGTTTATAAAATACTTTCCACATTTTTATTTTACACCATTGAATTATTACAATTAAATAACTAATTTAAGTAATAATATCGACACGTGCAATGGACGTGTATCTCACTAGTTACATGGAACTCCTATATTATATAAATATATAATTAGAACGAATATCAGTCGGGGTTACAAGTCCCTCAATATCCATTAATTCCATTAGGAATCATATTATCACGGATGAGGGAAAAAGCTACAAACATTTACAAATGCACGAAGAAAGAACGAGTTAAAATGTTCGTACTTTTCGGATTTCCATATGATAAAAACAACAAATAGATCTCCCCCATCTCTACACAAACAAAACTCCAAAATAAGCAGATACCCTGAAGTGAAGTGGCTAAAGGGAGGACAAGACATATCTACTATTTTGTTGCCAGATACAAAAGATCATAAGGTCAATGTTGACCTTGAAGGAACATTTACATTTTCTGCCACTGCTGGGATAGACAACAATATCTATGAAGTCAATTAGATCTACTTGGTAAAGTTAATGTGGATGAGTGCAAAACTACATTGTTTAATAAACATGTTTTTGAATTTTATGAAACATGTTATGTCATATATTAGTATATTGTTATATCTATTACTAGAATGTTTCTACTTGTTTCAGCATTAATACATTGTTTATGAAACATGCCCTTGTTTAAAAAAAAAATTCTCGATCGTAGAGTGTGAAGCCCTCGATTTTTATTCAATAATGTATTTGTTTCACGTATCGTCCTTGTATTCTTTTGACTATTTTACCGCGTCACCTTGACGGGTGAATATTAATGATAAATATATTTCGCATTTAATTTCTTTTCTTTTTATTTGTTACTTGTGATCATAAGCATTTATTACTTCTACTTCGCATTAATGATCACTCGATCGATCATCATTATTAATATTTGTGTACTCATTAGTCACCTTAGAATTTTGGAGACTATTTATTTTAGAGATTTATACCTTATAGAATTAAGAATTCGATTTAGATTAAGTGATCATGATACTTATAAGTGATCAAGGAAATCACTAATTATTTTGGAGATTGATATTATTCACCTATTATCATCAATTTTCGGACATAAAAACAAAATATGTAAATGCCACAAATACCCCTTAAGGGACGGCCATGATGGGTATTTTTAGTGTAGAAATATCTCCCAACTCTTGTACACATACCTTGTGTATTCATCTTGTGTATTAATACACCATTAATTCAAATCTTATACACAATACCTTATACACCAATTCTTTATTATAAACTTACCCAACATGTTGGAGGCTTCCCAACATTCCATGCCAACATCCTCCTCAATCCCTTCAATTTCATCCTCCCATGCAAGACCACACTTTGACCAAGGCCTTTGTCCCCATGCTAGAGACAAGTTGGAAGACATAGAATTTGATCAAAAAAATTGTCTCCTCCCCCTCTCCACCTCAATTTTCGTCCATAACACCTTGAGGATCAAAAACATTTGATCAAAATATCATTTTCATCCAACACATTCATAATTCAAGCATTTTCTCCAACTTCTCTCTAAAATCTCCAACATCTCTCTAAGTATATCTTCATCCACTCCTTCATATCTTCAAGAACACTTCTTCATATCTTCAAATCTTCAAACACCATTCCTTCACATCTTCAAATCTTCAAACACCATATCTTCAAATCTTCAAACACCATTCCTTCACATCTTCAAACCTTCAAACAACATATCTTCATATCTTCAAATCTTCAAACACAATTCCTTCACATCTTCAAACATCCTTCACAACTTCAAGAACATCTTCTTCATATCATCAAACACTTATTCTTTCTTCAAACAACTAAACAAAAACAAACATTCTTCCTACTTAAATCATAAAATTCGAACCATCACTACCAAGGTAAGGAAAATGTCTTTTCAACCCATTTTTGATATCACCTAACTCATCTCTTTCACCTTCTAACTTAGGTTTTGAATTTTGATTTTTGAGGTATACTTAGAAGACTTGGAAGATACTAAGAGTCTCACCATCACCTTGAAGAGGACTTCTAGACTTGAAGAAAAATTTGAAGAATTTGGACTACAAGGTACGAAATGGAATTTTTGGTACCTTTTCTTCTTCTCTTTTTATTTTCCAACAATCCGAACTTTAAGGTGGGTGGAAAAATCCTTTCAACTTCTAGGTGTTTTAAATTGAAAATATGCATGTAGTATTTTGTTATTGAGCACTTGAGATATATATTATGTATTGCATGCTATTTTCTTGTATCTAGTGGAAAAATTCTCAAGTGTTGCTCAAAATTGCGATTTATCGAAAAATAGGACATACATGTACGCTTTATTATTGTAATTGATGAATGCTTGCACGAAATGGATATGTATGTTTATGACTCTTGAAATATATGTTTTGAATGATTTATAACCTGGACAAGTCGAGCATAATTGATTAAATTTCGATTTTTGGACTTAAAATGCAAAAAAATGGAAAGTTGGTGGACTTAATTGCAAAAAAATAAAACTTAAGGGACCTCTCTGTAAATTTGGATTTTCGGGACTGTACTCAGGTTCAAAAATGATGTTTTGACATTTTAATAAAGTTTTAAGAGTTTTTAGATAAATAAAATCAACCCTTAAAAGCCCAAGGACTAGATTGTAAAATTTGAGAAGTTTAAGGGCTATTTTGCAAATTTCGAAACTGTACCAGACCCTAATTTTAAAATTTGAAATTTTAACTCTTAAGGGACTGGAAATGACATATTTTAAGTGTATTCCAAAAATCCAAGTGTTTAGAGCTTGGAAAGTAATTTTATAAAAATTGAGAGACCAAATTATAAAAGATTAAACTTGAGGACCCAAATGAAATTTCCAGGACTTATACAGCCCATGTACCTGGAAATACTAATTTACCTATAACATAATTATATTTTGGACCCAAGGTTCAAATTTCATAACAATTGGACCCCTAAAAGCCTTAAAGACAATTATTTCAAAATGGGACAAAAATGAGATTTTCAAAAGTTAAGGGACCTATACTTATGACGTTTTCAAACTGTTTTTGTCCCAATATCCCACTAACCTTAGTGACATTTTCCAACTGGAATCACATTAAAATCCCTCCCGGTTTGTGAGTTCCGATTATTTTAAACTTAAGGCCCGAAATGATAATTTTAACAAATTTGGGGCCAATGTGAGAATTTTATAAAAAACTCGACCTCAAACCTTTAAAAACCTGAATCTCTGAATAATTTAGAGATTTTAGGAACTGACCTCATAATTTTTCAAGGTCGGGATATTTATTTATTCAATTTTTAACCCCAAAGGTATTGGTTTTTACAAAATGGGGCTAATTGTAAATTTTCTTTTTATCAAGGACCTAACTTAAATTATTAATAAAAAATATTTTATTTTCTCAAAATCCCTTGATTTATCGGATCGTCTTGACCGATTAATACGCGATCGTGGGACGACTTCCTCGTCTTGCGATTTCGAATCTATAACGGGACTTATGTTCCTCCTAATCCTTAAGATATCGAAGACTATTTATCCTCCCGATAATTATCGTCATCCCAATAACTCCACCAACGCCATAACCATCTTGTGCAAATTTTTGAGAACTTTTCATGAACTGCTTCCCGAATCAATAATACTCATTGCTGTTGACTACTACGAACGTGTACTTAATTTCATGCCTAAGTCAACTTGGTGTGTCGAGCTCACGATCGGAATGGATACGTCGGGGATGGAACCGGGCAGCTCGTTGCTATTCCACTCTCCGGCCCCATCGTCCTAATCCCGCAACTGAGGGACGGAGTTTGTCCAAGGGAAGCGGGTCGTAGTGCTTGAGGTATAATCATGATTATGACGAATCCGAGCCTTGCTAGCTCCAACGTGGATTTTGTCTTTGCCTATGGAGCGATAAGGTGACAGTCTTGGACCATCATGAACGGGAGTTACAACGAAGAACGAAGGAATCATTGTCCGATCCACACGATTCGGAGTTGAACTAACGTTTGGTTGGCGCTACACTTGAAGACGCAACCGCTATTTGTAATGCATGGGTTGGCGCTACACTTCAGTACGCAACCACTAATTGTCTTGCATGGGATTGGCGCTATACATAAGTACGCAATCCTCCTCACATGCGCTTGATTCATCGTGCTTGTGTGACCACGAACTATTTCTTAAACGGTATAAATATATTACTTAATATATATTTATCACGATGCTTGTGGGCTATGTGTGAAATCATGCATCATACCTCACGCGTTTTCATACAATCGTTTTCTCGCATTAACTATATATATCGCCACACTTGCACACGATCACCCCATCCACTGAGATTTCTGTCTCACTCCCTCCTATTTTCTAACCTTTAGATGAAGAATACGTTGAAGACGTCGAACCTACTACAGATTGAATTCCTTCCATTGATGTGGAGCGACACTCCTTTTATTTTTATTGTTGTTGGATTTCTCCATTTTGTTTCTGTTTGGACTGTAAGTTAAATTCGGATAATCTATTGGGTTGTATTCGGATTCCGTCGGATCTTGAGATGTAATTGTACTTGGGTTTATTTTAATTCCGCTGCATTAGACTCTTTCCACTTGAAGTTTAGACTGTTGATTTATTCTGTTTAAGTGATTGATCGTTATCGCGTCACGTTTGGGGCGCGACAGTTATGGTATCAGAGCTCGACTTGTAAGATGGAAACTTACACCGAGCTGACCCAGGATAGGACCCTCGGATTGTGTTGGGTAGTACCGCGACTTGACTAATTAAGTGTGAAATCGATTTCAATAATGGTATAGAACCGTATTATTGATGTTCATGATAAGTCAGAATTTATACTTGGAGAATCCATAGTCATACTTGATTTGACTTAGTTGACTCTTCACTGACTTTCCTTAGTCATTCTTTTCTTGTTCTTCCTTATTTTTTCCTTACATTCGTCTAATCCGCCTTAGTTTTGTTTGACCAGGATAGGTTCCTCTGCCTTGGATTGGGTACCACTACTAGGTGACCTAAGTTGAATCTTGGATGAATATTTGAACTCTTTTGGGCTGTTATAGTGTTAAAATATCCGGATATTCCTCTATTTGGACGTTAGGTGATTTAGAAAATCTGTGATTTAGAGATTATAATGCCTGATATGGTGAGACTCGAAGAAAATGAGGATATCTCTTGAGAAATATATGATTTGGATGTGATATACTATGGGATCTAGACACCTAACGATATTACTTTGGGAAAATGATAGTAGGGGAATCACTAAGTATATTGATCAATGATAATACCCTTGTGTTATTCATTCTCAAGTACCTGCACAAGCTTAAGTAAGGGAATTTGACTTGTGGTTTAGGTATCACGGATAAGATACATTAAGGATGTGACTATTATATGATCTCGACTAGATGTTACCACTAAATATCCCCTCCCGAGGATAGACAAACTATTTGATCAACTTCAAGGAGCGACAGTGTACTCGAAGTTTGATTTACAACAAGGATATTATCAACTGAAGATCCGTGAAAAAGACGTTTCCAAAATGGCATTTCAGACCAGATATGGACACTACAAGTTTGTAGTGATGCCTTTCGGTCTGACAAACGCACCAGCAGCGTTTATGGATCCGAGGCATCGAGTTTTTCAACCTTATTTGGATCAATTCGTAGTGATATTCATTGATGACATACTCGTATACTCTAAGTCTAGATAAGAGCATGAACGTCATCTGAAAATTGTTTTGGAGACACTACGGGAGCACAAGCTGTATGCCAAATTCAGCAAGTGCGAATTTTGGCTTAGTGAAGTCGCATTCTTGGGACACATAGTATCCGGCACTGGCATCGCCGTAGATCCTTCGAAGGTACAAACAATAGTTGAATGGAAACAACCCGAGTCTGTAACGGAGATCAGAAGTTTCTTAGGACTAGTTGGATATTATCGAAGATTTATCCAGGATTTCTCCAAGATAGCCGGACCACTACTCGGCTAACCCAGAAGCAAGTCAAGTTTGAGTGGAAAGACAAGTGTGAGACTAGTTTCCAAGAACTAAAGAAACGACTTACTACAGCTCCAGTCTTAGCCCTTCCAAAGGGAACAAAACTTTGTCGTCTGATGATGCATCAAAGGAAGGACTAGGAGCAGTGCTCATGCAGGAAGGAAAAGTTATTGCTTATGCATCACGAAAACTCAAGCCGTATGAAGCCAATTACCCAACGCATGACTTGGAATTGGCAGCGATAGTGTTCGCGTTAAAGAAATGGAGACACTATCTATACAGAGCAACATTCACGGTTTACACAGATCATAAGAGCCTAATGTATCTATTCTCTCAGAAGGAACTCAATTTGAGGCAACGGAGATGGATGGAGTTAATAGAAGACTATCACCTTGATATTCAGTACCATCCTGGGAAGGCTAATGTAGTGGTTGACGCCTTGAGTAGAAAGGCGAGTTTAGCCAGACTAATGATTCGAGAGTGGAAATCATTAGAAGAGTTGAGCACTTAGAATCCGACAAGAACCAATACTCAAATTTTGTGTGCTAATATTTCGGTTAAACCCGACCTACTGAACGAGATCAAAGCAGCACAAGAGACAGATGTGCAACATCAAAGACTGAAAGAGAAGATACTTAAAAGAGGAGGATTAGAATTCTCAGTACATGAAGATGGGATCATCAGATTTCGGAATTGAGTTTGTGTACCGAGTGACGAGCAGATTAGGAGTAGAATTCTAGCAGAAGCACACCGTTCGAAATACACTATACACCCTGGAGGAAACAAGATGTATAAGGACTTGAAACGACATTTTTGGTGGGTGAACATGAAGAACCAAGTAGCAGAGTTCGTTGCGAGATGTTTGACTTGTCAACGAATAAAAGCAGAACACCAACGACCATCTGGTTTATTACAACCGTTGAGAATTCCCGAGTGGAAATGGGAACACATAACGATGGACTTCGTGACGGATCTACCAAGGACCAGAGGAGGCCATGATGCTATATGGGTAGTCGTAGACCGACTCACGAAATCTGCACATTTCTTACCCATGAAGAAAACTGACAGCTTGCAGAAACTTGTGCAGATTTATGTCCGAGAGATCATTCGACTGTATGGAGTGCCAGTCGACATAGTGTCAGACAGAGACCCGATATTTGTCTCCAAATTTTGGAAATGCTTACACGAGGAATTGGGAACCTCGCTAAGTTTTAGCACAACAGCACATCCCCAAACTGATGGCCAGTCTGAGCGAACGATTCAAACCCTGGCAGACATGCTGCGAGCATGCGTGTTGGATTTCCAAGGAAGTTGGGATTCACACTTACCATTGTCCGAGTTCGCCTATAATAACAGCTATCAGGCCACAATTGGGATGGCACCCTATGAAGCCTTGTATGGGCGAAAGTGTAGATCCCCACTACACTGGGAGATTGATGACCAATGGACTCCAAAAGAGAAACAAAAGTCGCCACCGATTCCAAAGGTCGACTTGGTTCAGGAGGCCATGGAGAAGGTCAAGTTGATCAAGGAACGGATCTGCACAGCTCAGAGCCGCCAAAAGAGTTACGCGGACAAGAGGAGAAATGACTTGGAATTTGAAGCCGGAGATGAAGTATTTCTCAGACTCTTGCCACGAAAGGGATTGATCAATCGAAAGAAAATAGGCAAATTGAGTCCGAGATATATTGGGCCTTACAAAATTTTGCAGAGGATTGGAAAATTGGCCTACCGACTAGAGTTACCGGCACAGTATGCGGGAATGCACGATGTGTTCCATGTATCGAGATTGAAAAAGTATCAACGAGATCCTGAGCACATCATCACTCGTGATGCTCCTCCTCTAATGGAGAATTTATCTTACACCGAGGAACCAATCGAATCATTGACCGGTATGTCAATTGCGAATGAGAGAGATTCCAATGGTTAAAGTTGTATGGCGGAACCACGACCGAGACGAAGATGCAACATGGGAAATGGAAGAAGACATGAGGAATCAATATCCAGAGTTGTTCTGAAGGAATTTGGGGACCAAATTCTTTTAAGGAGGGGAGAATGTGAAGCCCTCGATTTTTATTCAATAATGTATTTGTTTCACGTATCGTCCTTGTATTCTTTTGACTATTTTACCGCGTCACCTTGACGGGTGAATATTAATGATAAATATATTTCGCATTTAATTTCTTTTTTTTTTATTTGTTACTTGTGATCATAAGCATTTATTACTTCTACTTCGCATTAATGATCACTCGATCAATCATCATTATTAATATTTGTGTACTCATTAGTCACCTTAGAATTTTGGAGACTATTTATTTTAGAGATTTATACCTTATAGAATTAAGAATTCGATTTAGATTAAGTGATCATGAGACTTATAAGTGATCAAGGAAATCACTAATTATTTTGGAGATTGATATTATTCACCTATTATCATCAATTTTGGGACATAAAAACAAAATATGTAAATGCCACAAATACCCCTTAAGGGAGGCCATGATGGGTATTTTTAGTGTAGAAATATCTCCCAACTCTTGTACACATACCTTGTGTATTCATCTTGTGTATTAATACACCATTAATTCAAATCTTATACACAATACCTTATACACCAATTCTTTATTATAAACTTACCTAACATATTGGAGGCTTCCCAACATTCCATGCCAACATCCTCCTCAATCCCTTCAATTTCATCCTCCCATGCAAGACCACACTTTGACCAAGGCCTTTGTCCCCATGCTAGAGACAAGTTGGAAGACATAGAATTTGATCAAAAAATTTGTCTCCTCCCCCTCTCCACCTTAATTTTCGTCCATAACACCTTGAGGATCAAAAACATTTGATCAAAATATCATTTTCATCCAACACATTCATAATTCAAGCATTTTCTCCAACTTCTCTCTAAAATCTCCAACATCTCTCTAAGTATATCTTCATCCACTCCTTCATATCTTCAAGAACACTTCTTCATATCTTCAAATCTTCAAACACCATATCTTCAAATCTTCAAACACCATTCCTTCACATCTTCAAATCTTCAAACACCATATCTTCAAATCTTCAAACACCATTCCTTCACATCTTCAAACCTTCAAACAACATATCTTCATATCTTCAAATCTTCAAACACAATTCCTTCACATCTTCAAACATCCTTCACAACTTCAAGAACATCTTCTTCATATCATCAAACACTTCTTCTTTCTTCAAACAACTAAACAAAAACAAACATTCTTCCTACTTAAATCATAAAATTCGAACCATCACTACCAAGGTAAGGAAAATGTCTTTTCAACCCATTTTTGATATCACCTAACTCATCTCTTTCACCTTCTAACTTAGGTTTTGAATTTTGATTTTTGAGGTATACTTAGAAGACTTGGAAGATACTAAGAGTCTCACCATCACCTTGAAGAGGACTTCTAGACTTGAAGAAAAATTTGAAGAATTTGGACTACAAGGTAAGAAATGGAATTTTTGGTACCTTTTCTTCTTCTCTTTTTATTTTCCAAACTTTGACACTCCATTTTCATTCTTGGAGTTTTAGGGGCTGACTTTGGAGGTTAACATTAAGGGTTACCAAAATCTTACACTTGGAAGTCATTACTAGTCACACTTTATTCACTACACAAGGTAAGTGTAGATATTCCAATTTTCTCACTATCTTCTTCTTCCCCTTAAATTTTAACCACATTCTTCTAACTCCTATATTTTTTTTGATATTCCTTGACTTAGGGGCTGACCTAAGTCACTCCTTCATCGAGAGAGATTTATTTCATTTTTTCCCAACAAACCGAACTTTAAGGTGGGTGGAAAAATCCTTTCAACTTCTAGGTGTTTTAAATTGAAAATATGCATGTAGTATTTTGTTATTGAGCACTTGAGATATATATTATGTATTGCATGCTATTTTCTTGTATCTAGTGGAAAAATTCTCAAGTGTTGCTCAAAATTGCGATTTATCGAAAAATAGGACATACATGTACGCTTTATTATTGTAATTGATGAATGCTTGCACGAAATGGATATGTATGTTTATGACTCTTGAAATATATGTTTTGAATGATTTATAACCTGGACAAGTCGAGCATAATTCATTAAATTTCGATTTTTGGACTTAAAATGCAAAAAAATGGAAAGTTGGTGGACTTAATTGCAAAAAAAATAAAACTTAAGGGATCTCTCTGTAAATTTCGATTTTTGGGACTGTAATCAGGTTCAAAAATGATGTTTTGACATTTTAATAAAGTTTTAAGAGTTTTTAGATAAATAAAATCAACCCTTAAAAGCCCAAGGACTAGATTGTAAAATTTGAGAAGTTTAAGGGCTATTTTGCAAATTTCGAAACTACCAGACCTAATTTTAAAATTTGAAATTTTAACTCTTAAGGGACTGGAAATAATATATTTTAAGTGTATTCCAAAAATCCAAGTGTTTAGAGCTTGGAAAGTAATTTGATAAAACTTGAGGGACCAAATTGTAAAAGATTAAACTTGAGGACCCAAATGAAATTTTCAGGACTTATACAGCCCATGTACCTGGAAATACTAATTTACCTATAACATAATTATATTTTGGACCCAAGGTTCAAATTTCATAACAATTGGACCCCTAAAAGCCTTAAAGGCAATTATTTTTGTCCCATTTCAAATCTCATTTTTGTCCCATTATTTTTGTCCCATTTCAAATCTCATTTTTGTCCCATTTTGAAATAATTGCCTTTAAGGCTTTTAGGGGTCCAATTGTTATGAAATTTGAACCTTGGGTCCAAAATATAATTATGTTATAGGTAAATTAGTATTTCCAGGTACATGGGCTGTATAAGTCCTGAAAATTTCATTTGGGTCCTCAAGTTTAATCTTTTACAATTTGGTCCCTCAAGTTTTATCAAATTACTTTCCAAGCTCTAAACACTTGGATTTTTGGAATACACTTAAAATATATTATTTCCAGTCCCTTAAGAGTTAAAATTTCAAATTTTAAAATTAGGGTCTGGTACAGTTTCGAAATTTGCAAAATAGCCCTTAAACTTCTCAAATTTTACAATCTAGTCCTTGGGCTTTTAAGGGGTTGATTTTATTTATCTAAAAACTCTTAAAACTTTATTAAAATGTCAAAACATCATTTTTGAACCTGAGTACAGTCCCAAAAATAAAAAATTTACAGAGAGATCCCTTAAGTTTTATTTTTTTTGCAATTAAGTCCACCAACTTTCCGTTTTTGCATTTTAAGTCCAAAAATCGAAATTTAATCAATTATGCTCGACTTTTCCAGGTTATAGGCCATACAAAACATAGATTTCAAGAGTCATACACATACATAACCATCTCATACAAGAATTTATCAAATATGACAATAAAGTGTACATGTATGTCCTAATTTTCGGTAAATCGCATTTTGAGCAACACTTGAGAAATTTTTCCAACTTGATACAAGAAAATAGCATGCAATACATAATATATATCTCAAATTCTCAATAACAAAATACTACATGCATTTTTATGAATTAAAACACCTAGAAGTTGAAAGGATTTTTCCAACCACCTTAAAGTTCGGTTTGTTGGGAAAAAATGAAATAAATCTCTCTCGATGAAGGAGTGACTTAGGTCAGCCCCTAAGTCAAGGAATATCAAAAAAATATAGGAGTTAGAAGAATGTGGTTAAAATTTAAGGGGAAGAAGAAGATAGTGAGAAAATTGGAATTACTACACTTACCTTGTGTAGTGAATAAAGTGTGACTAGTAATGACTTCCAAGTGCAAGATTTTGGTCACCCTTAATGTTAACCTCCAAAGTCAGCCCCTAAAACTACAAAAATAAAAATGGAGTGTCAAAGTTTGGAAAATAAAAAGAGAAGAAGAAAAGGTACCAAAAATTCCATTTCTTACCTTATAGTCCAACTTCTTCACAATTTTTCTTCAAGATGACAAGTCTCTTAACAACTTCAAAGGTCTTCTAGGTATACCTCAAAATCAAAAATCAAACTTAAATTAGAAGGTGAAAGAGATGAGTTAGGTGATATCAAAAATGGATTGAAAAAGACATTTTCCTTACCTTGGTAGTGATGGTTCGAATTTTATGATTTAAGTAGGAAGAATGTTTGTTTTTGTTTAGTTGTTTGAAGAAAGAAGAAGTGTTTGATGATATGAAAAAGATGTTCTTGAAGTTGTGAAGGATGTTTGAAGATGTGAAAGAATTGTGTTTGAAGATTTGAAGATATGAAGATATGTTGTTTGAAGGTTTGAAGATGTGAAGGAATGGTGTTTGAAGATTTGAAGATATGGTGTTTGAAGATTTGAAGATGTGAAGGAATGGTGTTTGAAGATTTGAAGATATGGTGTTTGAAGATTTGAAGATATGAAGAAGTGTTCTTGAAGATATGAAGGAGTGGATGAAGATATACTTAGAGAGATGTTGGAGATTTTAGAGAGAAGTTGGAGAAAATGCTTGAATGATGAATGAGTTTGATAAAAATGATATTTTGAACAATTTTTGATCATCAAAATGGCCCTTGGCCGTTCACAATGAGAGAGGGGGAGGGAGACAAATTTTGTTTTGTTCCAAGGCTTGAAAGGTGTAGCTTGCATGAGGGACAAGGACCTTGGTCAAGGTGTGGTCTTGCATGGGAGGATGAAATTGAAGGGATTGAGGAGGATGTTGGCATGGAATGTTGGGAAGCCTCCAACATGTTGGGTAAGTTTATAATAAAGAATTGGTGTATAAGGTATTGTGTATAAGATTTGAATTAATAGTGTATTAATACACAAGATGAATACATAAGGTGTATGTGTACAAGAGTTGGGAGATATTTCTACACTAAAATACCCATCATGGCCGTCCCTTAAGGGGTATTTGTGGCATTTCCATATTTTGTTTTTATGTCCTAAAATTGATGATAATAGGTGAATAATATCAATCTCCAAAATAACTAGTGATTTGCTTGATCACTTATAAGTCTCATGATCACTTAATCTAATCGAATTCTTAATTCTATAAGGTATAAATCTCTAAAATAAATAGTCTCCTAAAATTCTAAGGTGAGTAGTGAGTACACAAATAATAATAATGATGATTGGTCGAGTGATCATTAATGCGAAGTAGAAGTAATAAATGATTATGATCACAAGTAACAAATAAAAAGAAAAGAAATTAAATGTGAAATATATTTGATCATTAATATTCACCCATCGAAGTGACGCGGTAAAATAGTCAAAAGAATACAAGGACGATACGTGAAACAATTACATTATTGAACAAAAATCGAGGGCTTCACATTCTCTCCTCCTTAAAAGAATTTGGTCCCCAAATTCTCTTCAGAACAACTCTGGATATTGATTCCTCATGTCTTCTTCCATTTCCCATGTTGCGTCTTCGTCTCGGTCGTGGTTCCGCCATACAACTTTAACCATTGGAATCTCTCTATTACGCAATTGACGTACTTCTTTGGTCAATGATTTGATTCCCGGTGTAAGATAAATTTTCCATTAGAGGAGGAGCATCACGAGTGATGATGTGCTCAGGACCTGGTTGATACTTTTTCAATCTCGATACATGGAATACATCATGCATTCTTGCATATTATGTCGGTAACTCTAGTCGGTAGGCCAACTTTCCGATCCTTTGCAAAATCTTTTAAGGTCCAATATATCTCGGACTTAATTTACCTCCTTTCTTTGGATTGATCAATCCTTTTCGTGGCAAGAGTCTGAGAAATACTTCATCTCCGACTTCAAATTCCAAGTCTTTTCTCCTCTTGTCCGCGTAACTCTTTTGGCGCTACGGCTGTACGGATCGGATCCGTTCCTTGATCAACTTGACCTTATCCATAGCTTCCTGAACTAAGTCGACCTTTGGAATCGAGGGTGACTTCCATTTTTCCTTCGGAGTCCATTGGTCATCAATCTCCCAGAGTAGAGGGGATCTACACTTTCGTCCATACAAGGCTTCGTAGGGTGCCATCCCAATCGTGGC
The DNA here is from genome assembly GCA_016081115.2 of Rehmannia glutinosa. NCBI lineage: Eukaryota > Viridiplantae > Streptophyta > Magnoliopsida > Lamiales > Orobanchaceae > Rehmannia > Rehmannia glutinosa. The sequence continues at coordinate 1,990,041 of JABTTQ020002628.1, forward strand.
CTGATAACTGTTATTATAGGCGAACTCGGCCAATGGTAAGTGCGAATCCCAACTTCCTTGGAAATCCAATGTGCAGGCTCGCAACATGTCTTCCAGGGTTTGAATTGTTCGCTCAGACTGGCCATCAGTTTGCAGATGTGCTGCTGTGCTGAAACTTAGCGAGGTACCCAATTCCTCATGTAAGCATTTCCAGAATTTGGAGACAAATCTCGGGTCTCTGTTTGACACTATGTCGGCTGGCACTCCATGCAGTCGAATGATCTCTCGGACATAAATCTGCGCAAGTTTCTGCAAGCTGTCAGTTTTCTTCATAGGTAAGAAGTGTGCAAATTTCGTGAGTCGGTCTACGACTACCCATATAGCATCATCACCTCGTTTGGTCCTTGGTAGATCCGTCACGAAGTCCATCGTTATGTGTTCCCACTTCCACTCCGGAATTCTCAACGGTTGCAATAAACCAGATGGTCGTTGGTGTTCTGCTTTTATTCGTTGACAAGTCAAACATCTCGCAACGAACTCTGCTACCTGGTTCTTCATGTTTACCCACCAATAGTTCTGTTTCAAGTCCTTATACATCTTGTTTCCTCCAGGATGTATAGTGTATTTCGAACGGTGTGCCTCTGCTAGAATCCTGCTCCTAATTTGTTCGTCGCTCGGTACACAAACTCGATTCTGAAATCTGATGATCCCATCTTCATGTACCGAGAATTATGATCCCTCTCCGTTGAGTATCTTCTCTTTCAGTCTTTGAAGTTGTACACTTGTCTCTTGTGCTGTTTTAATCTCATTCAGTAGGTCGGGTTTAGCCGAAATGTTAGCACACGAAATTTGAGTATTGGTTCTTGTCGGATTCTAAGTGCTCAACTCTTCTAATGATTTCCACTCTCGAATCATTAATCTGGCTAAACCCGCCTTTCTACTCAAGGCGTCAGCTACTACGTTAGCCTTTCGGGATGGTATGCTTGAATATCAAGGTGATAGTCTTCTATTAACTCCATCCATCTCCGTTGCCTCAATTGAGTTCCTTCCAAGAGAATAGATACTTTAGGCTCTTATGATCTGTGTAAACCGTGAATGTTGCTCCGTATAGATAGTGTCTCCATTTCTTTAACGGGAACACTATCGCTGACAATTCCAAGTCATGCGTTGGGTAATTCGCTTCATACGGCTTGAGTTTTCGTGATGCATAAGCAATGACTTTTCCTTCCTGCATGAGCACTTTGCTCCTAGTCCTTCCTTTGAAGCATCATTGTAGACGAAGTTTTAAGTTTCCCTTTGGAAGGGCTAGGACTGGAGTTGTAGTAAGTCGTTTCTTCAGCTCTTGGAAACTAGTCTCACACTTGTCATTCCACTCAAACTTGACTTACTTCTGAGTTAGTCGAGTGAATGGTCCGACTACCTTGGAGAAATTCTGGATAAATCTTCGATAATATCCGGCGATCCCAAAGAAACTTCGATCTCTTCGTTACGGACACGGTTGTTTCCATTCAACCACCATGTCTGTACCTTCGAAGGATCTACGATGATCCCAGTGTCGGATACTATGTGTCCCAAGAATGCGACTTCACTAAGCAAAAATTCGCACTTGCTGAATTTGGCATACAACTTGTGCTCTCGTAGTGTCCATATCTTGTTTTAAATACCGTTTTGGAAACGTCTTCTTCACGGATCTTCAGTTGATAATATCCTTGTTGCAAATCAAACTTCGAGTACACCGTCGCTCCTTGAAGTTGATCAAACAGTTCGTCTATCCTCGGGAGGGGATATTTAGTGGTAACATCTAGTCGAGATCATATAATAGTCACATCCTTAATGTATCTTATCCGTGATACCTAAACCACAAGTCAAATTCCCTTACTTAAGCTTGTGCAGGTACTTGAGAATGAATAACACAAGGGTATTATCATTGATCAATATACTTAGTGATTCCCCTACTATCATTTTCCCAATGTAATATCATTAGGTGTCTAGATCCCATAATATATCACATCCAAATCATATACTTCTCAAGAGATATCCTCATTTTCTTCGAGTCTCACCATACCAGGCATTATAATCTCTAAATCACGGATTTTCTAAATCACCTAATGTCCAAATAGAGGAATATCCGGATATCTTAACACTATAACAGCCCAAAAGAGTTCAAATATCCATCCAAAATTCAACTTAGGTCATCTAGTAGTGGTACCCAATCCAAGGCAGAGGAACCTATCCTGGTCAAACAAAACTAAGGCGGATTAGACGAATGTAAGGAAAAGATAAGGAAGAACAAGAACAGAATGACTAAGGAAAGTCAGTCAAGAGTCAACTAAGTCAAATCAAGTATGACTATGGATTCTCCAAGTATAAATTCTGACTTATCATGAACATCAATAATATGGTTCTATGCCATTATTGAAATCGATTTCACACTTAATTAGTCAAGTCGCGGTACTACCCAACACAATCCGAGGGTCCTATCCTGGGTCAGCTCGGTGTAAGTTTCCATATTACAAGCCGAGCTCTGATACCATAACTGTCACGCCCCAAACGGGACGTGACAACGATCAATCACTTAAACATAAATAAATCAACAATCTAAACCAAAGATACCAAACTCCAAGTGAAATAGAGTCTAATGCAGCGGAATTAAAATAAACACGAGTACAAATTACATCTTAAAGTCTGGCGGTATCCGAATACAACCCAAAAGATTATCTGAATTAACTTACAGTCCAAACAGAAATAAAATGGAGTCCAACAACAAATAAAAGTAAAAGGAAATGTCGCTCCACATCACTGATAGGGATTCAATCTGCAGTAGTTCGATGTCTTCAGCGAACTCTTCATCTAAAGGTTAGAAAACAGGAGGGAATGAGATAGAAATCTCAGTGGATGGGGTGATCGTGTGCAAGTGTGGCGATATAAATAGTTAATGAGAGAAATTTAGTTGTATGAAAACGCGTGAGAGATGATGCATGATTTCACACACAGTCCACAAGCGTCGTGATAAATATATTAAGTAACATACTTATATAGCTTAAGAAAATAGTTTGTGGTCACGCAGGCACTATGGTTCAAGCAGACAGGAGGATTGCGTACGGATTTGTAACGCCAATCCTATGCAAGACAAGTAGCGGTTGCGTATGGATATGTAGCGCCAACCCGTTCCGTTCAACTCCGGAATCGTGTGGATCAGACAGCGATTCCTTTGTTCTTCCTTGTAACTCCCCGTTCATGATGGTCAAAGACCTGTCACCTTATCGCTCCGTAGGCAAAGACAAAATCCACGTTGGAGCTAGCAAGGCTCGGATTCGTCATAATCATGATTATACCTCAAGTACTACGACCCGCTTCCCTTGGACAAACTCCGTCCCTCAGTTGCAGGATTAGAACGATGGGGCCGGAGAGTAGAATAGCAACCGAGCTGCCCGGTTCCATCCCCGACGTATCCATTCCGACTGTGAGCTCGACACACCAAGTTGACTCAGGCAGGAAATTAAGTACACGTTCAAGTAGTCAACCAGGCAGTCGAGTATTATTGATTCGGGAAGCAGTTCATGAAAAGTTCTCAAAAATTTGCACGAGATGGTTATGGCGTTGGTGAAGTTATTGGGATGAAGATAAGTATCGGGAGGATAAGTAGTCTTCGATATCTTAAGGATTAGGAGGAACATAAGTCCCGTTATAGATTCGAAATCGCGAGGGAGGAAGTCGCCCGCGATAGGGTATTAATGTCGGTCAAGACGATCCGATAAGTCAAGGGATTTTTTTTTAAGGAAATAAAATATTTTAATTAAATATTAAAGTCAGAGGGTCCAGGGCTGTTTCTTTAAAAGAAAATAATTTGAGTTAGGTCCTTATAAAAATAAAATTTACAATTAGCCCCGTTTTGTCAAAACCAATACTTTTGGGGTTAAAAGTTAAATAAATAAATGTCCCGACCTTGAAAAATTATGAGGTCAGTTCCTAAATTCTATAAATTGTTCAGAGATTCAGGTTTTTAAAGTTTTGAGGTCGAGTTTTTATAAAATTCTCACATTGGCCCCAAATTTGTTAAAATTGTCATTTCGGGCCCTAAGTTTAAAATAATCGGAACTCACAAACCGGAAGGGCTTCTAATGTGATTCCAGTTGGAAAATGTCACTAAGGTTAGTGGGATATTGGGACAAAAACAGTTTTAAAACGTCATAAGTATAGGTCCCTTAACCTTTGAAAATCTCATTTTTGTCCCATTTTGAAATAATTGCCTTTAAGGCTTTTAGGGGTCCAATTGTTATGAAATTTGAACCTTGGGTCCAAAATATAATTATGTTATATGTAAATTAGTATTTCCAGGTACGTGGGCTGTATAAGTCCTGGAAATTTCATTTGGGTCCTCAAGTTTAATCTTTTACAATTTGGTCCCTCAAGTTTTATAAAATTACTTTCCAAGCTCTAAACACTTGGATTTCTGGAATACACTTAAAATATGTTATTTCCAGTCCCTTAAGAGTTAAAATTTCAAATTTTAAAATTAGGGTCTGGTACAGTTTCGAAATTTACAAAATAGCCCTTAAACTTCTCAAATTTTACAATCTAGTCCTTGGGCTTTTAAGGGTTGATTTTATTTATCTAAAAACTCTTAAAACTTTATTAAAATGTCAAAACATCATTTTTGAACCTGACTACAGTCCCAAAAATCAAAAATTACAGAGGGGTCCCTTAAGTTTTATTTTCTTGCAATTAAGTCCACCAACTTTCCGTTTTTGCATTTTAAGTCCAAAAATCGAAATTTAATCAATTATGCTCGACTTTTCCAGGTTATAGGCCATACAAAACATATATTTCAAGAGTCATACACTTACATAACCATCTCATACAAGAATTTATCAAATATGACAATAAAGTGTACATGTATGTCCTAATTTTCGGTAAATCGCATTTTGAGCAACACTTGAGAAATTTTTCCAACTTGATACAAGAAAATAGCATGAAATACATAATATATATCTCAAATGCTCAATAACAAAATACTACATGCATTTTTATGAATTAAAACACCTAGAAGTTGAAAGGATTTTTCCACCCACCTTAAAGTTCGGTTTGTTGGGAAAAAATAAAATAAATCTCTCTCGATGAAGGAGTGACTTAGGTCAGCCCCTAAGTCAAGGAATATCAAAAAAATATAGGAGTTAGAAGAATGTGGTTAAAATTTAAAGAGAAGAAGAAGATAGTGAGAAAATTGGAATTACTACACTTACCTTGTGTAGTGAATAAAGTGTGACTAGTAATGACTTCCAAGTGGAAGATTTTGGTCACCCTTAATGTTAACCTCCAAAGTCAGCCCCTAAAACTCCAAAAATAAAAATGGAGTGTCAAAGTTTGGAAAATAAAAAGAGAAGAAGAAAAGGTACCAAAAATTCCATTTCTTACCTTATAGTCCAACTTCTTCACAATTTTTCTTCAAGATGACAAGTCTCTTAACAACTTCAAAGGTCTTCTAGGTATACCTCAAAATCAAAAATCAAACTTAAATTAGAAGGTGAAAGAGATGAGTTAGGTGATATCAAAAATGGATTGAAAAAGACATTTTCCTTACCTTGGTAGTGATGGTTCGAATTTTATGATTTAAGTAGGAAGAATGATTGTTTTTGTTTAGTTGTTTGAAGAAAGAAGAAGTGTTTGATGATATGAAGAAGATGTTCTTGAAGTTGTGAAGGATGTTTGAAGATGTGAAGGAATTGTGTTTGAAGATTTGAAGATATGAAGATATGTTGTTTGAAGGTTTGAAGATGTGAAGGAATGGTGTTTGAAGAGAGGGGGAGGGAGACAAATTTTGTTTTGTTCCAAGGCTTGAAAGGTGTAGCTTGCATGAGGGACAAGGACCTTGGTCAAGGTGTGGTCTTGCATGGGAGGATGAAATTGAAGGGATTGAGGAGGATGTTGGCATGGAATGTTGGGAAGCCTCCAACATGTTGGGTAAGTTTATAATAAAGAATTGGTGTATAAGGTATTGTGTATAAGATTTGAATTAATGGTGTATTAATACACAAGATGAATACATAAGGTGTATGTGTACAAGAGTTGGGAGATATTTCTACACTAAAAATACCCATCATGGCCGTCCCTTAAGGGGTATTTGTGGCATTTCCATATTTTGTTTTTATGTCCCAAAATTGATGATAATAGGTGAATAATATCAATCTCCAAAATAACTAGTGATTTGCTTGATCACTTATAAGTCTCATGATCACTTAATCTAATCGAATTCTTAATTCTATAAGGTATAAATCTCTAAAATAAATAGTCTCCTAAAATTCTAAGGTGACTAGTGAGTACACAAATAATAATAATGATGATTGGTCGAGCGATCATTAATGCGAAGTAGAAGTAATAAATGATTATGATCACAAGTAACAAATAAAAAGAAAAGAAATTAAATGCGAAATATATTTATCATTAATATTCACCCATCGAAGTGACGCGGTAAAATAGTCAAAAGAATACAAGGACGATACGTGAAACAATTACATTATTGAACAAAAATCGAGGGCTTCACATGAAACGCGTTAAATTGTGGAGAAATGATAGTAAGCTTTCAATAATGTTGGTGTATTCATCAACTAGATAGAGAATCAAAATCTAATTAACTCACAAGAAGCACGTGCATATCATGTGATTTTGGTCACTCACTAAAAAACCTATCTTTTACCTTAACTCGTATGAAGCACGTGCCTATCACGTGGTTTATACGAGTTTGCTAAAGTATTATACAACTTATTAATATTTTTATTGAGTAATATTTAAATATATGAATGTTGTTTTACATAACTTAGAAGATCAAGAAAGACGACATCGATATGATTTCAAGTGATGATATTTATAAAGAAACTATCAATAGTCTTAGAAAAGTAGAAACAAGTGTACGAAGAGATTACTGACATCAAATAGCAAGAAGATTTCTCCTACCATTAAAATCGGACAAGAAAAGGTGTATTGCAATTTCATCCAACATAAAGAACTTATTTATGTTGTTCTTTTGTTATTATTGTTATTAGATTTCTATTTTGTTCACTGTATATCTTATTCCAATATTAACTTCGTTTAATAATAGTAAATCAATTAATTGTTTTCTTTTTTCTAGGTTCCTTGAAAGTATTCATATCTTATACATGAATTGTAACTATTTTTGTTCATAAAATACTTTCCACATTTTTATTTTACACCATTGAATTATTACAATTAAATAACTAATTTAAGTAATTATATCAACACATGCAATGCACATGTATCTCACTAGTTACATGGAATTCCTATATTATATAAATATATAATTAGAACGAATATCAGTCGGGCTTACAAGTACCTCGATATACATTAATTCCATTGGGAATCATATTATCACGGATGAGGGAAAAAGCTACAAACATTTATAAATGCACGAAGAATGAACGAGTTAAAATGTTCATACTTTTCGGATTTCCATATTAGAAAAACAACAAATTGATCTCCCCCATCTCTACACAAACAAAACTCGAAAATGAGCCGATACCCTGAAGTGAAGTGGCTAAAGGGAGGACAAGACATATCTACTATTTTGTTGCCAGATGCAAAAGATCATAAGGTCAATGTTAACCTTAAAGAAACATTTACATTTTCTGCCACTGCTGGGACAGACAACAATATCTATGAAGTCAATTAGATCAACTTGATAAAGTTAATGTGGATGGGTGCAAAACTACATTGTTTAATAAACATGTTTTTGAATTTTCTGAAACATGTTATGTCATACATTAGTTTATTGTTATATCGATTTCTAGAATTTTTCTACTTGTTTCAGCATTAATACATTGTTTATGAAACATGCCCTTGTTTAAAAAATATAATTCTCGATCGTAGAAGACCAAAAATATATCTCCATTCTCCTAACAAAACAAAACCAAGTGGAATGGTGGAAATACTTGGTGAAGGGTGAGCCGTGATCGACACCCAGGTTGAAAATCAGAAAATAGTAAATAGTGCGATCTAAATCCTGGAATGCGTTAAATTGTGGAGAAATGAGAGTAAGCTTCCAATAATGTCGGTGTATTCTTTAACTAGATAGAGAATCAAAATCTAATTAACTCACAAGAAGCACATGCATATCATGTGATTTTGGTCACTCACTAAAAAACCTATCTTTTACCTTAACTCGTATGAATCATGTGCATATCACGTGGTTCATACAGGTGGTCACTCACTAAAAAACCTATCTTTTACCTTAACTCGTATGAATCACGTGCATATCACGTGGTTCATACAGGTTTTCTAAAGTATTATACAACTTATTAATATTTTTATTGAGTAATATTTAAATATATGAATGTTGTTTTACATAACTTAGAAGATCAAGAAAGACGACATCGATATGATTTCAAGTGATAATATTTATAAAGAAACTATCAATAGTCTTAGAAAAGTGTACAGAGAGATTACTAAAATCAGATAGCAAGAAGATTTCTCCTATCATTAAAATCGGACAAGAATAGGTGTATTGCAATTTCATCCAACATAAGGAACTTATTTATGTTGTTCTTTTATTATTATTGTTATTAGATTTTTATTTTGTTCATTGTATATCTTATTCCAATATTCGCCGTTTAATAATAGTAAATCAATTAATTTTTTCTTTTTTTAGGTGCCTTGAAAGTATTCATATCTTATACATGAACTGTAACTATTTTTGTTTATAAAATACTTTCCACATTTTTATTTTACACCATTGAATTATTACAATTAAATAACTAATTTAAGTAATTATATCAACACATGCAATGCACATGTATCTCACTAGTTACATGGAATTCCTATATTATATAAATATATAATTAGAACGAATATCAGTCGGGCTTACAAGTACCTCGATATACATTAATTCCATTGGGAATCATATTATCACGGATGAGGGAAAAAGCTACAAACATTTATAAATGCACGAAGAATGAACGAGTTAAAATGTTCATACTTTTCGGATTTCCATATGAGAAAAACTACAAATTGATCTCCCCCATCTCTACACAAACAAAACTCGAAAATGAGCCGATACCCTGAAGTGAAGTGGCTAAAGGGAGGACAAGACATATCTACTATTTTGTTGCCAGATGCAAAAGATCATAAGGTCAATGTTAACCTTAAAGAAACATTTACATTTTCTGCCACGGGACAGACAACAATATCTATGAAGTCAATTAGATCAACTTGATAAAGTTAATGTGGATGGGTGCAAAACTACATTGTTTAATAAACATGTTTTTGAATTTTCTGAAACATGTTATGTCATACATTAGTTTATTGTTATATCGATTTCTAGAATTTTTCTACTTGTTTCAGCATTAATACATTGTTTATGAAACATGCCCTTGTTTAAAAAATATAATTCTCGATCGTAGAAGACCAAAAATATATCTCCATTCTCCTAACAAAACAAAACCAAGTGGAATGGTGGAAATACTTGGTGAAGGGTGAGCCGTGATCGACACCCAGGTTGAAAATCAGAAAATAGTAAATAGTGCGATCTAAATCCTGGAATGCGTTAAATTGTGGAGAAATGAGAGTAAGCTTCCAATAATGTCGGTGTATTCTTTAACTAGATAGAGAATCAAAATCTAATTAACTCACAAGAAGCACATGCATATCATGTGATTTTGGTCACTCACTAAAAAACCTATCTTTTACCTTAACTCGTATGAATCACGTGCATATCACGTGGTTCATACAGGTGGTCACTCACTAAAAAACCTATCTTTTACCTTAACTCGTATGAATCACGTGCATATCACGTGGTTCATACAGGTTTTCTAAAGTATTATACAACTTATTAATATTTTTATTGAGTAATATTTAAATATATGAATGTTGTTTTACATAACTTAGAAGATCAAGAAAGACGACATCGATATGATTTCAAGTGATAATATTTATAAAGAAACTATCAATAGTCTTAGAAAAGTGTACAGAGAGATTACTAAAATCAGATAGCAAGAAGATTTCTCCTATCATTAAAATCGGACAAGAATAGGTGTATTGCAATTTCATCCAACATAAGGAACTTATTTATGTTGTTCTTTTATTATTATTGTTATTAGATTTTTATTTTGTTCATTGTATATCTTATTCCAATATTCGCCGTTTAATAATAGTAAATCAATTAATTTTTTTTTTTTTTTTTAGGTGCCTTGAAAGTATTCATATCTTATACATGAATCAGTAACTATTTTTGTTTATAAAATACTTTCCACATTTTTATTTTACACCATTGAATTATTACAATTAAATAACTAATTTAAGTAATTATATCAACACATGCAATGCACATGTATCTCACTAGTTACATGGAATTCCTATATTATATAAATATATAATTAGAACGAATATCGATCGGGCTTACAAGTACCTCGATATACATTAATTCCATTGGGAATCATATTATCACGGATGAGGGAAAAAGCTACAAACATTTATAAATGCACGAAGAATGAACGAGTTAAAATGTTCATACTTTTCGGATTTCCATATGAGAAAAACTACAAATTGATCTCCCCATCTCTACACAAACAAAACTCGAAAATGAGCCGATACCCGAAGTGAAGTGGCTAAAGGGAGGACAAGACATATCTACTATTTTGTTGCGGATGCAAAAGATCATAAGGTCAATGTTAACCTTAAAGAAACATTTACATTTTCTGCCACTGCTGGGACAGACAACAATATCTATGAAGTCAATTAGATCAACTTGATAAAGTTAATGTGGATGGGTGCAAAACTACATTGTTTAATAAACATGTTTTTGAATTTTCTGAAACATGTTATGTCATACATTAGTTTATTGTTATATCGATTTCTAGAATTTTTCTACTTGTTTCAGCATTAATACATTGTTTATGAAACATGCCCTTGTTTAAAAAATATAATTCTCGATCGTAGAAGACCAAAAATATATCTCCATTCTCCTAACAAAACAAAACCAAGTGGAATGGTGGAAATACTTGGTGAAGGGTGAGTCGTGATCGACACCCAGGTTGAAAATCAGAAAATAGTAAATAGTGCGATCTAAATCCTGGAATGCGTTAAATTGTGGAGAAATGAGAGTAAGCTTCCAATAATGTCGGTGTATTCTTTAACTAGATAGAGAATCAAAATCTAATTAACTCACAAGAAGCACATGCATATCATGTGATTTTGGTCACTCACTAAAAAACCTATCTTTTACCTTAACTCGTATGAATCACGTGCATATCACGTGGTTCATACAGGTGGTCACTCACTAAAAAACCTATCTTTTACCTTAACTCGTATGAATCACGTGCATATCACGTGGTTCATACAGGTTTTCTAAAGTATTATACAACTTATTAATATTTTTATTGAGTAATATTTAAATATATGAATGTTGTTTTACATAACTTAGAAGATCAAGAAAGACGACATCGATATGATTTCAAGTGATAATATTTATAAAGAAACTATCAATAGTCTTAGAAAAGTGTGTACGAGAGAGAGATTACTAAAATCAGATAGCAAGAAGATTTCTCCTATCATTAAAATCGGACAAGAATAGGTGTATTGCAATTTCATCCAACATAAGGAACTTATTTATGTTGTTCTTTTATTATTATTGTTATTAGATTTTTATTTTGTTCATTGTATATCTTATTCCAATATTCGCTTCGTTTAATAATAGTAAATCAATTAATTTTTTTCTTTTTTTTAGGTGCCTTGAAAGTATTCATATCTTATACATGAACTGTAACTATTTTTGTTTATAAAATACTTTCCACATTTTTATTTTACACCATTGAATTATTACAATTAAATAACTAATTTAAGTAATTATATCAACACATGCAATGCACATGTATCTCACTAGTTACATGGAATTCCTATATTATATAAATATATAATTAGAACGAATATCGATCGGGCTTACAAGTACTCGATATACATTAATTCCATTGGGAATCATATTATCACGGATGAGGGAAAAAGCTACAAACATTTATAAATGCACGAAGAAATAACGAGTTAAAATGTTCGTACTTTTCGAATTTCCATATGAGAAAAACAACAAATTGATCTTCCCCATCTCTACACAAACAAAACTCGAAAATGAGCCGATACCCTGAAGTGAAGTGGCTAAAGGGAGGACAAGACATATCTACTATTTTGTTGCCAGATGCAAAAGATCATAAGGTCAATGTTAACCTTAAAGAAACATTTACATTTTTCGCCACCATTCTTGGGGGGAGACAACAATATCTATGAAGTCAATTAGATCTACTTGATAAAGTTAATGTGGATGGGTGCAAAACTACATTGTTTAATAAACATGTTATGTCATACATCAGTTTATTGTTATATCGATTTCTAGAATTTTTCTACTTGTTTCAGCATTAATACATTGTTTATGAAACATGCCCTTGTTTAAAAAATATAATTCTCGATCGTAGAAGACCAAAAATATATCTCCATTCTCCTAACAAAACAAAACCAAGTGGAATGGTGGAAATACTTGGTGAAGGGTGAGCCGTGATCGACACCCAGGTTGAAAATCAGAAAATAGTAAATAGTGCGATCTAAATCCTGGAATGCGTTAAATTGTGGAGAAATGAGAGTAAGCTTCCAATAATGTCGGTGTATTCTTTAACTAGATAGAGAATCAAAATCTAATTAACTCACAAAAAGCACGTGCATATCATGTGATTTTGGTCACTCACTAAAAAACCTATCTTTTACCTTAACTCGTATGAAGCACGCGCATATCACGTGGTTCATACAGGTGGTCACTCACTAAAAAACCTATCTTTTACCTTAACTCGTATGAATCACGTGCATATCACGTGGTTCATACAGGTTTTCTAAAGTATTATACAACTTATTAATATTTTTATTGAGTAATATTTAAATATATGAATGTTGTTTTACATAACTTAGAAGATCAAGAAAGACGACATCGATATGATTTCAAGTGATAATATTTATAAAGAAACTATCAATAGTCTTAGAAAAGTGTACAGAGAGATTACTAAAATCAGATAGCAAGAAGATTTCTCCTATCATTAAAATCGGACAAGAATAGGTGTATTGCAATTTCATCCAACATAAGGAACTTATTTATGTTGTTCTTTTATTATTATTGTTATTAGATTTTTATTTTGTTCATTGTATATCTTATTCCAATATTCGCTTCGTTTAATAATAGTAAATCAATTAATTTTTTTCTTTTTTTTAGGTGCCTTGAAAGTATTCATATCTTATACATGAACTGTAACTATTTTTGTTTATAAAATACTTTCCACATTTTTATTTTACACCATTGAATTATTACAATTAAATAACTAATTTAAGTAATTATATCAACACATGCAATGCACATGTATCTCACTAGTTACATGGAATTCCTATATTATATAAATATATAATTAGAACGAATATCAGTCGGGCTTACAAGTACCTCGATATACATTAATTCCATTGGGAATCATATTATCACGGATGAGGGAAAAAGCTACAAACATTTATAAATGCACGAAGAATGAACGAGTTAAAATGTTCATACTTTTCGGATTTCCATATGAGAAAAACAACAAATTGATCTCCCCCATCTCTACACAAACAAAACTCGAAAATGAGCCGATACCCTGAAGTGAAGTGGCTAAAGGGAGGACAAGACATATCTACTATTTTGTTGCCAGATGCAAAAGATCATAAGGTCAATGTTAACCTTAAAGAAACATTTACATTTTCTGCCACTGCTGGGACAGACAACAATATCTATGAAGTCAATTAGATCAACTTGATAAAGTTAATGTGGATGGGTGCAAAACTACATTGTTTAATAAACATGTTTTTGAATTTTCTGAAACATGTTATGTCATACATTAGTTTATTGTTATATCGATTTCTAGAATTTTTCTACTTGTTTCAGCATTAATACATTGTTTATGAAACATGCCCTTGTTTAAAAAATATAATTCTCGATCGTAGAAGACCAAAAATATATCTCCATTCTCCTAACAAAACAAAACCAAGTGGAATGGTGGAAATACTTGGTGAAGGGTGAGCTGTGATCGACACCCAGGTTGAAAATCAGAAAATAGTAAATAGTGCGATCTAAATCCTGGAATGCGTTAAATTGTGGAGAAATGAGAGTAAGCTTCCAATAATGTCGGTGTATTCTTTAACTAGATAGAGAATCAAAATCTAATTAACTCACAAAAAGCACGTGCATATCATGTGATTTTGGTCACTCACTAAAAAACCTATCTTTTACCTTAACTCGTATGAAGCACGCGCATATCACGTGGTTCATACAAGTTTTCTAAAGTATTATACAACTTATTAATATTTTTATTGAGTAATATTTAAATATATGAATGTTGTTTTACATAACTTAGAAGATCAAGAAAGACGACATCGATATGATTTCAAGTGATGATATTTATAAAGAAACTATCAATAGTCTTAGAAACAAGTGTACGGAGAGATTACTGATATCAAATAGCAAGAAGATTTCTCCTACCATTAAAATCAGACAAGAAAAGGTGTTTTGCAATTTCATCCATCATAAGGAACTTATATATGTTGTTCTTTTATTATTATTGTTATTAGATTTCTATTTTGTTCACTGTATATCTTATTCCAATATTCACTTCGTTTAATAATAGTAAATCAATTATTTTTTTTCTTTTTTTTAGGTGCCTTGAAAATATTCATATCTTATACATGAATTGTAACTATTTTTGTTTATAAAATACTTTCCACATTTTTATTTTACACCATTGAATTATTACAATTAAATAACTAATTTAAGTAATAATATCGACACGTGCAATGCACGTGTATCTCACTAGTTACATGAAATTCCTACATTATATAAATATATAATTAGAACGAATATCAGTCAGGGTTACAAGTCCCTCGATATCCATTAATTCCATTGGGAATCATATTATCACGGATAAGGGAAAAAGCTGCAAACATTTACAAATGCACGAAGAAAGAACGAGTTAAAATGTTCATACTTTTCGGATTTCCATATGAGAAAAACAACAAATTGATCTCCCCCATCTCTACACAAATAAAACTCGAAAATGAGCCGATACCCTGAAGTGAAGTGGCTAAAGGGAGGACAAGACATATCTACTATTTTGTTGCCAGATGCAAAAGATCATAAGGTCAATGTTAACCTTAAAGAAACATTTACATTTTCTGCCACTGCTGGGACAGGCAACAATATCTATGGAGTTAATTTGATCTACTTGATAAAGTTAATGTGGATGGGTGCAAAACTACATTGTTTAATAAACATGTTTTTGAATTTTCTGAAACATGTTATGTCATACATTAGTTTATTGTTATATCGATTTCTAGAATTTTTCTACTTGTTTCAGCATTAATACATTGTTTATGAAACATGCCCTTGTTTAAAAAATATAATTCTCGATCGTAGAAGACCAAAAATATATCTTCATTCTCCTAACAAAACAAAACCAAGTGGAATGGTGGAAATACTTGGTGAAGGGTGAGCGGTGATCGACACCCAGGTTGAAATTCAGAAAATAGTAAATAGTGCGATCTAAATCCTGGAACGCGTTAAATTGTGGAGAAATGATAGTAAGCTTTAAATAATGTCGGTTTATTCTTCAACTAGATAGAGAATCAAAATCTAATTAACTCACAAAAAGCACGTGCATATCATGTGATTTTGGTCACTCACTAAAAAACCTATCTTTTACCTTAACTCGTATGAAGCACGTGCATATCACGTGGTTCATACAAGTTTTCTAAAGTATTATACAACTTATTAATATTTTTATTGAGTAATATTTAAATATACGAATGTTGTTTTACAGAACTTAGAAGATCAAGAAAGACGACATCGATATGATTTCAAGTGATTCATATCTTATACATGAATTGTAACTATTTTTGTTTATAAAATACTTTCCACATTTCTATTTTATACCATTGAATTATTACAATTAAATAACTAATTTAAGTAATAATATCAACACGTGCAATGCACGTGTATCTCACTAGTTACATGAAATTCCTACATTATATAAATATATAATTAGAACGAATATCAGTCGGGGTTACAAGTTCCTCGATATCCATTAATTCCATTGGGAATCATATTATCACGGATAAGGGAAAAAGCTACAAACATTTACAAATGCACGAAGAAAGAACGAGTTAAAATGTTCATACTTTTCGGATTTCCATATGAGAAAAACAACAAATTGATCTCCCCCATCTCTACACAAACAAAACTCGAAAATGAGCCGATACCCGGAAGTGAAGTGGCTAAAGGGAGGACAAGACATATCTACTATTTTGTTGCAAGATGCAAAAGATCATAAGGTCAATGTTAACCTTTAAGAAACATTTACATTTTCTGCCACTGCTGGGACATGCAACAATATATATGAAGTCAATTAGATCTACTTGGTAAAGTTAATGTGGATGAGTGCAAAACTACATTGTTTAATAAACATGTTTTTGAATTTTCTGAAACATGTTATGTCATACATTAGTTTATTGTTATATCGATTTCTAGAATTTTTCTACTTGTTTCAAAGATTAATACATTGTTTATGAAACATGCCCTTGTTTAAAAAATATAATTCTCGATCGTAGAAGACCAAAAATATATCTCCATTCTCCTAACAAAACAAAACCAAGTGGAATGGTGGAAATACTTGGTGAAGGTTGAGCGGTGATCGACACCCAGGTTGAAAATCAGAAAATAGTAAATAGTGCGATCTAAACCCTGGAACGCGTTAAATTGTGGAGAAATGATAGTAAGCTTTCAATAATGTCGGTGTATTCTTTAACTAGATAGAGAATCAAAATCTAATTAACTGACAAGAAGCACGTGCATATCATGTGATTTTGGTCACTCACTAAAAAACCTATCTTTTACCTTAACTCGTATGAAGCACGTGCATATCACGTGGTTCATACAAGTTTTCTAAAGTATTATACAACTTATTAAAATTTTTATTGAGTAATATTTAAATATACGAATGTTGTTTTACAGAACTTAGAAGATCAAGAAAGACGACATCGATATGATTTCAAGTGATTCATATCTTATACATGAATTGTAACTATTTTTGTTTATAAAATACTTTCCACATTTCTATTTTACACCATTGAATTATTACAATTAAATAACTAATTTAAGTAATAATATCAACACGTGCAATGCACGTGTATCTCACTAGTTACATGAAATTCCTACATTATATAAATATATAATTAGAACGAATATCAGTCGGGGTTACAAGTCCCTCGATATCCATTAATTCCATTGGTAATCATATTATCACGGATAAGGGAAAAAGCTACAAACATTTACAAATGCACGAAGAAAGAACGAGTTAAAATGTTCATACTTTTCGGATTTCCATAGGAGAAAAACAACAAATTGATCTCCCCCATCTCTACACAAACAAAACTCGAAAATGAGCCGATACCCGGAAGTGAAGTGGCTAAAGGGAGGACAAGACATATCTACTATTTTGTTGCAAGATGCAAAAGATCATAAGGTCAATGTTAACCTTAAAGAAACATTTACATTTTTCGCTTTCTGCCACTGTTGGGACAGCAACAATATATATGAAGTCAATTAGATCTACTTGGTAAAGTTAATGTGGATGAGTGCAAAACTACATTGTTTAATAAACATGTTTTTGAATTTTCAGAAACATGTTATGTCATACATTAGTTTATTGTTATATCGATTTCTAGAATTTTTCTACTTGTTTCAGCATTAATACATTGTTTATGAAACATGCCCTTGTTTAAAAAATATAATTCTCGATCGTAGATGACCAAAAATATATCTCCATTCTCCTAACAAAACAAAACCAAGTGGAATGATGGAAATACTTGGTGAAGGGTGAGCGGTGATCGATACCCAGGTTGAAAATCAGAAAATAGTAAATAGTGCGATCTAAACCCTGGGACGCGTTAAATTGTGGAGAAATGATAGTAAGCTTTCAATAATGTCGGTGTATTCTTTAACTAGATAGAGAATCAAAATCTAATTAACTGACAACAAGCACGTGCATATCATGTGATTTTGGTCACTCACTAAAAAACCTATCTTTTACCTTAACTCGTATGAAGCACGTGCATATCACGTGGTTCATACAAGTTTTCTAAAGTATTATTCAACTTATTAATATTTTTATTGAGTAATATTTAAATATACCAATGTTGTTTTACAGAACTTAGAAGATCAAGAAAGATGACATCGATATGATTTCAAGTGATTCATATCTTATACATGAATTGTAACTATTTTTGTTTATAAAATACTTTCCACATTTCTATTTTACACCATTGAATTATTACAATTAAATAACTAATTTAAGTAATAATATCAACATGTGCAATGCACGTGTATCTCACTAGTTACATGAAATTCCTACATTATATAAATATATAATTAGAACGAATATCAGTCGGGGTTACAAGTCCCTCGATATCCATTAATTCCATTGGGAATCATATTATCACGGATAAGGGAAAAAGCTACAAACATTTACAAATGCACGAAGAAAGAACGAGTTAAAATGTTCATACTTTTCGGATTTGCATATGAGAAAAACAACAAATTGATCTCCCCAATCTCTACACAAACAAAACTCGAAAATGAGCCGATACCCTGAAGTGAAGTGGCTAAAGGGAGGACAAGACATATCTACTATTTTGTTGCAAGATGCAAAAGATCATAAGGTCAATGTTAACCTTAAAGAAACATTTACATTTTCTGCCACTGCTGGGACAGGCAACAATATATATGAAGTCAATTAGATCTACTTGGTAAAGTTAATGTGGATGAGTGCAAAACTACATTGTTTAATAAACATGTTTTTGAATTTTCAGAAACATGTTATCTCATACATTAGTTTATTGTTATATCGATTTCTAGAATTTTTCTACTTGTTTCAGCATTAATACATTGTTTATGAAACATGCCCTTGTTTAAAAAATATAATTCTCGATCGTAGAAGACCAAAAATATATCTCCATTCTCCTAACAAAACAAAACCAAGTGGAATGATGGAAATACTTGGTGAAGGGTGAGCGGTGATCGACACCCAGGTTGAAAATCAGAAAATAGTAAATAGTGCGATCTAAACCCTGGAACGCGTTAAATTGTGGAGAAATGATAGTAAGCTTTCAATAATGTCGGTGTAATCTTTAACTAGATAGAGAATCAAAATCTAATTAACTGACAAGAAGCACGTGCATATCATGTGATTTTGGTCACTCACTAAAAAACCTATATTTTACCTTAACTCGTATGAAGCACGTGCATATCACGTGGTTCATACAAGTTTTCTAAAGTATTATACAACTTATTAATATTTTTATTGAGTAATATTTAAATATACGAATGTTGTTTTACAGAACTTAGAAGATCAAGAAAGACGATATCGATATGATTTCAAGTGATTCATATCTTATACATGAATTGTAACTATTTTTGTTTATAAAATACTTTCCACATTTCTATTTTACACCATTGAATTATTACAATTAAATAACTAATTTAAGTAATAATATCAACACGTGCAATGCACGTGTATCTCACTAGTTACATGAAATTCCTACATTATATAAATATATAATTAGAACGAATATCAGTCGGGGTTACAAGTCCCTCGATATCCATTAATTCCATTGGGAATCATATTATCACGGATAAGGGAAAAAGCTACAAACATTTACAAATGCACGAAGAAAGAACGAGTTAAAATGTTCATACTTTTCGGATTTGCATATGAGAAAAACAACAAATTGATCTCCCCCATCTCTACACAAACAAAACTCGAAAATGAGCCGATACCCTGAAGTGAAGTGGCTAAAGGGAGGACAACACATATCTACTATTTTGTTGCAAGATGCAAAAGATCATAAGCTCAATGTTAACCTTAAAGAAACATTTACATTTTCTGCCACTGATGGGACAGGCAACAATATATATGAAGTCAATTAGATCTACTTGGTAAAGTTAATCTGGATGAGTGCAAAACTACATTGTTTAATAAACATGTTTTTGAATTTTCAGAAACATGTTATGTCATACATTAGTTTATTGTTATATCGATTTCTAGAATTTTTCTACTTGTTTCAGCATTAATACATTGTTTATGAAACATGCCCTTGTTTAAAAAATATAATTCTCGATCGTATAAGACCAAAAATATATCTCCATTCTCCTAACAAAACAAAACCAAGTGGAATGGTGGAAATACTTGGTGAAGGGTGAGCGGTGATCGACACCCAGGTTGAAAATCAGAAAATAGTAAATAGTGCGATCTAAACCCTGGAACGCGTTAAATTGTGGAGAAATGATATTAAGCTTTCAATAATGTCAGTGTATTCTTTAACTAGATAGAGAATCAAAATCTAATTAACTGACAAGAAGCACGTGCATATCATGTGATTTTGGTCACTCACTAAAAAACCTATCTTTTACCTTAACTCGTATGAAGCACGTGCATATCACGTGGTTCATACAAGTTTTCTAAAGTATTATACAACTTATTAATATTTGTATTGAGTAATATTTAAATATACGAATGTTATTTTACAGAATTTAGAAGATCAAGAAAGACGACATCGATATGATTTCAAGTGATGATATTTATAAAGAAACTATCAATAGTCTTAGAAACAAGTGTACAGAGAGATTACTGAAATCAGATAGCAAGAAGATTTCTCCTATCATTAAAATCGGACAAGAATAGGTGTATTGCAGTTTCATCCAACATAAGGAACTTATTTATGTTGTTCTTTTATTATTATTGTTATTAGATTTCTATTTTGTTCATTGTATATCTTATTCCAATATTCACTTCGTTTAATAATAGTAAATCAATTATATTTTTTTTTTTTTTTTTAGGTGCCTTGAAAGTATTCATATCTTATACATGAATTGTAACTATTTTTGTTTATAAAATACTTTCCACATTTTTATTTTACACCATTGAATTATTATAATTAAATAACTAATTTAAGTAATTATATCAACACGTGCAATGCACGTGTAACTCACTAGTTACATGGAATTCCTATTATATAAATATATAATTAGAACGAATATCAGTCGGGGTTACAAGTCCCTCGATCCCCATTAATTCCATTGGGAATCATATTATCACGAATGAGGGAAAAAGCAACAAACATTTACAAATGCACGAAGAAAGAACGAGTTAAAATGTTCATACTTTTCAGATTTCCATATGAGGAAAACAACAAATAGATCTCCCCCATCTCTACACAAACAAAACTCAAAAATGAGTCGATACCCTGAAGTGAAGTATTTAAAGGGAGGACAAGACATATCTACTATTTTGTTTCCAGATGCAAAAGATCATAAGGTCAATGTTGACCTTGAAGGAACATTTACATTTTCTGCCACTGCTGGGACAAACAACAATATCTATGAAGTCAATTAGATCTACTTGGTAAAGTTAATGTGGATGAGTGCAAAACTACATTGTTTAATAAACATGTTTTTGAATTTTATGAAACATGTTATGTCATACATTAGTTTATTGTTATATCTATTTCTAGAATTTTTCTACTTGTTTCAGCATTAATACATTGTTTATGAAACATGCCCTTGTTTAAAAAAAATAATTCTCGATCGTAGAGGACTAAAAATATATCTCCATTCTCCTAACAAAACAAAACCAAGTGGAATGGTGGAAATACTTGGTGAAGGGTGAGCGGTGATCGACACCCAGGTTGAAAATCAGAAAATAGTAAATAGTGCGATCTAAATCCTGAAACGCGTTAAATTGTGGAGAAATGATAGTAAGCTTTCAATAATGTCGGTTTATTCTTCAACTAGATAGAGAATCAAAATCTAATTAACTCACAAGAAGCACGTGCATATCATGTGATTTTGGTCACTCACTAGAAAACCTATCTTTTACCTTAACTCGTCTTAAGCACGTGCATATCACGTGGTCCATACAAGTTTTCTAAAGTATTATACGACTTATTAATATTTTTATTGAGTAATAGTTAAATATACAAATGTTATTTTACAGAACTTAGAAGATCAAGAAAGACGACATCGATATGATTTCAAGTGATGATATTTATAAAGAAACTATCAATAGTTTTAGAAACAAGTGTACGGAGAGATTACTGAAATCAGATAGCAAGAAGATTTCTCCTACCATTAAAATCGGACAAGAATAGGTGTATTGCAATTTCATCCAACATAAGGAACTTATTTATGTTGTTCTTTTATTATTATTGTTATTAGATTTCTATTTTGTTCATTGTATATCTTATTCCGATATTCACTTTGTGACGACCCAACCCTTTTTAATTACATGAAACTTTTAAATTAATATTAATAAATAGTGTTGCATCAAATATCTAGTTTACATTCTAAATGTGCGATTTACTCGCTTTATGTATTTTATTTATTTTGAGTATAAGGGAACCGATTGCGCCCCTAACTACGATAATGGATATGAATCGACGTCACGATGACGTATTATGGATATTATCATGGAGTTTCAGAGTTAAATTTTAGGATCGAGATTTTTAGACCGATTAAGTGACTTTTCGGAGATTTTCACTAAAGTGTTTATTTATATTTTTGGATTTAGAGACTAAAATTTCTACCTCACATTTTATTAGTATTAGTGACAATCTAATTTATGAAAAACGAGTTTTAATTAACTCTCAGGATTTTTAAAAATAATAAATGCTTACTTAAGGATTTTCAAAATATTAATTTTTTTTAATAATTTTACAAGAGGGCAAGATGGATTTTTCTACCCCAAGCCCTCTTGTTTTTTTTATAAAATCCCCCGACACCCTTACTTCACCTTCACACTCCATACTTAGAACAAAAATACTCCATTGTTGAAGAAAGCTTCAAAGGTAATATTTTCTTCATATTTTCTTTATTTCTTGTATTTTCTTTAAATCTTTTTAGGAGGATGATCCTATGCTATAATAAATCATAGAAATGAACTTTGATGATGAAAATATCTAGATTAAAACCTCATTTTGTGGAGCTTTAAAATTCAGCCCTTGTGATTATTTTATATAAATAAGTTTTGTTTCACTTTTTATTTATAAATTGTGTTATATCTAACTAGTAGGAGCATGATTATATGTTTTAATGTTTTTTTAAAAATAAAAAATATTTCTTTATGGACCAGGTTATGGACGTTCAAAAAGAAAAAAATTAAGTTGATGATTTAGTTAATTTAGGCATGTTTAAGTGTAGTTTAGGGATTTAAGGTGATAATTCTAGATTTTGTTTTTGATTTAGAGCTTTATTTAATTTATGATGATTTAAGTATGATATTAATATTTTAAGATGATATTTAGAAGATGTTTAAGTAATTGTTGGAGAAAAATTAAAAGTAGTAGATGAACTTAAATATTTAGTGATTTTTGGTTTCTTTGATTTACCATTTTTGAAGATAAAAGCTTAAGGATTTGAGTATGGATTTTTATGAACATAATAAGTTTTAAAAGTGATTTTTGTTGTTAAAAAGTGATTAAAATTTAGTGCTTAGAGTTAGAGAATCGGAAATATCGAATCGAGGGCGAAAAACGGCGAAATACACCCCGTCGGGGCCAATCGCCGGCCACCGGAGGTGGCGGCGGCACCACCAGCTGAGGGTGGACGGTTTTGGCAGTGGTGGGGGTGTAGAAGGGATTCCACAGTGAGTAGGGTGAGTAGATAGGTTGGTAGGGTGGGTGGTTGATAGGTAGATATAGATATTTATGAAAAATCGACCGATTTGACGTAAAGGTGATGATGAGACATATGCTTTTTATTTCACGCAAACCAATACTACTTTTTGAAAAGTCGATGTTAAGTGTTAGGTTAGTAGGTTCGGGTTACGAGGTGATGAACTAACAAAGTGACGTAAAGTGATTTTTCGAGAAACATGAAATTTCGGAAGGATTTTCTTTAAA
Organism: Rehmannia glutinosa; assembly: GCA_016081115.2. Classification (NCBI taxonomy): domain Eukaryota; kingdom Viridiplantae; phylum Streptophyta; class Magnoliopsida; order Lamiales; family Orobanchaceae; genus Rehmannia; species Rehmannia glutinosa. Next base: position 2,014,023 of record JABTTQ020002628.1, read on the forward strand.
ATTTATGTGGCAAAGATATTTATGAGAATTTTCGAGACGAGGTGTTATTTTGGAAGAAGTAGAGAGTTTAAAGTCAATTTATGATTTTATAGATTAAGGATTCGATTAATCAGAAATTTTATCTAAGATGGGTAGTTAGTCGATTAATTGTTTTTAGGTGATTAAATACGGATAATTGAATTGAACTTGTCATACTTTGACTTTGATTTTTATGTTGACTTTGACCATGGACTTTGACTTTGAAATGGAACCGAAAACCCTATTGTTTTTAGGATGAACTTGGCAAAGATATTTCGTTTTTTTTAAGTTTTTAAAATGGAACCGAAAACCCTATTGTTTTTAGGATACTTGACTTTATGGAACGTATTAGATACACTTAGCTTAAGAGACTAAATTATTCAATAAGTATATATAATTTGTCCTATGTTATTAAGTTGAAGAATTTAATTGTGTTAGGTGCGGCACAATCGGATACAGTCTCATACAATCAATTTCATCACTAGCATTCTATTAAACTTCAAAGGTGGGTAAACTTCTGATTTTGTAAGCATGTCGTCATTGTTATACTATATTTGTCAACTCTTTATAACTGCTAAAATGTGCCTACGGACTATTTATAAGCTGCCAACGGATGGGGGATGACCCTTTGGTGTCAGAAAAGGCCGATAGCCATATGTAAGCTGCCAACGGGTGGGGGATGACCCCTCGGTGTCAGAAAAGGCCGAGAGGCATATGTATGCTGCCAACGGATGGGGATACCCCTCGGTGTCAGAAAATGATTTTTATTGCATTATGATTATTTGACCTATATAGTAATCGCGCTACGTTTCCCATTTCGAGTTTCACAACTCACGCCTTCAAATGGTTTTACATTTCAGATAATGATGATGAACCGGGAGCTGAGGCGTAGGGGTCTGACATCGTGGGACGTTGTTCTATATTTCCCAAATATTTAAAATTTCCTGTGTTTTGAGTAAAATAAATTATGATGATGTAATATGAATTTATTAATGCGTAACTCTTATTAAACCATTATCACCTTTGTTACTCTTAAGTTTATTTAAGAAATTTTTAAGTCCACATTTTAGCATTTAAATTTTTATTTTTATGCTTCCGCAAACTATTTATAAATACTCAAGTGTACCACAGTGATGTTCCTAATCAAAATGGGTTAGGTGCGATACAAGTGGTATCAGAGCGGGTCTACGTTTCTGTAGACTACAAATGATTTTTCTTTAAAAATTTATTTTCATAAGAACTTAATTACTGAAAATTGGGAATAACGACCATGCTAGCAGAACCTACGCTCACTCCAAGGTATGTTTTAATAAAATGCTTTGATTATTGCATATTACTTTAAGGAAATTTTATGAAATGAACTTGTTCCTCATACAAAAATGATATGATTTATGAAGAACTTTAGAGGAACTTTACAAGAACTTTATGAGAACTACTACGACAAATCTTGAAAAACGAGTGACGCTTTTAACATCTTGAATAAAAGAACTTTGAACTTAGATCATTTGATGCTTCATGAACTTATACTTTTGAACTTAGTCCTCGAAACAAGATTGACAATTAGTTGGCTTTTAGATAAATTGACAAGATGAAAAATAAAAATGGGTTTAGTTGTTAGAATTTTGTCTTAGGGATATACTCTCCATTGAGTCTACACTAGTTAACTATGATATTTTGATATTGCAGTTAATTATTGGAAATGGCACCACCAAGAAGACAGCGTGGTAGGCCTAGGGCAGAAAGGGAGCCTTCAATCGACTCAACTGCGAGTGAGCATGTAGCACAACCCGAACCAGCAGCTCCTGCAGTTGGAGCAACCGGGGCAGAATTTGCAAGGGACTTTCTTACTACTCTACAGGGTATCGTTCAACAAATAACTCCCCAGAATGCACCAATTGCACCACGAGGGGTGCCACGCACCAACGAAGTTATTGAACAATTTAGACGATTCACACCACCTAGACTCCACGGAAATGAGGGTCCCACAGTAACTGATGAGTGGATCATGGAATTAGAAAGAATTTTTGATCACCTAGAGTGTTCAGAAAAACAGAAAGTGTCTTGTGGAAAGTTTCAGTTAGCTCAAAGTGCAGCCCACTGGTGGACATCGCACGAAAGGACACTGACAGATGGGCAGAAAAGGGAGTTGACGTGGGATGAGTTTAAATGGATGGTTCTTGATCGTTATTTTCCGGAATCGGTTAGGGATAAAAAAGAAACTGAATTTGTTAACTTAAAACAAGGAAGGTTACCGATGATGGAATATGAAAGACAATTCAATCAATTGTCTAGATTTGCACCCCATATGGTGAACACAGATGGGAGGAAGGCGAGGAAATTTGAAAGAGGGTTAAGGCCAGAAATTGGGAGTATCGTATCAGGTTTAAGGTTGCCCACCTATAGGGAAGTGATTGAGAGGTTTCAAATCATATCCTATAGTTTGAATCTTGATCAGACCCCTGCACCACCTGATCACACGGGAAAGAGGAAATGGGTTCCTCCTCAAAAAGGGAATTTTGTTCCTCCAATCAGAAGGTTCAAACCAACTGGGAGCCAAGTTCCAAACCGTGGAAATGTACCCCAATGCTCTACTTGCCAGAAGTACCACTTTGGCGAGTGCTTAGCTCGGAAAGGGCTATGTTTTAAGTGCCACCAACCGGGGCACAGGATTGAAAACTGCCAAAATACGGGAAATTAGGCCCCATCAGGAATAAGAATAGGAGGCCCTCAACAAGGCCCGGGACGTCCCCAAGACAAGAAGGGGAAAGCTTGTGTTTTCGCTCTGATTAATGAAGAAGCGCCAGAGGAAAACAAAACCATGACAGGTATGTTACCTATATTTCACATACCTGCACTTATATTATTCGATACTGGAGCTTCACATTCATTCATGTCTGAGAACTTTAGGAGAAAACTTGGACTAAACTGTTGTGATAATAATGAAGCACTAGAAGTAAGTATTCCCTCAGGAGAAACTATTAAGACTAAGAAAACTGCGAGAGAAGTGGAACTTACTATTAGTGGTCAAGAAATGAAAGCTGATCTGTATGTGCTAAAAATGAGAGACTTCGATGTTATATTGGGTATAGATTGGTTAAGTAAAAACTGAGCCACCATTAAATGTTATGATAGAGAAATTGAATTTGAAGGATTAAATGGGAATCGATTTGTCTTTCATGGAGCAAAGACCAACACTAGAGTAAATATAGTGTCAGCAATAAAAGCTATCAGAATGCTTCGAAAGAGAGATTGCCTAGGATTTTTGGTGAACATAAAGGGGAAAGAGACGAAAGAAAGAAAGGCAACGGATGAAACAGTGGTTAAGGAATTTTTTAGACGTATTCCCAGATGATTTACCAGGGATTCCCCCAGATCGTCTAGTTGAATTCACCATAGATTTGGTGTCAGGAGTGGCACCAGTGTCTAAGGCACCATACAGAATGGCGCCCAAGGAATTACAAGAACTAAATATCCAAATCCAAGACTTGTTGGATAAGAAATTTATCCGACCTAGTGTTTCACCTTGGGGAGCGCCAGTGCTATTTGTGAAGAAGAAAGATGGATCTTTTAGAATGTGCATATATTATTGAGACTTGAATCGGCTGACTATCAAGAATAAATATCCTTTGCCTAGGATAGAAGATTTGTTCGATAAATTGAAGGGAGCTGTTAGGAAATTTATTGTTTAGATTTTGATGAATGCCATGTAAAACTTAGAATAGGAAGTTGGCACCCCAATTCTTGTTGTAAAATGCATTGTAATAAATAGAGCTGGCCAAGCTGAGTTAAGTCAGCTACGCCCTAACATGCAAGAAGACAACTGAAGACTAGAAGGATAACTCCGCTGCGAGAGAGCTTAGTATGGCAAAGAAGAGTAGACGGGAACTCTACTGAAGAAGCAGCTGAGATGCAGCTGAGTGGAGTATCAATCAAGTCAACTCGAGAAAATCCAAGTCTCAAGTTGAAGTGACAGAAGAGTCATCCAATGATTGGAAGCTGACTCTAAGTCACCTGGGAAAGCAAAAAATGCAGTCAAGTCGAGATAATCGTAAAAGATCCGTTGCACGAGAAATCAAGAGAATTACTTAAACAAGTAATATCTCCATATCACCTTTCTCGGAGTGCTCGGTCCCGAAGCGTGCAAAAGGAATGAACCAATGGGAAGCACTACACCGTGTCGAACTCTCGAAAAGGTGAAAGAACAATTCATACGAGGAAATGAAAATTCCAAGGATCGCAACAAGACAAGCCAACGATCGCAAGTGACTTTAAAAATAAGCTTATCTCTTCAACGGGCAAATTTTTGAAAGATCACTATAAAAGGCCGAGGAGTTCATTTGAGAAAAAAAAAAAGAAGAGGACACAAGTGTGACACTGATTCTGACTGAACCAAAGACGTTCAAGCAATTATTAGAAAGTCCGAAACATTCTCAATTCTCAAGCCTACACTACGAAGAACATCAATCCAACACTTACCCGTGAAGGAAAGATAACTTCAATCAGTTGAAGAGGAAAATCTTTGAAAAATCAAGGGGTCTACATTCCACGAAGGATTGTAGGAAGGTTGAGGGTTGAACCAAGTCTTGAGCTTTTGGAGGGCTTCGTGATCAAATCCAAAGAGCTTGAGCAAGTGAGTCTGTAGTAGCAAAGCGCAGTGCCTGTGAAGAAAAGCCGAGTCGCACGAGAAGCTTGGTGAGTGATCAAGGCGTCTCGATCGAGTCCCAAAGGATCAAGTCGGCTATGTGATCAAGACTTGTATCCGGACTCATTACCACTTTGTATCTTGATCAATACCTAGTGGATTCCTCCAGGAGTTGGAGAAGAGAGAGAGTAGAAGAATTACCCCATCTTGAACCTCTATAAAAATCTTATTGTGTCATTTACATTTCAAAGACTTTAATTTTCGCATCTTAACCGCTTATATCTCACGATAAATTTGCTATCCACTTGATAATTTCTAAGTACTAAACCAAGCACTAAATCCTTGCTTAATCAAACTTAAGGGTGTTAAGTCTTCCAATGAAAACAAACCACGAGTTGAGTTAATTTAGACTTAACGGTGAGTTATTCCATCAACAACTCGTTGAGTCCGTTGAGAGACTAACTCTACTTGATTATCTAAATCATTTGTCCACAAGGACACAAGCGTGTAGTATCAACTCGAATATTTAAAAGGACTAAATCGAAAATTTGGTAAGGTTTATTCAACCCCCTTCTAAACCTTACACTTACACCCTTGGGACCTACAAGTGGTATCGAGCGGTTGGTTCATTGAACCCTCCGCAGTTCTTGAACTAGATCTCCAAACTTTTCAAAGTCCGCTTTAGTACTTAAACTCTCAAAACTCTTTCTATCATTAGAAGTTATTATCATGGAAGCAAATTTGACACGCATCTCTATGTTCACAATTGAAGAATTTGATGATTGGAAAATTCGTATGCGAGTGCTCATCTATCAACATTACATGATGAGATGTGGATAGTGATAGAAGATGGGCCACGCAAATCTTAAAGGTGAACACAATTGTAAGAAGAGTGCATTTGAAGGAGAAGAGGATGTTGCTCCCGGCATCACCATGGTTGAAAAACCAAGAACCGAGTGGACAAATGATGAGAAAAAGATACAACCTGGACAATGTAGCCAAGGACATCCTTTACAAAACCTGGACAAAGCCATGTTCAATAAAGTCAAATCATGCAAAACGGCCAAAGAAATGGGACAAGCTCACATTGATTTGTGAAGGCTCGGAGCAAATCAAAGAAAACAAATTATCGGTGGTACGTAAATTTGAGAACTTCAAAATGATCTCGGAGAAAACCTGGATCAATGGATGCTCGATTCACGTAAATCACCAATGAGTTATCTCGCACTTGGAAAGGAATATACACGAGAAGGAAATGTGTATGAAGATCCTAAAAAGTCTTCCGGATGAATGGGAAATGAAGGTCATGGCACGAGACATTCCATGGACCTATCAAAGGCATCCAACCATGAATTATTCTCGGACCTCAAAGCCTACGAGTTTGGTGAGAAGAAAAGACCAGGAAGAGACAGATGTACCCAAAATTTGCGCTCTAATTGTTAAAGATGGGAAGAGAGCCGAGGTCAAAGAAGTCATTGATCCGGAAGAAATAGCCCTAATGGTCAAAAGATTCAACAAGTTCTTCAATAAGAACTACAAGAGAGGAAAGGGCGAATCTTCCGAAGACACTCGGCTCCCTCCAAATCAAGGGAAGATAGGCCAACCAAGATAACAAATCATCGAGAAAGTTGAGTATCAAAGGGTGACAATCCAAGAATGGAAAAAGAGCGATCAAAAGGTGAATATCTATCTTTGGAATCAGAGACAACCAGGTCACTATGCCATTGATCGCTCATATCCTGTAGTTAACAAATACAGGAATGAAGAAGAAAGAAAGGTCTTTGAGAAAGAAGACAAGAAAAGAAAAAGGCAATGATGGCTCGCAGAGATCTGAAAAAATGTACCAAGTCAAGAGAGACAAGTGATTGAGAGATGAAGCCGACTACTCAAGTGACTACGAAGAAGAAGCCCCGATCCGCTTGATGGCCAAAGAACAAGATCAACCCGACCAAGAAGATGAGGTACACTCTAACTCATCAAACTCGGACTCTAGTGATAGTGATGTGACACACACACTTCATCACCCACTGTTCTTTATGATTCATTAGGCAAAATGATGAAAGATTTTGAACACATTAAATCCTCACACACACTATTAAATGAAGAAAACGACCTACTCAAGAGTCAAAACTCAAAGTCGACTAAGGAGCCGAGTACTCTAAGTCAAATAGTGATGAGAATGAAAGTTTAAAGGCCGAGAATGCTAAATTAATAGTAGAAATTCTTCTTGCTATAGAGAAGAGGAGAATGACCTCAAAAATGTTATTACCTCATTCACTAAGGCATCTAAATCATTGGATGATCTTATTATGAGTCAAATAGAATGTGGAGACAAGACAGGCTTAGGATTTAATTCCTCGTGTGCTATGTCAAACCTCAAAAGTAATTTTGGAAAAAGGATCTTCAAGCCATGAAGAGTCCGAAAAATCCAAAACTCTAAATGTTGCACACACATTCACTCCAAAGCACCATAACAAGCAAACGGCCTTGGTTATAAAAGAAAAGGAAAACAACTTGATTGAGTGCGGCTGAAAGGACAAAGTGAGAAGAGATTGGTGAGTTCCTCAAACAAACTCCAAGCAGAAAAAATACTGCAAAGAAGAAGAGAGCTACCAAAAACCAGAAAATCCATAAAAGAAATACATATGATGGGAATGGTAGAAGATATCCAAGCCAAGTGATTGGAATAATGTAAACTATCCGCATAGACTTATGGAATATAAGCCCAAATGGCAAAGGCCTAGAACTCAAAGAAAGGCCATTCCAAAAGTATAAGAGCTTTTATCAAAGACACACATATGCACCTAGACACTACACTCAAAGACACCACAATTACCCAAAGAAGGCGATTGCTAAAAAAATTATACACAGGCATACAGACAAAAGAGGCAATTTGTATGAACCTAGAATCCCCAAGCAATTTGCCAGGATTAATTATGATTATGGCACTCGATAGATGGAAACCCCTTAGAGTCAAATCATTTGGCTATAAGTTGGTTGGATCATCTTATAATTCTAACCCCTCGGGACCGGACAAGTATGGGTACCTAAAACTTAATTTCCTTGATTGCGGGTTCAAGGAAGCAAGTGAGTGCCAAGGAACCTGGTACATGGATAGTGGTTGTTCCGGACACATGACAGAAACAAGAAAAATCTGTCAAAATTCAAGGAAGTAAAAGGAGCAAAAGTCATATTTGGAGGAAATGAAGCTCTGGTAAAATAAGAGGCATTGGATCCATCAAGAGGAATGGATTAGAAATCACAGATGTTGCATATGTTGAAGGACTCAACTTCAACTTTGCTAAGCATCGACCAACTCGTGACAAGGGTTATAACGTTGGATTTAACATGGGTATATGCCAAATCAAGGATATTGAATCAAATGAAGTTGTCTTTGCAAGGATGTAGACGAGAAGAATATGTATGTCGTGGATTGGTCAATCGCAACACCCAAAGACTGCAATCTACTAGCAAAAGAGCACAATCTGAATCAAGTTGGCTTATGGTATCCAAAGGAAGGTGGATTCAAGCTAATCGGCTATTCGGACTCTAACTATGTTGGATGCGAGTTGTGAAAAAGCACTTGAGGCACATGTCAAATGCTAGGAAACAGTGATTTCTGGTTTAGCAAGAAGCAAAATTCAATAGCCACCTCTCAAATTTTGAAGCATAATACATAGGCTGAGGCAAATTGTTGTGCCCAAGTCCTATGGATGAGACAAAGTGAGAGACTATGAAGTTGAGGAAAAAGAAATTCCAATCATGTGTGATAACACAAGTGCAATTGCCATTACTCAAAATCATGTGTTGTACTCAAGAACAAAGCATATCGATGTCGATATCACTTCATAAGAGATCATGTTGAAAAGAAGGACGTCATCTTGGAATATATCTCAACCGATAAACAATTGGTGACATCTTCACAAAACCATTATGTGAGTCAAGATTTGAAGAACTCAAACATGAGTTGGGGTTAATTGTGAAATGACACTCGGAAGAATCAAAGAAAAGAAATGGAACACAAAAAGGAAAAGAGTGAACTCACAAATCAGCTAAGTAAATTAGTCATCGGAAAGACAACTATACCAAGTCATTTGTTAGCAATGAGTCACTAAGAGAACTGTGAGAAGAAGAGTTAAATCGCCTAAAGGATGCCGAGTCACTTATGAGCAAAGTGACAAAAACGCGATCGTTTTGACTAAGCGGGAATGTTTTTAAGGAATACGTCAAAGATAATGATGATGTGTACGGACATAAAGCCGCACACCAAGCTTATGATTGGATATAAATCTTTGCCGCATTAAATACGAGACATTAAATGCTAAATAGGCGTGCAAAATCTAAGCCGTTGATTTCGATCACATTTCAAAAACCACCGCACGTCCTTTCATAAACCATACTTAAACCATTTCCGTCCGTTTCTCTCTCACACTACCAAAACTGTTCATCTCTCTATCTCTCAGAAGCAAAAAATTCTCTCAAAAACCCTATCTATCTTCAAATCAATCTCTAAGTTTTCTTCGATAAAATCCTGAATAATGGCACCAACTTATGATTTTATCAAGTTAGGAAAGCAAATCCACACTGGGTCTACCGTGGATTTCAAGGGCATGGTCAAACAGGGGTCCAATGACGCCTCATAAAGAAAATAGCGAGAAACTCCAAACGGGGCTGAAATCGTTTTCGACGATGGAATATTCGATGACCTATGTGGAGGAGGTCGCACAATTCTATGTGAATCTTTGAGATTCACGATGAAGGAATAAAGTCATCCGTTCACGGAAAGGAGTTCACCATATCGCAAGGACTTGGTGAACACCGCTCATTACCAACGAGAAGGAGCATCGGAAATTAACGAAGGCGATGTAAACTTAAGCTGCTTTGCTTGGAAGGAAATAGCCAAAACCGACTATCTTTGATAAAATAGTTTACACAAAGAAACAAGAAGTCTTTGAAGGAGGACTATCACAAGTGTTGGACATAGTTGCCAAATGTATTGACATCAAATTTGGCATCTTTGACCAATCTGTCAAAAAAGTTGATCGTAATGGTTGCGATCATTGAAGAAAGGAAAATCAAGCTGGTGAGTTTGTCTACAGCAGACTATGCGAATGTAGGGAACAAATCCTTCAAGGAAGATGGCACATTTGGAGGATCCCTAGGATATGGCCGGTGATTGGCCGGATGATGGAGGTGAAAGGAGTCCTCTTAGACATGGGAAGGCATTCCATGCTAACAAGAGGATGTTGAGCAAACCCTCTGGCGCGAGAAGAGAGCCTACGCCAAGAGAGCGACACGAGTGAGGGGGAATCAGCGACCTCGAAGATACGATTGTTCCCTCTCCACCCAAGAAGAAAGCGCCCTGCGGCCGAAGAAAACACCATTCCCCTGCAAAGCATAGAAAGTCAAACTTGCTCCCCGCCCCGCAGCAGAGTCACCGCCCCTGCAGCCGTGTCTCCCGCCCCGAAGCAGCGGTCGAGAAGGACACTCAAATACCTTCTCCGATCATCAAAAAGAGGAGAACCGACAAGCCAAGACGGCCGGCTCCTCGAGAAAAAGACACCAGCACGGCCCCGCCACCCAAGACTCGAGGAAACCGCCTCTCGAACCGAGAAATCTCTCGGTACAAACTAGGAGACGAAGAAGAATCATCAAGCACTCCGAGCTTGAGAAACCATTTGAGTCACCACTCGAGTGGCAGATCGAGATCGGAGCCTTTGGAAAAGTAGAGTCTCCGGATGTAATTGATGAAACAGCCCAAGTCTCTTTGAAGGCGTCGCAGAGAGGCAACCCGAAGACACGATTGTAGCCCACACAAATGAAAAACCCAAGAAGAAGTGGTAGAGCCGATAGTGATGTGATGATCCTATCTCCACCTTACCCAGACATCCAAAATCGTCTGCGTGAGTGGAGGAAATGGAAATTGAGTAAATCAAGGGAACAGTTCCAACGGCCCGAGTTTATAGAAGAAGAAGAGGAACTGTTAAATTTCCTTGGACTAACCACTGTAATCCCAACACTGGATGAAGACAACTGCACAGACATCCTGCAGATATTCAAGGACAAAGAGAAAGAAAGACAGCGAGAGGAAGTTGAGGCACGTGAGAAGGCCAAAGATCTCCGCCCTATCTCGGCACCACGTAACACACACATCCTCTCCTTGATGTCTTCTCGACGATGATGAGGATCAGGAGAATCCGCCGCCACGAAGAGTTGCAAATGCAAAGCAAGCATTGCACGAATCGAGAATCCTTCACAAGCAAAGATTGATGGAGGGACCAGGAGAGTCCTCGAACACGGTGAAATTGATCCAATGGGAGTGGTTCAGCAAATCGCCATCGTTGTTTTCTGCTACCACTTCCCACTCACCGGAAGAAGGCGATAAGGGAGGCGGCAATGAAACGGGATAGTGGGGACCCCGGTCGAGCCAACCCCTATTGAAGGTGTCTTACCACCGCCCAACTATTTGAACATTCAATAGCAACGATCGGGAGTTTGGAGACGAGTGACCCCATTCCAAGTCACTCGGTGGTGCGCCACCGAGGGGGAAACTCCCTCCACTGCAGCAAGGTCGGAGAATCTGCAGATGACTCCACAATGAATCAAGGAGGCGAAGTGGAGAAAGTACAACCACCAAACGAACAACAAGTTGACATCAACGAAGCTCGGACGATTGAGACTGTCTCCGAGAGTGTCAACCGCTCGAAAGGCTAATGACGCTGCCGATGCAATCGAGGCACGAGGAAGGAACAACCCGGGAGTTTAACACTGGGGCGATGAAAGTGCAATCTATGGGGTTGAGACTCCAATGGATGCCACCACGAGAAGACCCTAAGACAGTGACACTTGTCGAAAGGGAGGTCAGGCCTCGCTGCAGATTGAGACTGCAGAGGTAATGAAGGCCCACGGGAGGATGAGACTTCCGGGGTAAAGAAGTCAAGTAGAGAACATCCTCCCGCTATCATCGACCCATCCGAAAAGGAGATAAGCGCTTCATGATTTCGGGATAATCGATGTAACCTTTCCGGGATCGGAAAGGCGAAGAAGAAAAGTTCGAGTCATCCCCGTGTGATGATCCAAAAGACTCAGTGCGGATGTTCCAAGCACGAGCAAGTCGATCCCAAGACTACTCGTCAAACCTTTAATTTTGATGATGAGCCACCAATGGAAATCTCATCATGGTCCGATGACGCTCCGATAAGGCCGAGGACCGATCTACTCAATTGGAGAAATCGGTGAGACCAACGGTTGTTGAGATGTTGAGGCTCGCAAAGTCGGGTCCACTTCACAACAAATCCCGGTGAACCAGAGTCCACCGCGCGGGCTCCTCAAGCTGCAGCAGGTCGATCCCAAAAAGAACTTCACCGCTCATCATCGAACAAATCCCGGTTGGCGGTGATGAATCCTTTATAGAATCTTTTCCTTTTTCCCTGGAGGTACCCGACCACCATGAAGAGTCGAGAACGAACGCGACGCTACCACGCACCAGCTCCCGTTTTTCCATCAGGCACCATTGTTCCGGTGATTATGATTTTGACGCCGCATGGCCATCACCGCAACGGAAGAATCAACTAAAGTCCGCGAAGTGTTCAAGGCATTATTCATCGAGATTGAACGGATGGAGAGGCATCGGCCTCTATGGACATGCGACAGACAACAGAGATGCCAATCTTGCTGGCGATTTAAGAGGCATACTTGATCGGGATCGGGGAATGGTGGCAACAAAGAGCAAACAATGCATGTGGAACAAGTTAGATACTTCAGGACATTGTTCAACAAGTCGCTTTGGTATGGAGAGTGAAAATCCGATGCAAAAACGAAGTTGAAAGAACATATTGAGCACATGCATGAAGCACACATTGCCGAGATAAAGTCATTGCGTGAGCAAAACAAGAGTGATCTACGGCGTTTGGAAGAAACCATGAATACAAAATTCAGCCTTCTCATGGCCGAGATGAAGCCGATTGCGAGAGTCCAATGCTACTCGATCCGAATTTCGTGTTGCATACTCTGCAGCAGACTCGAGAGAACTCTACCATCGCGAGGCTCGACTTCCTACTTGCTAGTATGTTTCAGGTGTCCCTCTCTCTTTTGATGATGCCAAAAAGGGGGAAGAGGAATACCTAAAAGCACAAAAAAGATCCGAAGCGAAGCGAAAAAGAGGATCTGTTGTGAAGGGAAAGACAAAGTGAGGAAGCTGAAACAAAAGAAAGGAAAATCTCTTTGAGGGGAAGGATCGAAAGATGTGACCTTAATGATTGCACAAACCCCCAATAGGGTCTGTCACGGTGACATTATCAGACAAACTCCTCGTGACTCTGCCACTCCAACACTCGCTATATCTATGGTAAAAAGAAAAACAATTGAAGCGGGGATGAAGGAAGTGGAAGGAAGAATGGATGCCCGAGTTATGAACATCTTGAAACAAAGATAGAGGCATTCCAAAAGAGACAGAGACACTTATGCCATCTCGGATATCGGGGACGGAGCCACGATCGGTTGATGAGTTTAAAACGCTCGAATCGAAGGATACTTTGCAAATATGTCTATGGCTCAAGCTTGGGACTTATCTTGGGAAAAGGGTCTCACGTTATGTGAAGAAGGCGACACAGTGACAGACCACCGGATCACTCTGCTGGTCACTCATTGGAAAGAAGAAGACCCCAAGACAAAGACACGCTGAGGTAGAGGAAGAAGCGGTGGTGGAGGAAGAAGCTTGGACCTAGGCCTCGCCCAAAAACATTGAATACGTAGATCCAGGCAAGAAAGGAGGGATCATTGGGCTGGTCTTGACCAAGTAGCAAATTTGCAAGTGGCTAAAAAAGTAACGCCGAGTATGCAAAAAGAATAGAAGAAGAAAAACAAGAGACGAACTCGGCTATGGGAGGAAAGATAGGAAAAAGATTAAGAAGAGATGAAGTCGCGAGAAAGGCATATGAAAAGAAAAAGAAGGCGGTGACGATGAGAAAAAAAAAGAAGAAGAGAAGAAGATCTTGAACAAGATGAAAGAAGGAGACAACGAAGGAGATGAAGTGTTCTTTGTCCACCCCTTCGTGTATTTTATTATGTAAATACATACAATGTAAGTCTTCCAAATAAAGCTATAAATTCTTTTTTTCGTGTAGACAAATATGTGCTATGATACACCTTGTAAATAGTTGTGTAAAAGAACAATAATGTTATGATCAATAAAAGAATTGATTTAACGCATACATTCTATGTCAATACACTATCTCAGTATGTATCTTTGCTATTTGCATTTTTGAATGGTTTAAGTTTTGGCATCATCAAAAAGGGGGAAATTGTTAGGAAATTTATTGTTTAGATTTTGATGAATGCCATGTAAAACTTAGAATAGGAAGTTGGCACCCCAATTCTTGTTGTAAAATGCATTGTAATAAATAGAGTGCCAAGCCGAGTTAAGTCGCCTACGCCCTAACATGCAAGAAGACAATCAAGACTAGAAGGAAGACTCATTGCGAGGCAGTATATGGCAAATAAGAGTAGACGGGAACTCTATCAAGAAGCGGTGAGATGCGGTGAGTGGAGTATCGGTCAAGTCAACTCGAGAAAAGCCAAGTCTCAAGTTGAAGTGAAGAGTCATCAATTATTGGAAGCGACTCTAAGTCACCTGGGAAAGCAAAAATGCAGTCAAGTTGAGATAATCGAAAAGATCCGTTGCACGTAAATCAAGAGAATTACTTAAACAAGTAATATCTCCATATCACCTTTCTCGGAGTGCTCGGTCGAAGCGTGCAAAAGGAATGAACCAATGAGAAGCACTACACCGTGTCGAAACTAAAAAGGTGAAAGAACAATTCATACGAGGAAATGGCAATTCCAAGGAGGACGCAACAAGACAAGCCAACGACTGCAAGTGACTTTAAAAAATAAGCCTATCTCTTCAACGGGCAAATTTTTGAAAGATCACTATAAAAGGCTGAGGAGTTCATTTGAGAAAAAAAAAAGGAGAGGACACAAGTGTGACACAAGTTGCAGACCTGAACCAAAGACGTTCAAGCAATTATTAGAAAGTCTGAAACATTCTCAATTCTCAAGCCTACACTACGAAGAACATCAATCCAACACTTACCTGTGAAGGAAAGATAACTTCAATCGGTTGAAGAGGAAAATACTGAAAAATCAAGGGGTCTACATTCCACGAAGGATTGTAGGAAGGTTCAGGGTCGAACCTGTAAGTCCAAGCGGCTACGATAATCTAGAGGGGGGGGTGAATAGATTATCTCCATCTTTTCGATTTCGTCCTCTTTTAACAATCGAATGCTCAAACAAAATAATGAAGGTGCGGAATGTAAACAACACACGTCGATTTAAAGAGGTTCAACCCACCTAGGGCCTAATCCTCTACCACCCCAGTATATCCGGGATGGATTTGAAAAAAAGAATTTTATTAATTACCAAAATTAATACAAATTCAACTTACAACACCTTGAAGAGCACCACACTCTTCTTCAACACCACCTTTGGAGATTACCATAATCTCCCTTTGAAGATTACCACAATCTTCCTTCAACGGCACCTTGTGAAGATTACCACAATCTTCAACCTTGAAGAATACCGAATTCTTCAACACCTCAAATAAGAAGATTACCACAATCTTCTTGTACCTATCACCTAAATCATCCAAGTGTGCTCTTACCACAAGAACACTCACAAGGATATCTTGTGTTTGAATGATAACCAAAAATCAAGATTACAACTCAATAATGAATAATACAATTTGAGTGCAAAGTGTAATCAAGAATAGCCTAGACCTCAAAGATGTGAAAGTGATAAGCTAGGCAATTTTTACAACAAGAATAATGACTATGAAAGACCAAGTGTTTGCTTGAAGTGTATCTTGTTGTGTTGTATCTCAATTGTTGTTTTTGGTTGCTCCAAAACTTCCTCTATTTATAGGAGATGATTGATCAAGCATAGGCTCCTCTTGGGGATTGAAAATCTACTGAGAAAAATACAATTAAAATCAAGAATATAGCTGTTAGAAATCAATCCCACAATTTAAGGAAATGTGTCTGTTGTCAAACGGTCATATTTTTCTTTGTCAATACATAAAGGCGACGCCGCACGAAATAGACGCGTTGAAAAAGAATACACAAAGCAAAATAACACAGGGCGACCGGTCGACGTCTACCTCGACCGGTCGACCATCTCCCCAACCGGTCCCCCTCATGGATTTTGCAAGGATTAAAAGTTCTGTTTCGAAACACACTTGCAGGTACCGGTCGACCGCTTGGCGGCCGTCGCCGGCCGATCGCGCCAGATGCACGGCGTCGACTGCTTGTTTTTCCTTCCGTCTCATTTTTTCGTTTCTAAAAACATCTTGGTATGGGTTGCCCTATAGGGCGACCGGTCGACCACGAGACAGAAATATTGTCCAATTTGTGTCGAAAATAAAACTCAAGAAATACTCCGAAAATTTTGTAAAAACATTTTAAACCGATCGGAAGTATTAGGACAACATTTTGAAACATCGTTTGAGAGTGAAAACCCAATAACGTAAAATCATTAAAAGCGTTGTCCAATTTAGACTAAAATAAACTTTGAGAAAATACTCCGGAAAATATTAAAATCATTTTAAATCATTTAGGAGTATTTGGACAACCTTTAAAAACATTGTTTTGGTGATAAAATAAAATCATCAAAATTAAGATAAAAACATGTATCAAACAATCTCCCCCTTTTTGATGATTACAAACCAAAACAATTTTTACACAAACTAAGAGAGCAATTTTAGAAAAGATTTTCCGGTAAAAACATTTGACCGTTTGGAAGCAACCAAAATTTCCAAAAATATTAAAGCAACCAAGTAGGGAGTAAATATTTTCAAAAATAAGCTCAAGCTCCCCCTATCAACAAGCATATCAAGAATAATGTAAAAGCAATTATCCATAAGCTAAAAACTTTAGCTTTTACAATTTGCTCAAGAGCTTATAAGCTCCCCCTGTCACAAAACGATATTAAACAATAATATAAGTCCATCAAGCAACAATTGGACTAGAAATAAATCACAACTTATGGCTTTTATGAGCCATAGCTTATAGCTTTTATGACAAGCTTTTATTAGCTTCTTTGAGCTATTGAGCCAATATCCTGTTTTTCTCCCCCTTTGGAATCATCAAAAAGAATGTTAGGATGGTGAACACATCATAGAAGTATATCAAAGTGCGCTAAAGAAATAGTTTATCAACCATTGAGCAATGTAGGCCTAAAAACCAAGGAAAATGGGAGAAATGTATCATGAAGAGTTCATACGCTCGTTTTATTTCCCAAAACATGATCTCAATGAGTATAGAAGACTTTTGGAAGCGAGAGAATCATGTAGAAGTTGAAATTTTCATAGCGACATTTTAACAAATACTTTGTGTGCGTGAAAAATAGAAGAGGTTGTATATAACCTTTGTAAATGGTTCAAGCCAAAAATTTTCATATCATCAATCAACCTCATTTCAAAGCTCAAAAAAAAATCATATGCACCATATGCAATAATTTGTTCATCAATTAAGAAGCTCAAAGTAGATTCTCAAGGGTTCAACCCAATTGAGATAAGCTAAGAATGATCAAGGCATTACAAATGCCAAAAATTAGAGCAACCATCAAGTAATAAGTCATGCTTTCAACAATACATGTATCAAATGTCCCAACATATTCAACTAAGCATAACAAAGCAATAAAAGAAGCACTTTTACCATCAAGTACTTCATACCAATTATCAAACAATGCTTTAGAGTATTTTTACCATCAAATACTCCATCAAAAATCATGATCATCCACAAGTCATTATCAACTTGCAATATTAACCCTTTTAAGAAAAACAAGCAAATATCATTAGTACAAATGAGTTTTACAAAAATTCATCAAAATACAAAACATCATTAATGAAAATGCTAGAAAGTAAAGGGGTGGGGTAACATCATTCCTCATCCGAGGAGAAGCAAGTTAGGGTATGAGGTCCTTTATGAATTTCTTCAATTTGCCAATTGACTTCTTCAAACTAGAATTTTCCTTTTTCACGACCGGAGCTCTTTTCTAAGAGAAGCCACATCTCTAAATGTTTCTCTTTCCACTTTGGCCATTCTCTCTTTGATATTTAGATCTTCAACATCCAACTCGTCTTCATCTCCTTCCTCATTTTCTTCTTCCCTAATTTCTTGTTCATTTCCCACATTTTCTTCTTCATTTTCCTCTTCATCCCCCACATTATCTCCTTGTTCGTCAAACTCACCTCTTCCAATATTTTCAACCTCATTGTCATTAAAGAAATCATCCCGAGGTTGTTGTTGATGTCGGGCACGTCCCCTAGCGGCTTTGGTAGGAACCCGTGGTAAATGTCGTCGCATTCTTACCATTTGTAGAATGTTGGCATTATCAAAATCATTGTGACGAATTTCGGTATTCATTTCATTTTCCGGGTATCCCGATAAGTATAAGAGTCGGCAAATCAAATTTCCCAAGGTATATTTCTTCTTGGTAAGCTTTCTAGATTCTAACAAGCAATATACAAAAATTGCCCCATAATTTACTCTTTCTCCTCGAACAATCTTATAGGTGAGAAAGAGTTCGAGATTACTTGGAAGTTTTACTTCCTTTCCACAAACACAATAGGAGCAAATGATAGATATAATCCGATAATTTGGCGGCATTGCCGAGTATGTCACCGGGATATACTCCTAAAAAGGTTTTCACATCATCTAGTGAGACACCGAAAATGTTATCATCCCAATGGGTGCAATTCACATTGACTACTCCATCATTTGGCACGTTAAAGTGATCACAAATATCGGCCAATGTCCATGAAAAATGCCTACCATTAACAAATGTGTGAAGTTCCAAAGGATTATCTATCGTAGCATCAACAATCCACATATTTGCATAGAAAAGTTTTATAAGCACGTCATCATAGTGCAAACACGGATTATCCCAAAGTGAAACCCATCCTTGAATTTCAAAGTAAGCTCTAATATCCGGAAATTCATCATGAAATGCTTGAAAACGAACCATACGAGTGCACGCAATTTTCTTATCATTCAATCCAATATTCTCATAATGTTCCTCCGCAAGTTTATTTAAAAATCGAAATCTATTAGCTCTAGATGGAGGCTCGTAGAGGAGTGATAACTTACTAGAGTCCCAATGAATGCTCGATTTTGAAACCCCGGCTCTCAATTCGACAATCTCCTCTTCTGTGAGCCGATTTTGATGGTCTCTTTGTAGAATATCATCTTGTTGGGGATTGGAAGAAGATTCACCCCTTTGCCTCCTTCTCCTCTTTTGAGGATTTCGTTCGGTGGAATTTCTTGGAGGTGCCATATGTGTAAGATTCTTGCAAAAAGAAGTGAATTAGCAAGAAAAATTTCAAGGATTGATGAAGAATTGAAGATTTTGAAGAAAGAGGGGAAAAATGCGCTGAACAAGGGTTTTGGGGATGTTTTTGAGTCTGTTTCACGAACTGAAGACAGAGTGTTTTAAAGTGCAAAAATTAACCTGGGCGACCGGTCGAGGTGGGGTGCGCCGGTCGAGAGTGCGGCGGCCGTCGCCCTGCTATGACCGTCCCAGGTGATTTTTCTTTCTCCCAGAGTTTTCCAAAATTCGATTTTTCACCCCAAAAGTTTTAAAACTTTGCAAAAATATAAGTTTGGACTATATCCACAAATATGGGTTTTGGAAAACATATAAACGATAAAATCGAGACTAAACACGTAGTGCCTTTTAAGAGAAAATATTTGCAAGATCAATTAGGGGCACTTAAGGGGTCAAAATAAAATATCTTGAAAGATATGTGCATAAGCATAAAATCGAGTTTTAAGGAAAAATACGAGTAGACATACCTCGATGGTTTAAGAAACTTGATGACGTAATAGCCAATGAGTATGAAGTATGTATCCTACACAATTCTTAGACAACATATGCATAGAAAATACAAGTGTAGGCAAGTAATATGAGATATCAAAAGAGCTTATGCTATAAGATTTCATAAGAGATAATAAGCCACATAAGTCTAAAATGCTCAAGGGTTTTAGAGAATCATGCAAGGTCTCTTTAAAAAAAAATTGAAATTCATAAATTTATAAGAGACCTATATTAAAAAAAATACTTGAAAATTCATTTTGCAATTAAGACACAATTAAAAAAAATGCATATACAAATGGGGAGATACGGTTTACCAATTTCGCCGTTTCCATGGATTGTGTCTTTCCCATTGTTGATGATGATATCTTCCCATTTGGAAGTCACTTTGTTGATGATGACTTCCTTGATTACTCCATTTCCAAGGTTTGTTACCTTCCCATGGTTGATGGTTTCTTCTTCTTTGAAAATCATCTTGTTGATGATGTCTTTGCCATTTCCAAGGATTGTGTTCTTCCCATTTTTGATGATACGCTCTTCTTGGAAATTGGCTTTGTTGAGAGTAGTTCCTTCTTTGATCAAATGAAACGTTCATTTGATGTTTTCTTGGTGGCACGAATTTTCTCCGATTTTTGCTTTGCCGGGTACCTAATAGCGCATTGTTTTGTGGTACCCTCATGTGTTTGGGTCCTTTAAGATTAGTTTTGAGACTTTTAGGTCTCCAACAATATTTAGAGCTATTTCTAGCCCGACAAGAATTAGCCGTATGACCCTTTTTGCCACAATAAAAACAAGTAGTAATTCTAGGAGCATAATGACCAATATGCATAGTGACTTGATCCTTTTTCATATGATTAACAACTTTAGGCTTATGATCAAGTCCTTTATCACAATTATGAATATCAACAATATTGGACATTTTATTGGTACTCGAGTTGGATTTTAATAAATCCTTTTTCATGCAATCAATATTCTCAACAAGAGTACTATTTTCTATTTCAAGATTTCTAACCTTATCAAGAGTGGTGGTGTGAGCACATGATAGTGATTCATAGGAAGTAAATAAACTATCCTTATCATTTTTCAAAATATTGAATTCCTTTTTCAAATTTTTATACTTAACAAGCAAGCTTTGGAATTCATCTTGAAGATCATCAAAATCATTTTGCAAATCACTATAATCATTTTGAATAACAATATCATAAGAAGTAGAGGGATTAAGACATACCTCATTTTCTTCATTGATGCCCATAAAACAATATTCAACTTCTTCATAATTGGAAGTTGTAGGAGGCTTATTCCTTAGATTTGAGCTTGTATGATCTTGAGAAGTAGATGCTTTTGTTTGACTCCTTTCATTTGCAAATACTCCATAGATGGCTTCTAATTTTTGCCATACTCCATGTGCCGATCGAATACCTACAACATGATCAAATTCCAAAGTGGTAAGTGAACAATGTAAAATATTAAGAGCTTTACCATTTGAGGAGATGATTTTCTTCTCTTCATCATTGAGCTTTTTGAAGCCTTTTGAGGTGTGTGGTGTATTTTTCATCGGAATGGATTCTCCATTAATGACGGTGTTCCAAATGTCGAACCCGCAACCTTGTAAGTAGCATTCCATTCTTTCTTTCCAAAATATAAAATTTTTGGAATCAAACCGAGGTGGCTTGGTGGTGGAGGTGCCGGATAGATGAGCTTCGTTCGTAGCCGTCGATCGTTTCTCTTCACTCGCGATGTGAAACGAGCTTGCCAAAGAGTTTGGCTCTGATACCACTTGTAAGTCCAAGCGGCTACGATAATCTAGAGGGGGGGTGAATAGATTATCTCCATCTTTTCGATTTCGTCCTCTTTTAACAATCGAATGCTCAAACAAAATAATTAAGGTGCGGAATGTAAACAACACACGTCGATTTAAAGAGGTTCAACCCACCTAGGGCCTAATCCTCTACCACCCCAGTATATCCGGGATGGATTTGAAAAGAAAAAGAATTTTATTAATTACCAAAATTAATACAAATTCAACTTACAACACCTTGAAGAGCACCACACTCTTCTTCAACACCACCTTTGGAGATTACCATAATCTCCCTTTGAAGATTACCACAATCTTCCTTCAACGGCACCTTGTGAAGATTACCACAATCTTCAACCTTGAAGAATACCGAATTCTTCAACACCTCAAATAAGAAGATTACCACAATCTTCTTGTACCTATCACCTAAATCATCCAAGTGTGCTCTTACCACAAGAACACTCACAAGGATATCTTGTGTTTGAATGATAACCAAAAATCAAGATTACAACTCAATAATGAATAATACAATTTGAGTGCAAAGTGTAATCAAGAATAGCCTAGACCTCAAAGATGTGAAAGTGATAAGCTAGGCAATTTTTACAACAAGAATAATGACTATGAAAGACCAAGTGTTTGCTTGAAGTGTATCTTGTTGTGTTGTATCTCAATTGTTGTTTTTGGTTGCTCCAAAACTTCCTCTATTTATAGGAGATGATTGATCAAGCATAGGCTCCTCTTGGGGATTGAAAATCTGAGAAAAATACAATTAAAATCAAGAATATAGCTGTTAGAAATCAATCCCACAATTTAAGGAAATGTCTGTTTGTCAAACGGTCATATTTTCTTTGTCAATACATAGGGCGACCGGTCGCACGAAATAGACGTTGAAAAGAATACACAAAGACAAAATAACACGCAGGCGGCCGTCGCGTCTACCTCGCCGGTCGACCATCTCCCAACCGGTCCCCCTCATGGATTTTGCAAGGATTAAAAGTTCTGCTTTGAAACACACTTGCAGTGGGTCGGCCGTGGGCGGGCGACCGGTCGACGCCCATGAGCGGCACGGTCGGACGACCGCTTGTTTTTCCTTCCGTCTCATTTTTCTGTTTCTAAAAACATCTTGAGGTATGGGTTGCCCTATAGGGCGACGGTCGATCGACGAGAGCAGAAATATTGTCCAATTTGTGTCGAAAATAAAACTCAAGAAATACTCCAAAAATTTTGTAAAAACATTTTAAACCGATCGGAAGTATTAGGACAACATTTTGAAACATCGTTTGAGAGTGAAAACTCAATAACGTAAAATCATTAAAAGCGTTGTCCAATTTAGACTAAAATAAACTTTGAGAAAATACTCCGGAAAATATTAAAATCATTTTAAATCATTTAGGAGTATTTGGACAACCTTTAAAAACATTGTTTTGGTGATAAAATAAAATCATCAAAATTAAGATAAAAACATGTATCAAACAGAACCAAGTCTTGAGCTTTTGGAGGGCTTCGTGATCAAATCCAAAGAGCTTGAGCAAGTGAGATGTAGTAGCAAGGCGGTTGCCTGTGAAGAAGCCGAGTCGCACGAGAAGCTTGGTGAGTGATGAAGGCGTCTCAGATCGAGTCCCAAAGGATCAAGTCATTTGTGTGATCAAGACTTGTATCCGGGTATTACCACTTTGTATCTTGATCAATACCTAGTGGATTCCTCCGGGAGTTGGAGAAGAGAGGAGTAGAAGAATTACCCCATCTTCGAACCTCTATAAAAATCTTATTGTGTCATTTTTATTTCAGCACTTTAATTTCTGCATCTTAACTGCTTATATCTCACGATAAATTTGCTATCCACTTGATAATTTCTAAGTACTAAACCAAGCACTAAATCCTTGCTTAATCAAACTTAAGGGTGTTAAGTCTTCCCGAAAACAAACCACGGTTGAGTTAATTTAGACTTAACGGTGAGTTATTCCATCAACGGCTCGGTTGAGTCGTTGAGAGACTAACTCTACCGATTATCTAAATCATTTGTCCACCAAGGACACAACTGTGTAGTATCAACTCTGAATATTTAAAAGGACTAAATCGAAAATTTGGTAAGGTTTATTCAACCCCCCCCTTCTAAACCTTACACTTACACCCCTTGGGACCTACAGGAGCCAATGTGTTCTCCAAAATTGACTTGAGATCAGGATACCACCAATTGAAGATCAATGATTGTGATATCCCTAAAACAACATTCAGAACAAGATACAGTCACTTTGAGTTTACCGTTATGCCTTTTTGATTATCGAATGCGCCAGCCGTGTTTATGGATTTGATGAATAGGGTGTTTCATCCTTATCTGGATAAGTTTGTTATTGTCTTCATAGACGATATTTTGATATACTCGCAAGATAAGGAACAACATGAAGAACATCTCCGCATTGTGTTAGAAACGTTGCGGCAGGAGAAACTTTATGCCAAATTCAGCAAGTGTGAATTTTGGCTAGACAGGGTTGTGTTTTTAGGACACATTGTCACTGCCAATGGAATTGAAGTAGATCCATCCAAAGTGGAGGCAGTATTGAATTGGAAAGCACCGACTAACGTAGGAGAAGTGCGAAGTTTCTTAGGGTTAGCTGGATATTATAGAAGATTTATCCAGGATTTCTCAAAAATCGCCAAGTCACTTACACACTTGACCAAGAAGAGCGAGAAATTTCTAAGGGACCGACCAGTGTGAAAATAACTTTCAAGAGCTTAAGCAAAGATTAGTAACAGCTCCTATTTTGACAATTCCAGATGGAACCGAAGGATTTGTAATTTATACAGATGCGTCAAAACTAGGATTAGGATGTGTGCTAATGCAAAATGGCAAGGTCATTGCATATGCGTCAAGACAGTTAAAAACGCATGAACAAAACTACCCCACTCATGACTTGGAACTAGCGGCAGTAGTTCATGCCTTAAAGATTTGGCGTCATCATCTTTATGGTGGGAAGTGTGATATCTTCACGGATCACAAGAGCTTGAAGTACTTCTTCACTCAGAAGGATTTGAATATGCGTCAGAGGAAGTGGTTAGAATTGGTGAAGGATTATGATTGTACCATTCAATATCACCCTGGAATGGCAAATGTTGTGGCAGATGCACTCAATAGAAAAAACAACGGGCAGATTGCAGCTTTGCTCACACAACAAGAATCAATATTAAGAGACTTTTCCAATCTAAGGTTGGAAATTTTGAGACCACCTAATCAGGCAGATGTCGTGATTTCATCCTTAACAATACAACCTACCTTGAGGTAACGAATAAAGGATGCTCAGAAAACAGATATTTTTCTCAACAAGATGAAGCAACGGGTACTCGCAGGAAGCATTCAGGGATTTGCAATTGCGACAGATGAAATGCTAGTCTATGATGGAAGATTATGCGTGCCAAAGGATGAGTATTTGATAAAGGAAATTCTTGATGAAGCTCACAATACACCCTATACTGCTCATCCAGGAGGAACGAAGATGCATAGAGACTTGAGAGAAATTTTCTGGTGGAGGAATATGAAGCGGACAATAGGAAAATTTGTGGAGAGTTGTCTCATTTGCCAGCAAGTGAAGGCCGAACATCAGAGACCATCGGGATTATCGAACCCCCTGGATATTCCCGAATGGAAATGGGAACACATTACTATGGATTTCATGACAGGACTACCAAGATCCGTAAAGAAAAATGAGGCAATTTGGGTTATCGTGGACAGACTCACGAAGAGCGCACATTTTATACCAGTAAGGATGACTTTCACTATGGATCATTTTGCTCAGCTGTACATTGAGAAGATTGTTAGCCTTCATGGAGTACCAGTATCTATTGTATCAGATCGTGATCCTCTTTTCACATCAAAATTTTGGAAAAGTCTGCATGCAACTATGAAGACGAAGCTTAAGTTCAGCACTGCATATCATCCGCAAACGGATGGTCAGTCAGAAAGAACAATTCAGACATTGGAAGATATGCTTAGAATAGTTGTGTTGGATCTTGATGGAAGTTGGGAGATATATCTACCACTTGTGTAATTCGCTTACAATAACAGTTACCAAGCTACTATCAAGATGGCACCATATGAAGCATTGTATGGAAGGAAGTGCAGATCACCATCTAATTGGGATGAAGGTGAACGTAGGATTTTTGGACCCGAGATTATTGAGAGAACTGTTGGATTGATTGCTAAGATTCGAGACAGAATTAAGGCAGCACAAGACCGACATAAAAGTTATGCCGGCAGAAGAAGGAAGGACATACAATTTGAAGTAAATGACAAGGTATTTCTTAAGGTTGCACCCTTGAAAGGAGTTGTTCGTTTTGGGAAGAAAGGGAAGTTGAGACCACGGTATATTGGACCATTTTAAATTTTGGATAGGATAGGAGATGTCGCTTACCGTTTGGCACTACCTCCAGAACTTGCAGCAGTACATAACGTGTTTCACATAACTATGCTTAGGAAGTACATTGCTGACCCAAGTCACATCATTAACCATGAGGAACTTGATGTCAGTAATAACCTTTCTTATGAGGAGAGCCATGTCGCTATTTTGGGAAAGAAAGTACATAAGTTGAGAAATTGAGAAGTACCCCTAGTATTAGTACAGTGGAGCCGACATGGTAGGGAAGAGGCTACTTGGGAGAGAGAGGAAGAGATCATAGCTAAGTATCCAAACATTCATAACTAAGTAAGTCGAATTTCGAGGACGAAATGTTTTTAAGTAGGGGAGGTTGTGACGACCCAACCCTTTTTAATTACATGAAACTTTTAAATTAATATTAATGAATAATGTTGCATGAAATATCTAGTTTACATTTTAAATGTGCGATTTACTCGCTTTATGTATTTTATTTATTTTGAGTATTCGGGAACCGATTGCGCCCCTAACTACGATAATGGATATGAATGGACATCACGATGACGTATTATGGATATTATCATGGAGTTTCAGAGTTAAATTTTAGGATCGAGATTTTTAGACCGATTAAGTGACTTTTCGGAGATTTCCACTAAAGTGTTTATTTATATTTTTGGATTTAGAGACTAAAATTTCTACCTCACATTTTATTAGTATTAGTGACCATCTAATTTATGAAAAATGAGTTTTAATTAACTCTCAGGATTTTTAAAAGTAATAATAGCTTACTTAAGGATTTTCAAAATATTAATTTTTTTTAATAATTTTACAAGAGGGCAAAATGGATTTTTCTACGTCAAGCCCTCTTGTTTTTTTTATAAAATCCCCCAACACCCTTACTTCACCTTCACACTCCATACTTAGAACAAAAATACTACATTGTTGAAGAAAGCTTCAAAGGTAATATTTTCTTCATATTTTCTTTATTTCTTGTCTTTTCTTTAAATCTTTTTAGGAGGATGATCCTATGCTATAATAAATCATAGAAATGAACTTTGATGATGAAAATATCTAGATTAAAATCTCATTTTGTGGAGCTTTAAAATTCAGCCCTTATGATTATTTTATATAAATAATTTTTGTTTCACTTTTTATTTATAAATTGTGTTATATCTAACTAGTAGGAGCATGATTATATGTTTTAATGTTTTTTTAAAAATAAAAAATATTCCTTTATGGACCAGGTTATGGACGTTCAAAAAGAAAAAAATTAAGTTGATGATTTATTTAATTTAAGCATGTTTAAGTGTAGTTTAGTGATTTAAGGTGATAATTCTATATTTTGTTTTTGATTTAGAGATTTATTTAATTTATGATGATTTAAGTATGATATTAATATTTTAAGATGATATTTAGAAGATGTTTAAGTAATTGTTGGAGAAAAATTAAAAGTAGTAGATGAACTTAAATATTTAGTGATTTTTGGTTTCATTGATTTACCATTTTTGAAGATAAAAGCTTAAGGATTTGAGGATGGATTTTTATGAACATAATCAGTTTTAAAAGTGATTTTGAGGTTAAAAAGTGATTAAAATTTTGTGCTTAGAGTTAGAGAATCGGAAATATCGAATCGAGGGCAAAAAATGGCGAAATACACCCCGTCGGGGCCGATCGCGGGCCACCGGAGGTGGCGGCGGCACCACCGGCTGAGGGTGGATAGTTTTGGCAGTGGTGGGGGTGTAGAAGGGCTGCCATAGTGAGTAGGGTGAGTAGATAGGTTGGTAGGGTGGGTGGTTGATAGGTAGATATAGATATTTATGAAAAATTGACCGATTTGACGTAAAGGTGATGATGAGACATATGCTTTTTATTTCACGTAAACCAATGCTACTTTTAGAAAAGTCGATGTTAAGTGTTTGGTTAGTAGGTTCGGGTTACGAGGCGATGAACTAACAAAGTGACGTAAAGTGATTTTTCGTGAAACATGAAATTTCGGAAGGATTTTCTTTAAAATTTATGTGGCAAAGATATTTATGAGAATTTTCGAGACGAGGTGTTATTTTTGAATAAGTAGAGAGTTTAAAGTCAATTTATGATTTTATAGATTAAGGATTCGATTAATCAGAAATTTTATCTAAAACGGGTAGTTAGTCGATTAATTATTTTTAGGTGATTAAATACGGATAATTGAATTGAACTTGTCATACTTTGACTTTGATTTTTATGTTGACTTTGAACATTGACTTTGACTTGGAATTTTTGACTTTGACCATTGACTTTGGTCAACTTTTGTTTTTTTTAAGTTTTTAAAATGGAACCGAAAACCCTATTGTTTTTAGGATACTTGACTTTATGGAATGTATTAGATACACTTAGCTTAAGAGACTAAATTATTCAAAAAGTATATATAATTTGTCCTATGTCATTAAGTTGAAGAATTTAATTGCGTTAGGTGCGGCACAATCGGATACGGTCTCATACAATCAATTTCATCACTAGCATTCTATTAAACTTCAAAGGTGGGTAAACTTCTGATTTTGTAAGCATGTCGTACTGTTATACATATAGGTGGAGGATGACCCTTCGGTGTCAGAAAAGTCCGAGAGCCATATGTAAGCTGCCAACGGGTGGGGGATGACCACTCGGTGTCATAAAAGGCCGAGAGGCATATGTATGCTGCCAACGGGTGGGGATACCCCTCGGTGTCAGAAAATGATTTTTATTGCATTATGATTATTTGACCTATATAGTGTAACTACTTACGTTTCCCACTGAGTTTCACAACTCACGCCTTCAAATATTTTTACATTTCAGATAATGATGATGAACCGGGAGCTGAGGCGTAGGGGTCTGACATCGTGGGACGTTGTTCTATATTTCCCAAATATTTAAAATTTCCTGTGTTTTGAGTAAAATAAATTATGGTTATGTAATATGAATTTATTAATGTGTAACTCTTATCAAGCCATTATCACCTTTGTTACTCTTAAGTTTATTTAAGAAATTTTTAAGTCCACATTTTAGTATTTAAATTATTAATTTTTTATGCTACCGCAAACTATTTATAAATACTCAAGTGTACCACAGTGATGTTCCTAATCGAAATAGGTTAGGGGCGTTACACACTTCGTTTAATAATAGTAAATCAATTAATTTTTTTCTTTTTTTTAGGTGCCTTGAAAGTATTCATATCTTATACATGAATTGTAACTATTTTTGTTTATAAAATACTTTCCACATTTTTATTTTACTCCATTGAATTATTACAATTAAATAAGTAATTTAAGTAATTATATCAACACGTGCAATGCACGTGTATCTCACTAGTTACATGGAATTCCTATATTATATAAATATATAATTAGAACGAATATCAGTTGGGGTTACAAGTCCCTCGATCCCCATTAAATCCATTGGGAATCATATTATCACGGATGAGGGAAAAAGCTACAAACATGTACAAATGCACGAAGAAAGAACGAGTTAAAATGTTCATACTTTTCGGATTTCCATATGATAAAAACAACAAATAGATTTCCCCCATCTCTACACAAACAAAACTCCAAAATGAGCAGATACCCTGAAGTGAAGTGGCTAAAGGGAGGACAAGACATATCTACTATTTTGTTGCCAGATGCAAAAGATCAAAAGGTCAATGTTGACCTTGAAGGAACATTTACATTTTCCACCACTGATGGGACAGACAACAATATCTATGAAGTCAATTAGATCTACTTGGTAAAGTTAATGTGGATGAGTGCAAAACTACATTGTTTAATAAACATGTTTTTGAATTTTATGAAACATGTTATGTCATACATTAGTTTATTGTTATATCTATTTCTCGAATTTTTCTACTTGTTTCAGCATTAATACATTGTTTATGAAACATGCCATTGTTTAAAAAAAATAATTCTAGATCATAGAGGACCAAAAATATATCTCCATTCTCCTAACAAAACAAAACCAAGTGGAATGGTGGAAATACTTGGTGAAGGGTGAGCAGTGATCGACACCCAGGTTGAAAATCAGAAAATTGTAAATAGTGCGATCTAAATCCTAAAACGCATTAAATTATGGAGAAATGATAGTAAACTTTCAATAATGTTGGTGTATTCTTTAACTAGATAGAGAATCAAAATCTAATTAACTCACAAGAAGCACGTGCATATCATGTGATTTTGGTCACTCACTAAAAAACCTATCTTTTACCTTAACTCGTCTAAAGCACGTGCATATCACGTGGTTCATACAAGTTTTCTAAAGTATTATACAACTTATTAATATTTTTATTGAGTAATATTTAAATATACGAATGTTGTTTTACAGAACTTAGAAGTTCAAGAAAGACGACATCGATATGATTTCAAGTGATGATATTTATAAAGAAACTATCAATAGTTTTAGAAACAAGTGTACGGAGAGATTACTGAAATCAGATAGCAAGAAGATTTCTCCTACCATTAAAATCGGACAAGAATAGGTGTACTGCAATTTCATCCAACATAAGGGACTTATTTATGTTGTTCTTTTATTATTATTGTTATTAGATTTCTATTTTGTTCATTGTATATCTTATTCCAATATTCACTTCGTTTAATAATAGTAAATCAATTAATTTTTTTTTTAGGTGCCTTGAAAGTATTCATATCTTATACATGAATTGTAACTATTTTTGTTTATAAAATACTTTCCACATTTTTATTTTACTCCATTGAATTATTACAATTAAATAAGTAATTTAAGTAATTATATCAACACGTGGAATGCACATGTATCTCACTAGTTACATGGAATTCCTATATTATATAAATATATAATTAGAACGAATATCAGTCGGGGTTACAAGTCCCTCGATCCCCATTAATTCCATTGGGAATCATATTATCACGGATGTGGGAAAAAGCTACAAACATTTACAAATACACGAAGAAAGAACGAGTTAAAATGTTCATACTTTTCGGATTTCCATATGATAAAAACAACAAATAGATCTCCCCCATCTCTACACAAACAAAACTCCAAAATGAGCAGATACCCTGAAGTGAAGTGGCTAAAGGGAGGATAAGACATATCTACTATTTTGTTGCCAGATGCAAAAAGATCATAAGGTCAATGTTGACCTTGAAGGAACATTTACATTTTCTGCCACTGCTTGGACAAACAACAATATCTATGAAGTCAATTTGTCACGCCCCAAATGGGACGCGACGAAAATCCACAACTTAAGTACAAATAACCAAACAGTCTAGACAAACATCATCGAGTACCCAATGAAACAGAGTCTAAATAGCAGCGGAAATAAAATAACAAGTACATCTTACAGTCCACAACATCCACAATCCACATTACATCCTCGAAAATCAACTAAAGATAACAACTTAAAAGTCAAAGGGTCCTACGCCCTTCAATTACAGACATGAATGAAAAGAAGATGAAATAGTCCAACAACAATCACAAGAAATGAGTCCATCAACAACAACAAGAAGTAGTAACTCCAACAAGCGGAGTGCAAGGGCTCAATCCAGGGCCGGTTCAGCATCTTCAACGAAGTCCTCATCTAAAGGTTAGAAAATAGATGGGGATGAGACAAAAATCTCAGTGGATGGGGTGATCGTGTGCAAGTGTGGTGATATATAGTTAATGCGAGAAAACAGTTATATGAAAACGCATGAGTATGATGCATGAATTCACACACAGTCCACAAGCGTCGTGATAAATATATTTAAGTAATATACTTCTACATTTCAAGAAAACAGTTTATGGTCACACAGGCACTATGTGATTCAGTTAAGACAGGTAGGATTGCGTAGGAAATGTAACGCCAATCCCATGTAAGGCAGATAATGGTTGCGTACGGATTTGTAGCGCCAACCAATGCAAAACAAGTAGCGGTTGCATACGGATTTATAGCGCCAACCAAACGGGTCCGATAACTCCAGAATCGTGTGGATCAGACAATGATTCCTTCGTTCTTCCTTGTAACTCCCCGAGCAAGATGGTCCAGGACCTGTCACCTTATCGCTCCATAGGCAAAGACAAATCCACAGTAGAGCTAGCTTGGCCCGGATTGTCATAATCATGATTATACCTCAAGTACTACGACCCGCTTCCCTTGGACAAACTCCATCCCTCAGTTGCGGGATTAGGACGATGGGGCCGGAAGAGTGGAATAGCGGCCAGAGTGCGCGGTTCCATCCTCGACGTATCCATTCCGACTGTGAGCTCGACACACCAAGTTGACTCAGGTAGGAAAGTAAATACAAGTACAGGCAGTCAACCAGGCAGTCGAGTATTATTGATTCAGGGAAGCAGTTCAGGAAAATTTTTGAAAATTCACGATCGAAAGGATAAGCAATCTTCGATATCTTGAAAGAGTAGGTGGAACATAAGTCCCGTTATAGATTCAAAACCGCAAGACGAGGAAGTCGTCCCGCGATCGGGTATTAATCGGTCGAAACGATCCGATAAGTCAAGGGTTTTTGAGAAAATAAGATACTTTAATTAAATATCTAAGTCAGAGGGTCCAGGGCTATTTTAGTAAAAGGGAAAATAATTTGAGTTAGGTCCTTTAAAAGAGAAAAATTACAACTTAGCCCCGTTTTGTAAAAACCAAAACGTTTGGGGTTAAAAATTGAATAAATAAATATCCTGACCTTGAAAAATTATGAGGTCAGTTCCTAAATTCTCCAAATTGTCCAGATATTCAGGGTTTTAAAGTTTTGAGGTCGAGTGTTTATAAATTTTAAAATATTTTGAATATATTTATTAAATCAAAATATTTAAATTATATTAACATTATTCTTATTTTTCATCAATTTTTTTTAAAAAAAATATTTTGTGTTTTTCGACTAATAAAAAAATTAAATATATTCTGCAAATTATTTTTATTTTATTCATAATGAATATTATATTTTTAACTAATTTACATTGAAAATAATATTTTTTTCCCTCCAAAATGCCACATCAACAAAAATAATTCATATTTTAAGGCAAGAAAAAAAGCAAAAAGAAAAAAAAATCCACATAGGATTGTGACCTGCTATTGCAGGTCACTGGACTAAAAATCCGAATTTTTGCCACTTAGTGGACTAATTTCAAAAAATTTTAAAAGTGTGGACTAAATCTCTCAAGTCGTCCACTTAGTGGACTAAAAAAACAATTTTGCCTTTAAATTAATCGGAACTCACAAACCGGAAGGGCTTTTAATGTGATTACAGTTGGAAAATGTCACTAAAATTAGTAGGATATTGGGACAAAAGCAGTTTTTAAAAGAAATAAGTGTAGGTCCTTTAACTTTTGAAAATATCATTTTTGTCCCATTTTGAAATAATTGCCTTTAAGGCTTTTAGGGGTCTAATTGTTATGAAATTTGAACCTTGGGTCCAAAATATAATTAAGTTATAGTTAAGTTAGTATTTCCAGGTGCATGGGCTGCATAAGTCCTGGAAATTTCATTTGGGTCCTCAAGTTTAGTATTTTACGCATTAGTCCCTCAATTTTAGAAAATTTACTTTCCAAGCCCTAAACACTTGTATTTTTGGAATACATTTAAAATATGTCATTTCCAGTACCTTAAGATTAAAATTTTCAGAATTTAAAGTTAAGGTCTGGTACAGTTTTAAAATTTGCAAAGTAGCCCTTAAACTTTAAAAATTTTACAATCTAGTCCTTGGGCTTTTAAAGGTTGATTTTATTTATCTAAAAACTCTTAAAACTTTATTAAAATGTCCAAAAGTCATTTTTGAACCTGAGTACAGTCCCAAATTTCGAAATTTACAGAGGGGTCCTTTAACTTTCATTTTCTTGCAATTTAGTCCACCAACTTTCCATTTTTTACATTTTTAAGTCCAAAATTGAAATTTAATCAATTATGCTCGACTTGTCCAGGTTATAAGTCATCCAAAACATGTATTTTAAAGATCATACACATGCATATCCAATACATACAAGAATTCATCAAATAGGACATTAAATTGCACATGCATGCACCTAAAATTCAATAATTAGCAATTTTGAGCAACTCTTGAGAATTTTCATGATTTGATACATAAAATTGACATGCAATACATAGATTATATATCTCAAGGCTCATGATCAAAATTTCGACATGCATTTTAATAAAACACCTAATAGTTGGAAAGTATTTTTCCACCCACCTTAAAATTGGAAAATTGTGAAATAAAAAGATAAATTTCACAATTTTTGGATGAGGTTACTTAGGTCAGCCCCTAAGTCAAGAAATATCAAAAATTTGAAGTTAGAAAAATGAGAGAAAAATTAAGGAGAAAAAGAAGGAGATAAGAAAATGAGAAAGACTACACTTTACCTTGTGTAGTAGGTGATCGGAGACTAGTTGAAGCTTTAAATTTGGAATTTTTGGCTCAACTCCAAAATCACCTAAGGTCAGCCCCTATTTCTCAAAAATGAAAAAGGGGTCTTAAAATTTGAAAAAAATAGAAAGAAGAGGAAAGAGGGGTTCTAGTGTCCAATTCTTACCTTGTAGTCCAAATTTCTCTACTAGTTCTTCTTCAAGTCTTGAAGTTCTCTTCAAGATGATGTCAAGCTCTAATCTTCAAATGGTCTTCTAAATGTACCTCCAAACCAAAATTAACTTAAGTCAAGAAGTGAAAGGAGGTAGGTAGATGATATCAAGATGAATTGGAGAACAACATTTCTTACCTTGTGAAGGGGGGTGTTCGAATTTTTTGGCTATAAGGAGGGAAAATCTTGAAACTTTTTCTAAGTGTTGAAGAAGAAGGTATGAAGAAAGAGTAGAGAGAAGTAGGAAGTTTAGAGAGAAGTAGGAGAATTAGCTTTGAGAGATGAAGGTGTTGGATGAAAAATGAACAAGTTTGTTCATTTTTCTTCATGTGGCCGTCCACATGCTTGAGAGGGGGGAGAAAATTTTGATTAATTTGTGTCTTGTATTTTGCCTCTTGCATGGGAGACATTTTGGAGGTCAAAGGTATGCGCATGAGATGGTTTGAATGGAATGTTGGAAAAATTAATAATAAAGAATTTATGTATAAGATGATGTGTATAATGTTTGAATTAATCATATAATTATACACAAGATGACTAATATAAGGTGTACATGTACAAGAGTTGGATGATATTTTTACTCCAAAATCATCATCATGGCCGTCCATTATAAGGGCATTGTGGTAATCCCATATATATTTTTTTGTCCCAAATTTGATGATAATAGATGAAATATATCAATCTCCAAAATAATTAGTGATTTCCTTGATTACTTATAAGTCTCATGATCACTTAATCTAAATAAAAATCTTAATTCTATAAGGTAAAAGTCTCTAAAATAAATAGTCTCTTAAAATTCTAAGGTGACTAATAAATACAAAAATAGTAATAATGATCAATCAAGTGATCATAAATGCAAAATAGAATTAATAAAGATCATGATCACAAGTAATAAGTGAAATGAAATAAAATACAAAATATATATATTATTAATATTTACCCGTCAAAGTGACGCGGTAAAATAGTCGATCAAATACATAGACGACAATAAGAATCAGTTATAAGCTCGGAAAAATCGGGGCTTCACATCCTCCCCTCCTTAAAAGAATTTGGTCCCCAAATTCTCTTCAGAATAGTTCTGGATATTGATTCCTCATGTCTTCTTCCATCTCCCACGTTGCGTCTTCGTCTCGGTTGTGGTTCTGCCACACCACTTTAATCATCGGAATTTCTCTCTTACGCAACTGTCGTATCTGCTGATCAATGATCCAGATTGGTCTCTCAGTGTAGGATATATTTTCCATTAGAGGTGGAGTATCTCGAGTGATGATATGTTCGGGATCTGGTTGATATTTCTTCAATCTCGATATGTGAAATACATCGTGCATTCCCGTATATGGTGCTGGTAACTCGAGTCGGTAGGCTAACTTCCCGATCCTTTGTAAAATCTTGTAAGTCCAACATATCTCGGACTCAACTTGCCTCCTTTCTTCGGATTGATTAATCATTTCTGTGGTGAGAGTCTGAGAAATACTTCATCTCCGACTTCAAATTCCAGATCCTTTCTTCTCTTGTCCGCGTAACTCTTTTGGCGGCTCTGAGCTGTGCGAATCCGCTCATTGATCAGCTTGACCTTCTTCATGGCCTCCTGAACTAAGTCGACCTTTGGAATCGAGGGCGACTTTCGTTTCTCTTTCGGAGTCCATTGG
This sequence comes from Rehmannia glutinosa, assembly GCA_016081115.2. NCBI lineage: Eukaryota > Viridiplantae > Streptophyta > Magnoliopsida > Lamiales > Orobanchaceae > Rehmannia > Rehmannia glutinosa. The sequence goes on from JABTTQ020002628.1 coordinate 2,049,906, forward strand.
TCATCAATCTCCCAGTGTAGTGGGGATCTACATTTTCGCCCGTATAATGCCTCGTAGGGTGCCATCCCAATCGTGGCCTGATGACTGTTATTGTAGGCGAACTCGGCTAATGGTATGTGCGAATCCCAACTTCCTTGGAAATCCAATGTGCAGGCTCGCAGCATATCTTCAAGGGTTTGAATTGTTTGCTCAGACTGTCCATCGGTTTGTGGATGTGCTGCTGTGCTGAAACTTAGCGACGTACCTAATTCCTCATGCAAGCACTTCCAAAATATGGAGACAAACCTCGGGTCTCTGTCGGATACTATGTCGACTGGTACTCCATGCAGTCGAACGATTTCTTGGATATAAATCTGTGCAAGTTTCTGCAAGCTATCAGTTTTCTTGATGGGTAGAAAGTGTGCAGATTTCGTGAGTCGGTCTACCACTACCCAAATAGCATCATGGCCTCCTCTGGTCCTTGGTAGATTCGTCACGAAGTCCATCGTTATGTGTTCCCATTTCCACTCGAGAATTCTCAATGGTTGTAGTAAACCAGATGGTCGTTGGTGTTCTGCTTTTACTCGTTGACAAGTCAAACATCTCGCAACGAACTCTGCTACCTGGTTCTTCATGTTTACCCACCAATAACTCCATTTCAAATCCTTATACATCTTGTTTCCTCCAGGATGTATAGTGTATTTCGAACGGTGTGCCTCTGCTAGGATTGTATTCCTAATATGTTCGTCATTAGGTACACAAACTCGATTCCGAAATCTGATAACTCCATCTTCAGGTACCGAGAATTCTGATCTTTCTCCTTTCAGTATCTTCTCCTTCAGTTTTTGAAGATGTGCATCTTTCTGTTGTACTTCCTTGATCTCATTCAGTAGATCGGGTTTAACCAAAATATTAGCACATGAAATCTGAGTATTGGTTCTCGTCAGATTCCAATTGCTCAGCTCTTCTAATGATTCCCACTCTCGAATCATAAGTCTGACTAAGCTCGCCTTTCTGCTTAGAGCGTCTGCTACGACGTTAGCTTTCCCGGGATGGTATTGAATATCAAAGTGATAGTCCTCAATCAACTCCATCCATCTCTGTTGCCTCAGACTGAGGTCTTTCTGGGAGAATAGATACTTCAAGCTCTTATGGTCCGTGAAAACCGTGAATGTTGCTCCGTAGAGATAGTGTCTCCATTTCTTCAACACGAACACTATCGCTGCCAATTCCAGGTCATGCGTTGGAGAATTGGCTTCATACAGCTTGAGCTTTTGTGATGCATAAGCGATAACTTTTCCTTCCTGCATGAGCACTGCTCCTAGTCCTTCTTTTGACGCATCATTTGTAGACGACAAAGTTTTTGTTCCCTTTCGGAGGGCTAAAGGCGGGGCTGTAGTAAGTCATTTCTTCAGCTCTTGGAAACGCGCCTCGCACTTGTCATTCCACTCAAACTTGACTTGACATGCGGGTTAGTCGAGTGAGTGGTCCGGCTATCTTGGAGAAATCCTGGATAAATCTTTGATAATATCCGGCTAGTCTAGAAACTCGATTTTCATTCTGACTCGAGTTGTTTCCATTCAACCATTTTCTCGTACCTTGAAGGATCTCTTGCAATCCCGGTGCCGGATACTATGTGTCCCAAGAACGCGACTTCACTAAGCCAAAATTCACACTTGCTGAACTTGGCATACAACTTATGCTCTCGTAGTGTCTCCAAAATGATTTTCAGATGACTTTCATGTTCTTCTCTAGACTTAGAGTATACGAGTATGTCATCAATAATATCACTATGAATTGATCCAAATAAGGTTGGAAGACTCGATGCATCAGGTCCATAAATGCTGCTGGTGCATTCGTCAGACTGAAAGGCATCACTACAAACACATAGTGTCCATATCGGGTTTGAAATGCAGTTTTGGAAATGTCTTCTTCGCAGATCTCTAGTTGGTAATATCCTTGTTGTAAATCAAACTTCGAGTACACTGTCGCTCCTTGAAGTTGATCAAATAGTTCGTCTATCCTCGGGAGGGGATATTTGTTCTTGATGGTCACGCTATTAAGACCACGATAATCTATACGCAGTCTTAATGTGTCATCTTTTTTTTTGACGAACAGCACAGGTGCTTCCCACGGAGACGTACTCGGTCGGATAAATCCCACATTCATTAGTTTCTGTAATTGCGTTTTCAGCTCTTGTAACTCAAGAGGAGCCATTCTATATGGTGTCCTGGCAATCGGGGTAGTCCCCGATAACACCTCGATAGTGAACTCGACTTCCCTATCTGGAGGGACAGTGGTAAGTTCTTGTGGAAATACATCCGTGTATTCTGATACTCTAGGTATTTGGTTAATTTGTGTATCAACCGTGGGTTTGTTAATTACAAACGCCAAGTACCCTTGAGCCCCTCTAGTGATCGCCTTCCTCACTTTCATTGCTGAAATAATTGGGGCAATCTTAACTCGTGCCCTTCCCAAAATTTCCACTTCGGGTTTTCCGGGTTGACATAGTTTAATGGACTTGTTATGGCAGTCCATTTGTGCATGGTGTGCAGACAACCAGTTCATTCCCAATATCAGGTCATATTCGGATATAGGTAATAAGATCAAATCGGCAGGAAAGTTTATCTCAGCAATCTTAACTTCGCATGCATTATAGATAATATCTGTTATCTGACTTGCGCCCATAGGAGTTGACACTTGTAGACATATAGGCATATGTTCCATGTATGCATGTAGTTTGTGTACAAAATGCGGTGCAACGAATGAATGCGTTGATCCAGGGTCGAACAATATTTTAGCATAGTGGTTAGATACTAGAAGCGTACCTTCCACCACGTCTGTTGCCTCCGGAGCCTCCTGTCCGGCCGGTCTGCAACGCTCGGCGGGCATCCTTGCCCGATTACCCTCGCCATTGCCCGGCTTCTGCGGCTGCGTCTGTTTGGTTCGGTCCTCGTACTTCGAGCAGTCTTTCAGCTGATGCTGATTACTACCATAGCGCAAACACCTTCATTGTTTATGCCAACAGTCATTGGCAGTATGTCCCGATTTCTGGCAATATGCACACAATTGACCCGGCTTTCCTTGTACTGGTCCCTTTCCCTTATCTGTCTTATTAACTGGTCCCTTTTGCAACTTAGCAGGCTGTTTAGATGGTTGTCCCATAGATGTCCTCTTAAGACTGTTCGATGGCCTACTCTGCTGAATCTGTCCAATACGGTTCAGTCCCGACTCAATGCGGAGAGTCGCTTTTTACCGCGGTGAGTAGGTTGTCGATTCAACGATCAGCGATTGTTTTTAAGTTCGATTTCAATCTTCGAGTGAACTTGTAAAGCTTATCCTCTTCAGTACTGATTGTCCCCAGAGCATACTTGGACACTCGGTGAAATTCAGACTCATACTGAGCTACAGTCATGTTCCCTTGCCTCAATCTGTGGAATTCATCTCGGCGCGCCTCTTTCACAACCTGTGGAATGTACTGTTCATTGAACTCGGCCAAGAAATTTCCCCATGTTCTGGCTACCCGGTCCTGTTCTCATCTTCTTTCAACTGCCCTCCACCAGTTTCTAGCAGCCGATTTCAGACGAAATACGATGAGTGTGACTTTCTGCTCATCTGAGTATTGGAGAGCATTGAAGATATTCTCCAATTTCTCTACCCATTCTTCTGCCTTCAAATCGTCCGGCTCTTCTAAGAAGGCTGGTGGGTCGAACCGTAGAAATCGCTCCAACGTGCGATCGTTCGCCTCTCTGGCGGGTTCGGGAGCACGGGGTTGAGGCTCTGCCTGTTGCCTCATGAAAACTAGTATTTGTTGTAGGGCATGTGCGGTCAAATTGTCTCCTGCAGCAGGTGGAGGAGGCGGTGGTAATTCAGGGGAGGGTACCCGGTCCTTGGGTACATCATCATCCCCTCGTGGAACGCGGCGAGGTCTCCCACGTCCTCGATGTTCGGCCATTCTGTATCTTGAAGTGTTAGTTGCGATTCACGAGTAAATGATACAATAACTATTCGCGTAAAGCAAGTTATATCGTAGGGAAAATAACAGCAAACACAAGACACTGAATAAATAGAAAAGGCATATCCATTAATGTAAAACTTGAATACACCCATGAAGTACAACAATAGTAACATTGAGTCAAAGCTACATCAGAACCAAAATACAACTGAATCTAGTACAATAGAAAGTAAGGTACAACACTGGAATAAGCGTCTACAACAACAAAAGTACAAACTGACAATCAAGCTAACTAATCAGTGAGATCGCCATCATCGTCACTCGCAGTTATGCCCATAATCGGGGCCGGGTCGGGCTGAGGTGGTGCCTCGACCTCAGGCCAATCAACAAAATCTAACCACTGCTCGAATCCCTGAGCCTCATCAAGTGGAGCATCCTCAAGTGCCTCAGGCTCTCCAATGTCGACTAGATCCTCCTCAGGATCCTCCATGGGATCCTCCTCAGGATCCTCCTCGGCGTCAAGCACGGGCTCCACCTCGGGTGGTGGCAATGGCTGGGCATTAGCTGCCAAAGCAGCCTTCAGTGCGGCGTCTCTCTGAGCTAGGGCCTGTGTAAGGTCCTCTATCACTGTCATCTGCTTGATGAGGGTCTCCTCCAAGCGCTCAACGGTGTCGCGGGATAGGCGGGCGTCAATCTCCCATTTCTGGCGGCCGTCACTTGCCCTCTTCATCTTCTCTCGCATGTGATCCAAGCGCTCCTAGATACTCTGTATCTGGTCCTCCCGCGCTCTTATGGTGTTGTCGCGGTCCTTGATGATAGTGGTTAACTCGCTCTTTTCATCTTGGCTCCTCGCCAAACGCTGAGTCAGGTCCCTATTACGCTGGCGCTCCTCGGATAGCTCTGAGGTCGCTCGATCACTCTCCCGGTGCCTGTGAATCATCAGTGCCCGGTAGTACTCCCGCTCAGCACGGGCATGGAAAACATCCCAACAAGAATGCGGCGCCGGCTCCATCCTGATCAAACAAAACTAAGGCGGATCAGTCAAAGGTAGAGGAAAGATAAGGAGAGAGTAAGGAAAGAATGAATAAAGGAAATCAGTCAAGAATCAACTAAGTCAAGACAAGTATGACTATGGAATCTCAAAATATGCGTTCTAACTTAGTTCAAACATCAATAAGACGGTTCTATGCCAATTTGAAATTGATTTCACACTTAATTGGTCAAGTTGCGGTACTACCTAAAACACAGACCGAGGGTCCTATCCTAGGTCAGCTCGGTGTAAGTTTCCATCTTACTAGCCGAGCTCTGATACCACTCTAACTGTCACGCCCCAAATGGGACGCGACGACAATCCACAACTTAAGTACAAATAACCAAACAGTCTAGACAAACATCATCGAGAACCCAATTAAACAGAGTCTAAATAGCAGCGGAAATAAAATAACAAGTACATCTTACAGTCCACAACATCCACAATCCACATTACATCCTCGAAAATCAACTAAGATAACAACTTAAAAGTCAAAAGGTCATACGCCCTTCAATTACAGATAGGAATGAAAAGAAGATGAAATAGTCCAACAACAATCACAAGAAACGAGTCCATCAACAACAACAAGAAGTAGTAACTCCAACAAGCGGAGTGCAAGGGCTCCACTTGGTCGTGTGCAAATGTGGCGATATATAGTTAATGCGAGAAAACAGTTATATGAAAACGCGTGAGTATGATGCATGAATTCACACACAGTCCACAAGCGTCGTGATAAATATATTTAAGTAATATACTTCTACATTTCAAGAAAACAGTTCATGGTCACACAGGCACTATGTGATTCAGTTAAGACAGGTAGGATTGCGTAGGAAATGTAACGCCAATCCCATGTAAGGCAGATAATGGTTGCGTACGGATTTGTAGCGCCAGCCAATGCAAAACAAGTAGCGGTTGCATACGGATTTATAGCGCCAACCAAACGGGTCCGATAACTCCAGAATCGTGTTGATCAGACAACGATTCCTTCGTTCTTCCTTGTAACTCCCCGAGCAAGATGGTCCAGGACCTGTCACCTTATCGCTCCATAGGCAAAGACAAATCCACAGTAGATCTAGCTAGGCCCGGATTGTCATAATCATGATTATAACTCAAGTACTACGACCCGCTTCCCTTGGACAAACTCCGTCCCTCGTTGCGGGATTAGGGACGATGGGGTAGGAAGAGTGGAATAGCGGCCGAGCTGCCGGTTCCATCCCCGACGTATCCATTCCGATCGTGAGCTCGACACACCAAGTTGACCCAGCAGAAAGTAAATATAAGTACAAGGTGATCAACAGCAATGAGTATTATTGATTCAGGGAAGCAATTCAGGAAAATTTTTGAAAATTCACGAGTAGCAATATGGCGTTGGTGGAGTTATTTGGATGAAGATGATTATCGGAAGGATAAGCAATCTTCGATATCTTGAAAGAGTAGGTGGAACATAAGTCCCGTTATTGATTCAAAACCGCAAGACGAGGAAGTCGTCCCGCGATCGGGTATTAATCGGTCGAAACGATCCAATAAGTCAAGGGTTTTTGAGAAAATAAGATACTTTAATTAAATCTCTAAGTAAGAGGGTCCAGGGCTATTTTAGTAAAAGGGAAAATAATTTGAGTTAGGTCCTTTATAAGAGAAAAATTACAACTTAGCCCCGTTTTGTAAAAACCAAAACGTTCGGGGTTAAAAACTGAATAAATAAATATCCCGACTTTGAAATATTATGAGGTCAGTTCCTAAATTCTCCAAATTTTCCAGAGATTCAGGGTTTTAAAGTTTTGAGGTCGAGTGTTTATAAAATTCTCACATTGGCCCCAAATTTGTAAAAATTGTCATTTCGGACCTTAAGTTTAAATTAATCGGAACTCACAAACCGGAAGGGCTTTTAATGTGATTCCAGTTGGAAAATATCACTAAGATTAGTAGGATTTTGGGACAAAAGCAGTTTTTAAAAGAAATAAGTGTAGATCCTTTAACTTTTGAAAATATCATTTTTGTCCCATTTTGAAATAATTGCCTTTAAGGCTTTTAGGGGTCCAATTGTTATGAAATTTGAACCTTGGGTCCAAAATATAATTAAGTTATATTTAAGTTAGTATTTCCAGGTGCATGGGCTGCATAAGTCCTGGAAATTGCATTTGGGTCCTCAAGTATAGTATTTTACACATTAGTCCCTCAATTTTAGAAAATTTACTTTCCAAGCCCTAAACACTTGGATTTTTGGAATACATTTAAAATATGTCATTTCCAGTACCTTAAGATTAAAATTTTCAAAATTTAAAGTTATGGTCTGGTACAGTTTTAAAATTTGCAATGTAGCCCTTAAACTTTCAAAATTTTACAATCTACTTATTGGGCTTTTAAAGGTTGATTTTATTTATCTAAAAACTCTTAAAACTTTATTAAAATGTCCAAAAGTCATTTTTGAACCTAAGTACAGTCCCAAATTTCGAAATTTTCAGAGGGGTCCTTTAACTTTCATTTTCTTGCAATTTAGTCCACCAACTTTCCATTTTTTACATTTTTAAGTCCAGAATTGAAATTTAATCAATTATGCTCGACTTGTCCAGGTTATAAGTCATCCGAAACATGGATTTTAAAGATCATACACATGCATATCCAATACATACAAGAATCCATCAAATAGGACATTAAATTGCACATGCATGCACCTAAAATTCAATAATTAGCAATTTTGAGCAACTCTTGAGAATTTTCATGATTTGATACATAAAATTGACATGCAATACATAGATTATATATCTCAAGGCACATGATCAAAATTTCTATATGCATTTTAATAAAACACCTAATAGTTGGAAAGAATTTTTCCACACACCTTAAAATTGGAAAATTGTGAAATAAAAGGATAAATTTCACAATTTTTGGATGAGGTCACTTAGGTCAGCCCCTAAGTCAAGAAATATCAAAAATTTGAAGTTAGAAAAATGAGAGAAAAATTAAGGAGAAAAAGAAGGAGATAAGAAAATAAGAAAGACTAGTTGAAGCTTTAAATTTGGAATTTTTAGTTCAACTCCAAAATCACCTAAGGTCAGCCCCTATTTCTCAAAAATGGAAAAGGGGTGTTAAAATTTGAAAAATAAATAGATAGAAGAGGAAAGAAGGGTTCTAGTGTCCAATTCTTACCTTGTAGTCCAAATTTCTCTACTAGTTCTTCTTCAAGTCTTGAAGTTCTCTTCAAGATGATGTCAAGCTCTAATCTTCAAATGGTCTTCTAAATATACCTCCAAACTAAAATTAACTTAAGTCAAGAAGTGAAAGGAGGTAGGTAGATGATATCAAGATGAATTGGAGAACAACATTTCTTACCTTGTGAAGGGGGGTGTTCGAAAGTTTTGGCTATAAGGAGGAAAAATCTTGAAATTTTTTCTAAGTGTTGAAGAAGAAGGTAAGAAGAAAGAGTAGAGAGAAGTAGGAAGTTTAGAGAGAAGTAGGAGAATTAGCTTTGAGAGATGAAGGTGTTGGATGAAAAATGAACAAATTTGTTCATTTTTCTTCATGTGGCGGTCCACATGCTTGAGAGGGGGGAGAAAATTTTGATTAATTTGTGTCTTGTATTTTGCCTCTTGCATGGGAGACATTTTGGAGGTCAAAGGTATGGGCATGAGATGGTTTGAATGGAATGTTGGAAGACTTCCAACATGTTGGCAAAATTAATAATAAAGAATTTATGTATAAGATGATGTGTATAATGTTTGAATTAATGGTATAATTATACACAAAATGACTAATATAAGGTGTACATGTACAAGAGTTGGATGATATTTTTACTCCAAAATCATCATCATGGCCGTCCATTATAAGGGCATTGTGGTAATTCCATATATATATTTTTTTGTCCCAAACTTGATGATAATAGATGAAATATATCAATCTCCAAAATAATTAGTGATTTCCTTGATCACTTATAAGTCTCATGATCACTTAATCTAAATTAAAATCTTAATTCTATAAGGTAAAAGTCTCTAAAATAAATAGTCTCTTAAAATTCTAAGGTGACTAATAAATACAAAAATAGTAATAATGATCAATCAAGTGATCATAAATGCAAAATAGAATTAATAAAGATAATGATCACAAGTAATAAGTGAAATGAAATAAAATACAAAATATATATTATTAATATTTACCCGTCAAAGTGACGCGGTAAAATAGTCGATCAAATACATAGATGACAATAAGAATCAATTATAAGCTCGGAAAAATCGTGGCTTCACACAATTAGATCTACTTGGTAAAGTTAATGTGGATGAGTGCAAAACTACATTGTTTAATAAACATGTTTTTGAATTTTATGAAACATGTTATGTCATACATTAGTTTATCGTTATATCTATTTCTAGATTTTTTCTACTTGTTTCAGCATTAATACATTGTTTATGAAACATGCCCTTGTTTAAAAAAATAATTCTCGATCGTAGAGGACCAAAAATATATCTCCATTCTCCTAACAAAACAAAACCAAGTGGAATGGTGGAAACACTTGGTGAAGGGTGAGCGGTGATCGACACCCACGTTGAAAATTAGAAAATAGTAAATAGTGCGATCTAAACCTGAAACGCGTTAAATTGTGGAGAAATGATAGTGAGCTTTCAATAATGTCGGTGTATTCTTTAACTAGATAGAGAATCAAAATCTAATTAACTCACAAGAAGCACGTGCATATCATGTGATTTTGGTCAATCACTAAAAAACCTATCTTTTACCTTAACTCGTATGAAGCACGTGCATATCACGTGGTTCATACAAGTTTTCTAAAGTATTATACAACTTATTAATATTTTTATTGAGTAATATTTATATATACGAATGTTGTTTTACAGAACTTAGAAGATGAAGAAAGACGACAACGGTATGATTTCAAGTGATGATATTTATAAAGAAACTATCAATAGTCTTAGAAACAAGTGTACGGAGAGATTACTGAAACCAGATAGCAAGAAGATTTCTCCTACCATTAAAATTGGACAAGAATAGGTGTATTGCAATTTCATCCAACATAAGGAACTTATTTATGTTGTTCGTTTATTATTATTGTTATTAGATTTATATTTTGTTCATTGTATATCTTATTCCAATATTCACTTCATTTAATAATAGTAAATCAATTAATTTTTTTCTTTTTTTTTAGGTGCCTTGAAAGTATTCATATCTTATACATGAATTGTAACTATTTTTGTTTATAAAATACTTTCCACATTTTTATTTTACTCCATTGAATTATAACAATTAAATAACTAATTTAAGTAATTATATCAACACGTGCAATGCACGTGTATCTCACTAGTAACATGGAATTCCTATATTATATAAATATATAATTAGAACGAATATCATTCGGGCTTTCAAGTCCCTCGATCCCCATTAATTCCATTGGGAATCATATTATCACGGATGAGGGAAAAAGCTACAAATATTTACGAATGCACGAAGAAAGAACGAGTTAAAATGTTCATACTTTTCGGATTTCCATATGATAAAAACAACAAATAGATCTCCCCCATCTCTACACAAACAAAACTACAAAATGATCAGATACCCTGAAGTGAAGTGGCTAAAGGGAGGACAAGACATATCTACTATTTTGTTGCCAGATGCAAAAGATCATAAGGTCAATGTTGACCTTGAAGGAACATTTACATTTTTTGCCACTGCTGGGACAGACAACAATACCTATGAAGTCAATTAGATCTACTTGGTAAAGTTAATGTGGATGAGTGCAAAACTACATTCTTTAATAAACATGTTTTTCAATTTATGAAACATGTTATGTCATATATTAGTTTATTGTTATATCTATTTCTAGAATTTTTCTACTTGTTTCAGCATTAATACATTGTTTATGAAACATGTCCTTGTTTAAAAAAAATAATTCTCGATCGTTGAGGACCAAAAATATATCTCCATTCTCCTAACAAAACAAAACCAAGTGGAATGGTGGAAATACTTGGTGAAGGGTGAGCGGAGATCGACACCCAGGTTGAAAATTAGAAAATAGTAAATAGTACGATCTAAATCCTGAAACACGTTAAATTGTGGAGAAATGATAGTAAGCTTTCAATAATATCGGATTATTCTTTAACTAGATAGAGAATCAAAATCTAATTAACTCACAAGAAGCACATGCATATCATGTGATTTTGGTCACTCACTAAAAAACCTATCTTTTACCTTTACTCGTATGAAGCACGTGCATATCACGTGGTTCATACAAGTTTTCTAAAGTATTATACAACTTATTAATATTTTTATTGAGTAATATTTAAATATACGAATGTTGTTTTACAGAACTTAGAAGATGAAGAAAGACGACATCGGTATGATTTCAAGTGATGATATTTATAAAGAAACTATCAATAGTCTTAGAAATAAGTGTATGGAGATATTACTGAAATCAGATAGCAAGAAGATTTCTCCTACCATTAAAATCGGACAAGAATAGGTGTATTGAAATTTCATCCAACATAAGGAACTTATTTATGTTGTTCGTTTATTATTATTGTTATTAGATTTCTATTTTGTTCATTGTATATCTTATTCCAATATTCACTTCGTTTAATAATAGTAAATCAATTAATTTTTTTCTTTTATTTAGGTGCCTTGAAAGTATTCATATCTTATACATGAATTGTAACTATTTTTGTTTATAAAATACTTTCCACATTTTTATTTTACTCCATTGAATTATAACAGTTAAATAACTAATTTAAGTAATTATATCAACACGTGCAATGCACGTGTATCTCACTAGTTACATGGAATTCCTATATTATATAAATATACAATTAGAACGAATATCAGTCGGGGTTACAAGTCCCTCGATCCCCATTAATTCCATTGGGAATCATATTATCACGGATGAGGGAAAAAGCTAAAAACATTTACAAATGCACGGAGAAAGAACGAGATAAAATGTCCATACTTTTCGGATTTCCATATGATAAAAACAACAAATAGATCTCCCCCATCTATTTGTTGTTTTTATCATATGGAAATCTGAAAAGTATGAACATTTTAACTCGTTCTTTCTTCGTGCATTTGTAAATGTTTGTAGCTTTTTCCCTCATCCGTGATAATATGATTCCCAATGGAATTAATGGGGATCGAGGGACTTATAACCCCGACTGATATTCGTTCTAATTATATATTTATATAATATAGGAATTCCATGTAACTAGTGAGATACACGTGCATTGCATGTGTTGATATAATTACTTAAATCAGTTATTTAATTGTAATAATTCAATGGAGTAAAATAAAAATATGGAAAGTATTTTATAAACAAAAATAGTTACAATTCATGTATAAGATATGAATACTTTCAAGGCACCTAAAAAAAAGAAAAAAATTAATTGATTTACTATTATTAAACGAAGTGAATATTGGAACAAGATATACAATGAACAAAATAGAAATCTAATAACAATAATAATAAAAGAACAACATAAATAAGTTCCTTATGTTGGATGAAATTGCAATACACCTATTCTTGTCCGATTTTAATAGTAGGAGAAATCTTCTTGCTATCCGATTTCGAGAATCTCTCCGTACACTTGTTTCTAAGACTATTGATAGTTTCTTTATAAATATCATCACTTGAAATCATATCGATGTCGTCTTTCTTGATCTTCTAAGTTCTATAAAACAACATTCATATATTTAAATATTACTCAATAAAAATATTAATAAGTTGTATAATACTTAAGAAAACTTGTATGAACCACGTGATATGCACGTGCTTCATACGAGTTAAGGTAAAAGATAGGTTTTTTAGTGATTGACCAAAATCACATGATATGCACGCGTGCTTCTTGTGAGTTAATTAGATTTTGATTCTCTATCTAGTTAAAGAATACACCGACATTATTGAAAGCTCACTATCATTTCTCCACAATTTAACGTGTTTCAGGATTTAGATCGAACTATTTACTATTTTCTTATTTTCAACCTGGGTGTCGATCACCGCTCACCCTTCACCAAGTATTTCCACCATTCCACTTGGTTTTGTTTTGTTAGGAGAATGGAGATATATTTTTGGTCCTCTACGATCGAGAATTATTTTTTTTAAACAAGGGCATGTTTCATAAACAATGTATTAATGTTGAAACAAGTAGAAAAAATCTAGAAATAGATATAACGATAAACTAATGTATGACATAACATGTTTCATAAAATTCAAAAACATGTTTATTAAACAATGTAGTTTTGCACTCATCCACATTAACTTTACCAAGTAGATCTAATTGACTTCATAGATATTGTTGTCTGTCCCAGCAGTGGCAGAAAAGGTAAATGTTCCTTCAAGGTCAACATTGACCTTATGATCTTTTGCATCTGGCAACAAAATAGTAGATATGTCTTGTCCTCCCTTTAGCCACTTCACTTCAGGGTATCTGCTCATTTTGGAGTTTTGTATGTGTAGAGATGGGGAGATCTATTTGTTGTTTTTATCATATGGAAATCAAAAGTATGAACATTTTAACTCGTTCTTTCTTCGTGCATTTGTAAATGTTTGTAGCTTTTTCCTCATCCGTGATAATATGATTCCCAATGGAATTAATGGGGATCGAGGACTTGTAACCCCGATCGATATTCGTTCTAATTATATATTTATATAATATAGGAATTCCATGTAACTAGTGAGATACACGTGCATTGCATGTGTTGATATAATTACTTAAATCAGTTTTTTAATTGTAATAATTCAATGGAGTAAAATAAAAATGTGGAAAGTATTTTATAAACAAAAATAGTTACAATTCATGTATAAGATATGAATACTTTCAAGGCACCTAAAAAAAGAAAAAATTAATTGATTTACTATTATTAAACGAAGTGAATATTGGAATAAGATATACAATGAACAAAATAGAAATCTAATAACAATAATAATAAAAGAACAACATAAATAAGTTCCTTATGTTGGATGAAATTGCAATACACCTATTCTTGTCCGATTTTAATAGTAGGAGAAATCTTCTTGCTATCCGATTTCGAGAATCTCTCCGTACACTTGTTTCTAAGACTTTTGATAGTTTCTTTATAAATATCATCACTTGAAATCATATCGATGTCGTCTTTCTTGATCTTCTAAGTTCTATAAAACAACATTCATATATTTAAATATTACTCAATAAAAATATTAATAAGTTGTATAATACTTAAGAAAACTTGTATGAACCACGTGATATGCACGTGCTTTCAGTGAAAGTTAAGGTAAAAGATAGGTTTTTTAGTGATTGACCAAAATCACATGATATGCACGTGCTTCTTGTGAGTTAATTAGATTTTGATTCTCTATCTAGTTAAAGAATACACCGACATTATTGAAAGCTCACTATCATTTCTCCACAATTTAACGTGTTTCAGGATTTAGATCGAACTATTTACTATTTTCTTATTTTCAACCTGTGTGTCGATCACCGCTCACCCTTCACCAAGTATTTCCACCATTCCACTTGGTTTTGTTTTGTTAGGAGAATGGAGATATATTTTTGGTCCTCTACGATCGAGAATTATTTTTTTTAAACAAGGGCATGTTTCATAAACAATGTATTAATGCTGAAACAAGTAGAAAAAATCTAGAAATAGATATAACGATAAACTAATGTATGACATAACATGTTTCATAAAATTCAAAAACATGTTTATTAAACAATGTAGTTTTGCACTCATCCACATTAACTTTACCAAGTAGATCTAATTGACTTCATAGATATTGTTGTCCGCCCCAAAGAAGGGCGTAAAAGGTAAATGTTCCTTCAAGGTCAACATTGACCTTATGATCTTTTGCATCTGGCAACAAAATAGTAGATATGTCTTGTCCTCCCTTTAGCCACTTCACTTCAGGGTATCTGCTCATTTTGGAGTTTTGTTTGTGTGGAGATGGGGGAGATCTATTTGTTGTTTTTATCATATGGAAATCTGAAAAGTATGAACATTTTAACTCGTTCTTTCTTCGTGCATTTGTAAATGTTTGTAGCTTTTTCCCTCATCCGTGATAATATGATTCCCAATGGAATTAATGGGGATCGAGGGACTTGTAACCCCGACTGATATTCGTTCTAATTATATATTTATATAATATAGGAATTCCATGTAACTAGTGAGATACACGTGCATTGCATGTGTTGATATAATTACTTAAATCAGTTTTTTAATTGTAATAATTCAATGGAGTAAAATAAAAATGTGGAAAGTATTTTATAAACAAAAATAGTTACAATTCATGTATAAGATATGAATACTTTCAAGGCACCTAAAAAAAAGAAAAAAATTAATTGATTTACTATTATTAAACGAAGTGAATATTGGAATAAGATATACAATGAACAAAATAGAAATCTAATAACAATAATAATAAAAGAACAACATAAATAAGTTCCTTATGTGGGATGAAATTGCAATACACCTATTCTTGTCCGATTTTAATAGTAGGAGAAATCTTCTTGCTATCTGATTTCAGTAATCTCTCCGTACACTTGTTTCTAAGACTTTTGATAGTTTCTTTATAAATATCATCACTTGAAATCATATCGATGTCGTCTTTCTTGATCTTCTAAGTTCTATAAAACAACATTCATATATTTAAATATTACTCAATAAAAATATTAATAAGTTGTATAATACTTAAGAAAACTTGTATGAACCACGTGATATGCACGTGCTTCATACGAGTTAAGGTAAAAGATAGGTTTTTTAGTGATTGACCAAAATCACATGATATGCACGTGCTTCTTGTGAGTTAATTAGATTTTGATTCTCTATCTAGTTAAAGAATACACCGACATTATTGAAAGCTCACTATCATTTCTCCACAATTTAACGTGTTTCAGGATTTAGATCGAACTATTTACTATTTTCTTATTTTCAACCTGTGTGTCGATCACCGCTCACCCTTCACCAAGTATTTCCACCATTCCACTTGGTTTTGTTTTGTTAGGAGAATGGAGATATATTTTTGGTCCTCTACGATCGAGAATTATTTTTTTTAAACAAGGGCATGTTTCATAAACAATGTATTAATCTTTGAAACAAGTAGAAAAAATCTAGAAATAGATATAACGATAAACTAATGTATGACATAACATGTTTCATAAAATTCAAAAACATGTTTATTAAACAATGTAGTTTTGCACTCATCCACATTAACTTTACCAAGTAGATCTAATTGACTTCATAGATATTGTTGTCTGTCCCAGCAGTGGCAGAAAAGGTAAATGTTCCTTCAAGGTCAACATTGACCTTATGATCTTTGCATCCGGCAACAAAATAGTAGATATGTCTTGTCCTCCCTTTAGCCACTTCACTTCAGTGGGTATCTGCTCATTTTGGAGTTTTGTTGTGTGAGAGATGGGGAGATCTATTTGTTGTTTTTATCATATGGAAATCGAAAAGTATGAACATTTTAACTCGTTCTTTCTTCGTGCATTTGTAAATGTTTGTAGCTTTTTCCCTCATCCGTGATAATATGATTCCCAATGGAATTAATGGGGATCGAGGACTTGTAACCCCGATCGATATTCGTTCTAATTATATATTTATATAATATAGGAATTCCATGTAACTAGTGAGATACACGTGCATTGCATGTGTTGATATATTTACTTAAATCAGTTTTTAATTGTAATAATTCAATGGAGTAAAATAAAAATGTGGAAAGTATTTTATAAACAAAAATAGTTACAATTCATGTATAAGATATGAATACTTTCAAGGCACCTAAAAAAAAAAAAATTAATTGATTTACTATTATTAAACGAAGTGAATATTGGAATAAGATATACAATGAACAAAATAGAAATCTAATAACAATAATAATAAAAGAACAACATAAATAAGTTCCTTATGTGGGATGAAATTGCAATACACCTATTCTTGTCCGATTTTAATAGTAGGAGAAATCTTCTTGCTATCCGATTTCAAATAATCTCTCCCGTACACTTGTTTCTAAGACTTTTGATAGTTTCTTTATAAATATCATCACTTGAAATCATATCGATGTCGTCTTTCTTGATCTTCTAAGTTCTATAAAACAACATTCATATATTTAAATATTACTCAATAAAAATATTAATAAGTTGTATAATACTTAAGAAAACTTGTATGAACCACGTGATATGCACGTGCTTCATACGAGTTAAGGTAAAAGATAGGTTTTTTAGTGATTGACCAAAATCACATGATATGCACGTGCTTCTTGTGAGTTAATTAGATTTTGATTCTCTATCTAGTTAAAGAATACACCGACATTATTGAAAGCTCACTATCATTTCTCCACAATTTAACGTGTTTGTGATTTAGATCGAACTATTTACTATTTTCTTATTTTCAACCTGGGTGTCGATCACCGCTCACCCTTCACCAAGTATTTCCACCATTCCACTTGGTTTTGTTTTGTTAGGAGAATGGAGATATATTTTTGGTCCTGTACGATCGAGATTTATTTTTTTTAAACAAGGGCATGTTTCATAAACAATGTATTAATGCTGAAACAAGTAGAAAAATTCGAGAAATAGATATAACAATAAACTAATGTATGACATAACATGTTTCATAAAATTCAAAAACATGTTTATTAGACAATGTAGTTTTGCACTCATCCACATTAATTTTACCAAGTAGATCTAATTGACTTCATAGATATTGTTGTCTATCCCAGCAGTGGCAGAAAATGTAAATGTTCCTTCAAGGTCAACATTGACCTTATGATCTTTTGCATCTAGCACCAAAATAGTAGATATGTCTTGTCCTCCCTTTAGCCACTTCACTTCAGGGTATCTGCTCATTTTGGAGTTTTGTTTGTGTAGAGATGGGGGAGATCTATTTGTTGTTTTTATCATATGGAAATCCGAAAAGTATGAACATTTTATCTCGTTCTTTCTCCGTGCATTTGTAAATGTTTTTAGCTTTTTCCCTCATCCGTGATAATATGATTCCCAATGGAATTAATGGGGATCGAGGGACTTGTAACCCCGACTGATATTCGTTCTAATTATATATTTATATAATATAGGAATTCCATGTAACTAGTGAGATACACGTGCATTGCATTTGTTGATATAATTACTTAAATTAGTTATTTAATTGTAATAATTCAATGTAGTAAAATAAAAATGTGGAAAGTATTTTATAAACAAAAATAGTTACAATTCACGTATAAGATAAGAATACTTTCAAGGCACCTAAAAAAAAGAAAAAAATTAATAGATTTACTATTATTAAACGAAGTGAATATTGGAATAAGATATACAATGAACAAAATAGAAATCTAATAACAATAATAATAAAAGAACAACATAAATAAGTTCCTTATGTTGGATGAAATTGCAATACACCTATTCTTGTCCGATTTTAATAGTAGGAGAAATCTTCTTGCTATCTGATTTCAGTAATCTCTCCGTACACTTGTTTCTAAGACTATTGATAGTTTCTTTATAAATATCATCACTTGAAATCATATCGATGTCGTCTTTCTTGATCTTCTAAGTTCTATAAAACAACATTCATATATTTAAATATTACTCAATAAAAATATTAATAAGTTGTATAATACTTTAGAAAACTTGTATGAACCACGTGATATGCACGTGCTTCATACGAGTTAAGGTAAAAGATAGGTTTTTTAGTGATTGACCAAAATCACATGATATGCACGTGCTTCTTGTGAGTTAATTAGATTTTGATTCTCTATCTAGTTAAAGAATACACCGACATTATTGAAAGCTCACTATCATTTCTCCACAATTTAACGCGTTTCAGGATTTAGATCGCACTATTTACTATTTTCTGATTTTCAACCTGGGTGTCGATCACCGCTCACCCTTCACCAAGTATTTCCACCATTCCACTTGGTTTTGTTTTGTTAGGAGAATGGAGATATATTTTTGGTCCTCTACGATCGAGAATTATTTTTCTTAAACAAGGGCATGTTTCATAAACAATGTATTAATGCTGAAACAAGTAGAAAAATTCGAGAAATAGATATAACAATAAACTAATGTATGACATAACATGTTTCATAAAATTCAAAAACATGTTTATTAAACAATGTAGTTTTGCACTCATCCACATTAACTTTACCAAGTAGATCTAATTGACTTCATAGATCTTGTTATGCATCCCAAAGATGGCGAAAAATGTAAATGTTCCTTCAAGGTCAACATTGACCTTATGATCTTTTGCATCTGGCAACAAAATAGTAGATATGTCTTGTCCTCCCTTTAGCCACTTCACTTCAGGGTATCTGCTCATTTTGGAGTTTTGTTTGTGTAGAGATGGGGGAGATCTATTTGTTGTTTTTATCATATGGAAATCCGAAAAGTATGAACATTTTATCTCGTTCTTTCTCCGTGCATTTGTAAATGTTTGTAGCTTTTTCCCTCATCCGTAATAATATGATTCCCAATGGAATTAATGGGGATCGAGGGACTTGTAACCCCGACTGATATTCGTTCTAATTATATATTTATATAATATAGGAATTCCATGTAACTAGTGAGATACACGTGCATTGCCTGTGTTGATATAATTACTTAAATTAGTTATTTAATTGTAATAATTCAATGTAGTAAAATAAAAATGTGGAAAGTATTTTATAAACAAAAATAGTTACAATTCATGTATAAGTTAAGAATACTTTCAAGGCACCTAAAAAAAGAAAAAAATTAATTGATTTACTATTATTAAACGAAGTGAATATTGGAATAAGATATACAATGAACAAAATAGAAATCTAATAACAATAATAATAAAAGAACAACATAAATAAGTTCCTTATGTTGGATGAAATTGCAATACACCTATTCTTGTCCGATTTTAATAGTAGGAGAAATCTTCTTGCTATCTGATTTCAGTAATCTCTCCGTACACTTGTTTCTAAGACTATTGATAGTTTCTTTATAAATATCATCACTTGAAATCATATCGATGTCGTATTTCTTGATCTTCTAAGTTCTATAAAACAACATTCGTATATTTAAATATTACTCAATAAAAATATTAATAAGTTGTATAATACTTTAGAAAACTTGTATGAACCACGTGATATGCACGTGCTTCATACGAGTTAAGGTAAAAGATAGGTTTTTTAGTGATTGACCAAAATCACATGATATGCACGTGCTTCTTGTGAGTTAATTAGATTTTGATTCTCTATCTAGTTAAAGAATACACCGACATTATTGAAAGCTCACTATCATTTCTCCACAATTTAACGTGTTTCAGGATTTAGATCGAACTATTTACTATTTTCTTATTTTCAACCTGGGTGTCGATCACCGCTCACCCTTCACCAAGTATTTCCACCATTCCACTTGGTTTTGTTTTGTTAGGAGAATGGAGACATATTTTTGGTCCTCTACGATCGAGAATTATTTTTTTTAAACAAGGGCATGTTTCATAAACAATGTATTAATGTTGAAACAAGTAGAAAAAATCTAGAAATAGATATAACGATAAACTAATGTATGACATAACATGTTTCATAAAATTCAAAAACATGTTTATTAAACAATGTAGTTTTGCACTCATCCACATTAACTTTACCAAGTAGATCTAATTGACTTCATAGATATTGTTGTCCATCCCAAAGAAAGGCGAGAAAAAGGTAAATGTTCCTTCAAGGTCAACATTGACCTTATGATCTTTTGCATCTGGCAACAAAATAGTAGATATGTCTTGTCCTCCCTTTAGCCACTTCACTTCAGGGTATCTGCTCATTTTGGAGTTTTGTTTGTGTAGAGATGGGGGAGATCTATTTGTTGTTTTTATCATATGGAAATCTGAGAAGTATCAACATTTTAACTCGTTCTTTCTTCGTGCATTTGTAAATGTTTGTAGCTTTTTCCCTCATCCGTGATAATATGATTCCCAATGGAATTAATGGGGATCGAGGGACTTGTAACCCCGACTGATATTCGTTCTAATTATATATTTATATAATATAGGAATTCCATGTAACTAGTGAGATACACGTGCATTGCATGTGTTGATATAATTACTTAAATCAGTTATTTAATTGTAATAATTCAATGGAGTAAAATAAAAATGTGGAAAGTATTTTATAAACAAAAATAGTTACAATTCATGTATAAGATATGAATACTTTCAAGGCACCTAAAAAAAAGAAAAAAATTAATTGATTTACTATTATTAAACGAAGTGAATATTGGAATAAGATATACAATGAACAAAATAGAAATCTAATAACAATAATAATAAAAGAACAACATAAATAAGTTCCTTATGTTGGATGAAATTGCAATACACCTATTCTTGTCCGATTTTAATAGTAGGAGAAATCTTCTTGCTATCTGATTTCAGTAATCTCTCCGTACACTTGTTTCTAAGACTATTGATAGTTTCTTTATAAATATCATCACTTGAAATCATCTCGATGTCGTCTTTCTTGATCTTCTAAGTTCTATAAAACAACATTCATATATTTAAATATTACTCAATAGAAATATTAATAAGTTGTATAATACTTTAGAAAACTTGTATGAACCACGTGATATGCACGTGCTTCATACGAGTTAAGGTAAAAGATAGGTTTTTTAGTGATTGACCAAAATCACATGATATGCACGTGCTTCTTGTGAGTTAATTAGATTTTGATTCTCTATCTAGTTAAAGAATACACCGACATTATTGAAAGCTCACTATCATTTCTCCACAATTTAACGTGTTTTGATTTAGATCGCACTATTTACTATTTTTCGATTTTCAACCTGGGTGTCGATCACCGCTCACCCTTCACCAAGTATTTCCACCATTCCACTTGGTTTTGTTTTGTTAGGAGAATGGAGATATATTTTTGGTCCTCTACGATCGAGAATTATTTTTTTTAAACAAGGGCATGTTTCATAAACAATGTATTAATGCTGAAACAAGTAGAAAAATTCGAGAAATATATATAACAATAAACTTATGTATGACATAACATGTTTCATAAAATTCAAAAACATGTTTATTAAACAATGTAGTTTTGCACTCATCCACATTAATTTTACCAAGTAGATCTAATTGACTTCATAGATATTGTTGTCTATCCCAGCAGTGGCAGAAAATGTAAATGTTCCTTGAAGGTCAACATTGACCTTATGATCTTTTGCATCTGGCAACAAAATAGTAGATATGTCTTGTCCTCCCTTTAGCCACTTCACTTCAGGGTATCTGCTCATTTTGGAGTTTTGTTTGTGTAGAGATGGGGGAGATCTATTTGTTGTTTTTATCATATGGAAATCTGAAAAGTATGAACATTTTAACTCGTTCTTTCTTCGTGCATTTGTAAATGTTTGTAGCTTTTTCCCTCATCCGTGATAATATGATTCCCAATGGAATTAATGGGGATCGAGGGACTTGTAACCCCGGCTGATATTCGTTCTAATTATATATTTATATAATATAGGAATTCCATGTAACTAGTGAGATACACGTGCATTGCACGTGTTGATATAATTACTTAAATTAGTTATTTAATTGTAATAATTCAATGGAGTAAAATAAAAATGTGGAAAGTATTTTATAAACAAAAATAGTTACAATTCATGATAAGATATGAATACTTTCAAGGCACCTAAAAAAAAGAAAAAAATTAATTGATTTACTATTATTAAACGAAGTGAATATTGGAATAAGATATACAATGAACAAAATAGAAATCTAATAACAATAATAATAAAAGAACAACATAAATAAGTTCCTTATGTTGGATGAAATTGCAATACACCTATTCTTGTCCGATTTTAATAGTAGGAGAAATCTTCTTGCTATCTGATTTCAGTAATCTCTCCGTACACTTGTTTCTAAGACTATTGATAGTTTCTTTATAAATATCATCACTTGAAATCATATCGATGTCGTCTTTCTTGATCTTCTAAGTTCTATAAAACAACATTCGTATATTTAAATATTACTCAATAAAAATATTAATAAGTTGTATAATACTTTAGAAAACTTGTATGAACCACGTGATATGCACGTGCGTCATACTGAGTTAAGGTAAAAGATAGGTTTTTAGTGATTGACCAAAATAACATGATATGCACGTGCTTCTTGTGAGTTAATTAGATTTTGATTCTCTATCTAGTTAAAGAATACACCGACATTATTAAAAGCTCACTATCATTTCTCCACAATTTAACGCGTTTTGATTTAGATCGCACTATTTACTATTTTTCGATTTTCAACCTGGGGTGTCGATCACCGCTCACCCTTCACCAAGTATTTCCACCATTCCACTTGGTTTTGTTTTGTTAGGAGAATGGAGATATATTTTTGGTCCTCTACGATCGAGAATTATTATTTTTTAAACAAGGGCATGTTTCATAAACAATGTATTACTGCTGAAACAAGTAGAAAAATTCTAGAAATAGATATAACAATAAACTAATGTATGACATAACATGTTTCATAAAATTCAAAAACATGTTTATTAAACAATGTAGTTTTGCACTCATCCACATTAACTTTACCAAGTAGATCTAATTGACTTCATAGATCTTGTTGTCTGTCCCAGCAGTGGCAGAAAATGTAAATGTTCCTTCAAGGTCAACATTGACCTTATGATCTTTTGCATCTGGCAACAAAATAGTAGATATGTCTTGTCCTCCCTTTAGCCACTTCACTTCAGGGTATCTGCTCATTTTGGAGTTTTGTTTGTGTAGAGATGGGGGAGATCTATTTGTTGTTTTTATCATATGGATATCTGAAAAGTATCAACATTTTAACTCGTTCTTTCTTCGTGCATTTGTAAATGTTTGTAGCTTTTTCCCTCATCCGTGATAATATGATTCCCAATGGAATTAATGGGGATCGAGGGACTTGTAACCCCGACTGATATTCGTTCTAATTATATATTTATATAATATAGGAATTCCATGTAACTAGTGAGATACACGTGCATTGCATGTGTTGATATAATTACTTAAATCAGTTATTTAATTGTAATAATTCAATGGAGTAAAATAAAAATGTGGAAAGTATTTTATAAACAAAAATAGTTACAATTCATGATAAGATATGAATACTTTCAAGGCACCTAAAAAAAAGAAAAAAATTAATTGATTTACTATTATTAAACGAAGTGAATATTGGAATAAGATATACAATGAACAAAATAGAAATCTAATAACAATAATAATAAAAGAACAACATAAATAAGTTCCTTATGTTGGATGAAATTGCAATACACCTATTCTTGTCCGATTTTAATAGTAGGAGAAATCTTCTTGCTATCTGATTTCAGTAATCTCTCCGTACACTTGTTTCTAAGACTATTGATAGTTTCTTTATAAATATCATCACTTGAAATCATATCGATGTCGTCTTTCTTGATCTTCTAAGTTCTATAAAACAACATTCGTATATTTAAATATTACTCAATAAAAATATTAATAAGTTGTATAATACTTTAGAAAACTTGTATGAACCACGTGATATGCACGTGCGTCATACGAGTTAAGGTAAAAGATAGGTTTTTTATTGATTGACCAAAATAACATGATATGCACGTGCTTCTTGTGAGTTAATTAGATTTTGATTCTCTATCTAGTTAAAGAATACACCGACATTATTAAAAGCTCACTATCATTTCTCCACAATTTAACGCGTTTCAGGATTTAGATCGCACTATTTACTATTTTCTGATTTTCAACCTGGGTGTCGATCACCGCTCACCCTTCACCAAGTATTTCCACCATTCCACTTGGTTTTGTTTTGTTAGGAGAATGGAGATATATTTTTGGTCCTCTACGATCGAGAATTATTTTTTTAAACAAGGGCATGTTTCATAAACAATGTATTATTGCTGAAACAAGTAGAAAAATTCTAGAAATAGATATAACAATAAACTAATGTATGACATAACATGTTTCATAAAATTCAAAAACATGTTTATTAAACAATGTAGTTTTGCACTCATCCACATTAACTTTACCAAGTAGATCTAATTGACTTCATAGATCTTGTTGTCTGTCCCAGCAGTGGCAGAAAATGTAAATGTTCCTTCAAGGTCAACATTGACCTTATGATCTTTTGCATCTGGCAACAAAATAGTAGATATGTCTTGTCCTCCCTTTAGGCACTTCACTTCAGGGTATCTGCTCATTTTGGAGTTTTGTTTGTGTAGAGATGGGGAGATCTATTTGTTGTTTTTATCATATGGAAATCGAAAAGTATCAACATTTTAACTCGTTCTTTCTTCGTGCATTTGTAAATGTTTGTAGCTTTTTCCCTCATCCGTGATAATATGATTCCCAATGGAATTAATGGGGATCGAGGACTTGTAACCCCGATCGATATTCGTTCTAATTATATATTTATATAATATAGGAATTCCATGTAACTAGTGAGATACACGTGCATTGCATGTGTTGATATAATTACTTAAATCGCTTATTTAATTGTAATAATTCAATGGAGTAAAATAAAAATGTGGAAAGTATTTTATAAACAAAAATAGTTACAATTCATGATAAGATATGAATACTTTCAAGGCACCTAAAAAAAGAAAAAAATTAATTGATTTACTATTATTAAACGAAGTGAATATTGGAATAAGATATACAATGAACAAAATAGAAATCTAATAACAATAATAATAAAAGAACAACATAAATAAGTTCCTTATGTTGGATGAAATTGCAATACACCTATTCTTGTCCGATTTTAATAGTAGGAGAAATCTTCTTGCTATCCGATTTCAGTAATCTCTCCGTACACTTGTTTCTAAGACTATTGATAGTTTCTTTATAAATATCATCACTTGAAATCATATCGATGTCGTCTTTCTTGATCTTCTAAGTTCTATAAAACAACATTCGTATATTTAAATATTACTCAATAAAAATATTAATAAGTTGTATAATACTTTAGAAAACTTGTATGAACCACGTGATATGCACGCGTCATACGAGTTAAGGTAAAAGATAGGTTTTTTAGTGATTGACCAAAATAACATGATATGCACGTGCTTCTTGTGAGTTAATTAGATGTTGATTCTCTATCTAGTTAAAGAATACACCGACATTATTAAAAGCTCACTATCATTTCTCCACAATTTAACGCGCGTTTCGTGATTTAGATCGCACTATTTACTATTTTTCGATTTTCAACCGGGTGTCGATCACCGCTCACCCTTCACCAAGTATTTCCACCATTCCACTTGGTTTTGTTTTGTTAGGAGAATGGAGATATATTTTTGGTCCTCTACGATCGAGAATTATTTTTTTTAAACAAGGGCATGTTTCATAAACAATGTATTACTGCTGAAACAAGTAGAAAAATTCTAGAAATAGATATAACAATAAACTAATGTATGACATAACATGTTTCATAAAATTCAAAAACATGTTTATTAAACAATGTAGTTTTGCACTCATCCACATTAACTTTACCAAGTAGATCTAATTGACTTCATAGATCTTGTTGTCTGTCCCAGCAGTGGCAGAAAATGTAAATGTTCCTTCAAGGTCAACATTGACCTTATGATCTTTTGCATCTGGCAACAAAATAGTAGATATGTCTTGTCCTCCCTTTAGGCACTTCACTTCAGGGTATCTGCTCATTTTGGAGTTTTGTTTGTGTAGAGATGGGGGAGATCTATTTGTTGTTTTTATCATATGGAAATCTGAAAAGTATCAACATTTTAACTCGTTCTTTCTTCGTGCATTTGTAAATGTTTGTAGCTTTTTCCCTCATCCGTGATAATATGATTCCCAATGGAATTAATGGGGATCGAGGGACTTGTAACCCGACTGATATTCGTTCTAATTATATATTTATATAATATAGGAATTCCATGTAACTAGTGAGATACATGTGCATTGCATGTGTTGATATAATTACTTAAATCAGTTATTTAATTGTAATAATTCAATGGAGTAAAATAAAAATGTGGAAAGTATTTTATAAACAAAAATAGTTACAATTCATGTATAAGATATGAATACTTTCAAGGCACTAAAAAAAAAAAGAAAAAATTAATTGATTTACTATTATTAAACGAAGTGAATATTGGAATAAGATATACAATGAACAAAATAGAAATCTAATAACAATAATAATAAAAGAACAACATAAATAAGTTCCTTATGTTGGATGAAATTGCAATACACCTATTCTTGTCCGATTTTAATAGTAGGAGAAATCTTCTTGCTATCTGATTTCAGTAATCTCTCCGTACACTTGTTTCTAAGACTATTGATAGTTTATTTATAAATATCATCACTTGAAATCATATCGATGTCGTCTTTCTTGATCTTCTAAGTTCTATAAAACAACATTCGTATATTTAAATATTACTCAATAAAAATATTAATAAGTTGTATAATACTTTAGAAAACTTGTATGAACCACGTGATATGCACGTGCGTCATACGAGTTAAGGTAAAAGATAGGTTTTTTAGTGATTGACCAAAATAACATGATATGCACGTGCTT
This sequence comes from Rehmannia glutinosa, assembly GCA_016081115.2. Lineage (NCBI taxonomy): Eukaryota > Viridiplantae > Streptophyta > Magnoliopsida > Lamiales > Orobanchaceae > Rehmannia > Rehmannia glutinosa. Next base: position 2,077,334 of record JABTTQ020002628.1, read on the forward strand.
CTTGTGAGTTAATTAGATTTTGATTCTCTATCTAGTTAAAGAATACACCGACATTATTAAAAGCTCACTATCATTTCTCCACAATTTAACGCGTTTCAGGATTTAGATCGCACTATTTACTATTTTCTGATTTTCAACCTGGGTGTCGATCACCGCTCACCCTTCACCAAGTATTTCCACCATTCCACTTGGTTTTGTTTTGTTAGGAGAATGGAGATATATTTTTGGTCCTCTACGATCGAGAATTATTTTTTTTAAACAAGGGCATGTTTCATAAACAATGTATTACTGCTGAAACAAGTAGAAAAATTCTAGAAATAGATATAACAATAAACTAATGTATGACATAACATGTTTCATAAAATTCAAAAACATGTTTATTAAACAATGTAGTTTTGTACTCATCCACATTAACTTTACCAAGTAGATCTAATTGACTTCATAGATCTTGTTGTCTATTCCAAAGAATGGCGAAAAATGTAAATGTTCCTTCAAGGTCAACATTGACCTTATGATCTTTGCATCCGGCAACAAAATAGTAGATATGTCTTGTCCTCTCCTTTAGCCACTTCACTTCAGGGTATCTGCTCATTTTGGAGTTTTGTTTGTGTAGAGATGGGGAGATCTATTTGTTGTTTTTATCATATGGAAATGCGAAAAGTATCAACATTTTAACTCGTTCTTTCTTCGTGCATTTGTAAATGTTTGTAGCTTTTTCCCTCATCCGTGATAATATGATTCTCAATGGAATTAATGGGGATCGAGGACTTGTAACCCCGATCGATATTCGTTCTAATTATATATTTATATAATATAGGAATTCCATGTAACTAGTGAGATACACGTGCATTGCATGTGTTGATATAATTACTTAAATCAGTTATTTAATTGTAATAATTCAATGGAGTAAAATAAAAATGTGGAAAGTATTTTATAAACAAAAATAGTTACAATTCATGTATAAGATATGAATACTTTCAAAGCACCTAAAAAAAGAAAAAAATTAATTGATTTACTATTATTAAACGAAGTGAATATTGGAATAAGATATACAATGAACAAAATAGAAATCTAATAACAATAATAATAAAAGAACAACATAAATAAGTTCCTTATGTTGGATGAAATTGCAATACACCTATTCTTGTCCGATTTTAATAGTAGAGAAATCTTCTTGCTATCCGATTTGAGAATCTCTCCGTACACTTGTTTCTAAGACTATTGATAGTTTCTTTATAAATATCATCACTTGAAATCATATCGATGTCGTCTTTCTTGATCTTCTAAGTTCTATAAAACAACATTCATATATTTAAATATTACTCAATAGAAATATTAATAAGTTGTATAATACTTTAGAAAACTTGTATGAACCACGTGATATGCACGTGCTTCATACGAGTTAAGGTAAAAGATAGGTTTTTTAGCGATTGACCAAAATCACATGATATGCACGTGCTTCTTGTGAGTTAATTAGATTTTGATTCTCTATCTAGTTAAAGAATACACCGACATTATTGAAAGCTCACTATCATTTCTCCACAATTTAACGTGTTTCAGGATTTAGATCGCACTATTTACTATTTTCTGATTTTCAACCTGGGTGTCGATCACCGCTCACCCTTCACCAAGTATTTCCACCATTCCACTTGGTTTTGTTTTGTTAGGAGAATGGAGATATATTTTTGGTCCTCTACGATCGAGAATTATTTTTTTTAAACAAGGGCATGTTTCATAAACAATGTATTAATGCTGAAACAAGTAGAAAAATTCGAGAAATATATATAACAATAAACTTATGTATGACATAACATGTTTCATAAAATTCAAAAACATGTTTATTAAACAATGTAGTTTTGCACTCATCCACATTAATTTTACCAAGTAGATCTAATTGACTTCATAGATATTGTTGTCTATCCCAGCAGTGGCAGAAAATGTAAATGTTCCTTGAAGGTCAACATTGACCATATGATCTTTTGCATCTGGCAACAAAATAGTAGATATGTCTTGTCCTCCCTTTAGCCACTTCACTTCAGGGTATCTGCTCATTTTGGAGTTTTGTTTGTGTAGAGATGGGGGAGATCTATTTGTTGTTTTTATCATATGGATATCTGAAAAGTATGAACATTTTAACTCGTTCTTTCTTCGTGCATTTGTAAATGTTTGTAGCTTTTTCCCTCATCCGTGATAATATGATTCCCAATGGAATTAATGGGGATCGAGGGACTTGTAACCCCGACTGATATTCGTTCTAATTATATATTTATATAATATAGGAATTCCATGTAACTAGTGAGATACACGTGCATTGCACGTGTTGATATAATTACTTAAATTAGTTATTTAATTGTAATAATTCAATGGAGTAAAATAAAAATGTGGAAAGTATTTTATAAACAAAAATAGTTACAATTCATGATAAGATATGAATACTTTCAAGGCACCTAAAAAAAAGAAAAAAATTAATTGATTTATTATTATTAAACGAAGTGAATATTGGAATAAGATATACAATGAACAAAATAGAAATCTCATAACAATAATAATAAAAGAACAACATAAATAAGTTCCTTATGTTGGATGAAATTGCAATACACCTATTCTTGTCTGATTTTAATAGTAGGAGAAATCTTCTTGCTATCTGATTTCAGTAATCTCTCCGTACACTTGTTTCTAAGACTATTGATAGTTTCTTTATAAATATCATCACTTGAAATCATATCGATGTCGTCTTTCTTGATCTTCTAAGTTCTATAAAACAACATTCGTATATTTAAATATTACTCAATAAAAATATTAATAAGTTGTATAATACTTTAGAAAACTTGTATGAACCACGTGATATGCACGTGCGTCATACGAGTTAAGGTAAAAGATAGGTTTTTTAGTGATTGACCAAAATAACATGATATGCACGTGCTTCTTGTGAGTTAATTAGATTTTGATTATCTATCTAGTTAAAGAATACACCGACATTATTGAAAGCTCACTATTATTTCTCCACAATTTAACGCGTTTCAGGATTTAGATCGCACTATTTACTATTTTCTGATTTTCAACCTGGTGTCGATCACCGCTCACCCTTCACCAAGTATTTCCACCATTCCACTTGGTTTTGTTTTGTTAGGAGAATGGAGATATATTTTTGGTCCTCTACGATCGAGAATTATTTTTTTAAACAAGGGCATGTTTCATAAACAATGTATTAATCGTTGAAACAAGTAGAAAAATTCGAGAAATATATATAACAATAAACTTATGTATGACATAACATGTTTCATAAAATTCAAAAACATGTTTATTAAACAATGTAGTTTTGCACTCATCCACATTAATTTTACCAAGTAGATCTAATTGACTTCATAGATATTGTTGTCTATCCCAGCAGTGGCAGAAAATGTAAATGTTCCTTGAAGGTCAACATTGACCTTATGATCTTTTGCATCTCGCAACAAAATAGTAGATATGTCTTGTCCTCCCTTTAGCCACTTCACTTCAGGGTATCTTGCTCATTTTGGAGTTTTGTTTGTGTAGAGATGGGGGAGATCTATTTGTTGTTTTTATCATATGGATATCTGAAAAGTATGAACATTTTAACTCGTTCTTTCTTCGTGCATTTGTAAATGTTTGTAGCTTTTTCCCTCATCCGTGATAATATGATTCCCAATGGAATTAATGGGGATCGAGGGACTTGTAACCCCGACTGATATTCGTTCTAATTATATATTTATATAATATAGGAATTCCATGTAACTAGTGAGATACACGTGCATTGCACGTGTTGATATAATTACTTAAATTAGTTATTTAATTGTAATAATTCAATGGAGTAAAATAAAAATGTGGAAAGTATTTTATAAACAAAAATAGTTACAATTCATGATAAGATATGAATACTTTCAAGGCACCTAAAAAAAAGAAAAAAATTAATTGATTTATTATTATTAAACGAAGTGAATATTGGAATAAGATATACAATGAACAAAATAGAAATCTCATAACAATAATAATAAAAGAACAACATAAATAAGTTCCTTATGTTGGATGAAATTGCAATACACCTATTCTTGTCGATTTTAATAGTAGGAGAAATCTTCTTGCTATCTGATTTCAGTAATCTCTCCGTACACTTGTTTCTAAGACTATTGATAGTTTCTTTATAAATATCATCACTTGAAATCATATCGATGTCGTCTTTCTTGATCTTCTAAGTTCTATAAAACAACATTCGTATATTTAAATATTACTCAATAAAAATATTAATAAGTTGTATAATACTTTAGAAAACTTGTATGAACCACGTGATATGCACGCGTCATACGAGTTAAGGTAAAAGATAGGTTTTTAGTGATTGACCAAAATAACATGATATGCACGTGCTTCTTGTGAGTTAATTAGATTTTGATTATCTATCTAGTTAAAGAATACACCGACATTATTGAAAGCTCACTATCATTTCTCCACAATTTAACGCGTTTCAGGATTTAGATCGCACTATTTACTATTTTTCGATTTTCAACTGGGTGTCGATCACCGCTCACCCTTCACCAAGTATTTCCACCATTCCACTTGGTTTTGTTTTGTTAGGAGAATGGAGATATATTTTTGGTCCTCTACGATCGAGAATTATTTTTTTAAACAAGGGCATGTTTCATAAACAATGTATTAATCTTTTGAAACAAGTAGAAAAATTCTAGAAATATATATAACAATAAACTTATGTATGACATAACATGTTTCATAAAATTCAAAAACATGTTTATTAAACAATGTAGTTTTGCACTCATCCACATTAATTTTACCAAGTAGATCTAATTGACTTCATAGATATTGTTGTCTATCCCAAGAAATGGGCGTAAAATGTAAATGTTCCTTCAAGGTCAACATTGACCTTATGATCTTTTGCATCCGGCAACAAAATAGTAGATATGTCTTCCTCCCTTTAGCCACTTCACTTCGTGGGGTATCCGCTCATTTTGGAGTTTTGTTTGTGTAGAGATGGGGGAGATCTATTTGTTGTTTTTATCATATGGATATCTGAAAAGTATGAACATTTTAACTCGTTCTTTCTTCGTGCATTTGTAAATGTTTGTAGCTTTTTCCCTCATCCGTGATAATATGATTCCCAATGGAATTAATGGGGATCGAGGACTTGTAACCTCGATCGATATTCGTTCTAATTATATATTTATATAATATAGGAATTCCATGTAATAGTGAGATACACATGCATTGCACGTGTTGATATAATTACTTAAATTAGTTATTTAATTGTAATAATTCAATATTTAAAATAAAAATGTGGAAAGTATTTTATAAACAAAAATAGTTACAATTCATGATAAGATATGATATTTATAAAGAACCTATCAAAAAGAAAAATTAATTGATTTATTATTATTAAATCGAAGTGAATATTGGAATAAGATATACAATGAACAAAATAAAATCTCATAACAATAATAATAAAAGAACAACATAAATAAGTTATTTATGTTGGATGTTCTTTTATTATTATTCTTATTAGATTTTAATTTTGTTCAGGAGAAATATCTTATTCCAATATTCATCTCTCCGTACACTTGTTAATAAAGTAAATCAATTGAAGTTTTTTTATTTTTAGGTCACTTGAAAAATATTCATATCTTCTTTCTTGATCTTTTTATTTATAAAAAACTTTCCACATTTTTATTTTATTATTGAATTAAAAAATAAATAAGTTGTATAATAATTAGAAAACTTGCAATGAACCATGTGTATCACGTGCGCCATACAGTTGAAAAGATATTTTATGATAAAATAAATTATGCACGTGCTTCTTGTGAGTTAATTAGATTTTGATTATCTATCTAGAATAAATTATCACGACATTATTGAAAAAGCTATAAATCATTTACAAATTTAACGAAGAAAGAAGAGTAAAAATGTTCATATTTACTATTTTCATTGATAAAAACAACAAATAGATCTCCCTCATCTCTACACAAACAAATTTCCAAATTCCACTTGGTTTTGTTTTGTTAGGAGAATGGAGATATATATTTTGTTCCTCAAAAGATGATAAGGTCAATTTTTTTGAAGGCATGTTTCATAAACAATGTACATCTTTGAAACAAGTAGAAAAATCTAGAAATAGATATAAAATAAACTAATGTATGTAAATAAATGTTTGGATAAAATTCAAAAACATGTTTATTAAACATGTTTTTGCAATTTTATGAAACATTAATGTCACCATTAGTTTATTGTTAATTATTTCATAGATCTTTTTCTACTTGTTTTCGCAAAAATGTAATTGTTTATGAAACATGCCCTTGTTTAAAAAATAATTTCGATCGTAGAGCAACAAAAAAAGATATCTCCATTCTCCTAACAAAACAAAACCAAGTGGAATGCTCATTTTGGAGTTTTGTTTGTGTAGAGAGGGATGAGGGGAGATCGACATTTGTTGTTTTTTAAAATGGAAAAATAGTAAAAGTATGAACATTTTAAACTCGTTCTTTCTTCGTGCATTTGTAAATGTTTATGAGCTTTTACCCTCATTCCGTGATAATATGATTCAAAATCTAATTAATGGGGATCGAGGAAGACTTGTAATCATGTTATTTTGGTCAATCTAAAATATATTTATATAATATAGGAATTTCATGTAACTGGTGAGATACACATGCATTGCACGTGTTGATATAATTACTTAAATTACTTATTAATATTTTTATTGAGTAATATTTAAATATACGAATGTTGTTTTATAGAACTTAGAAGATCAAGAAAGACGAAATCGATATGATTTCAAGTGATGATATTTATAAAGAAACTATCAATAGTCTTAGAAACAAGTGTACGGAGAGATTCAAATCGGATAGCAAGAAGATTTCTCCTACCATTAAAATCGGACAAGAATAGGTGTATTGCAATTTCATCCAACATAAGGAACTTATTTATGTTGTTCTTTTATTATTATTGTTATTAGATTTCTATTTTGTTCATTGTATATCTTATTCCAATATTCACTTCGTTTAATAATAGTAAATCAATTAATTTTTTTTATTTTTTTTAGGTGCCTTGAAAAAGTATTCATATCTTATCATGAATTGTAACTATTTTTGTTTATAAAATACTTTCCACATTTTTATTTTACTCCATTGAATTATTTCAATTAAATAAGTAATTTAAGTAATTATATCAACACGTGCAATGCACGTGTATCTCACTAGTTACATGAAATTCATATATTATATAAATATATAATTAGAACGAATATCAGTCGAGGTTACAAGTCCCTCGATCCCCATTAATTCCATTTGGAATCATATTATCACGGATGAGGGAAAAAGCTATAAACATTTACAAATGCACGAAGAAAGAACGAGTAAAAATGTTCATACTTTTCGGATTTTCATATGATAAAAACAACAAATAGATCTCCCCCATCTCTACACAAACAAAACTCCAAAATGAGCAGATACCCTGAAGTGAAGTGGCTAAAGGGAGGACAAGACATATCTACTATTTTGTTGCGGATGCAAAAGATGATAAGGTCAATGTTGACCTTGAAGGAACATTTACATTTTCTGCCACTGCTGGGACAGACAACAATATCTATGAAGTCAATTAGATCTACTTGGTAAAGTTAATGTGGATGAGTGCAAAACTACATTGTTTAATAAACATGTTTTTGAATTTTATGAAACATGTTATGTCATACATTAGTTTATTGTTATATCTATTTCTAGATTTTTTCTACTTGTTTCAGCATTAATACATTGTTTATGAAACATGCCCTTGTTTAAAAATAATAATTCTCGATCGTAGAGGACCAAAAATATATCTCCATTATCCTAACAAAACAAAACCAAGTGGAATGGTGGAAATACTTGGTGAAGGGTGAGCGGTGATCGACACCCAGGTTGAAAATCAGAAAATAGTAAATAGTTCGATCTATATCCTAAAACACGTTAAATTGTGGAGAAATGATAGTGAGCTTTCAATAATGTCGGTGTATTCTTTAACTAGATAGAGAATCAAAATCTAATTAACTCACAAGAAGCACGTGCATATCATGTGATTTTGGTCACTCACTAAAAAACCTATATTTTACCTTAACTCGTATGAAGCACGTACATATCACGTGGTTCATACAAGTTTTCTAAAGTATTATACAACTTATTAATATTTTTATTGAGTAATATTTAAATATACGAATGTTGTTTTACAGAACTTAGAAGATCAAGAAAGACGACTTCGATATGATTTCAAGTGATGATATTTATAAAGAAACTATCAATAGTCTTAGAAACAAGTGTACAGAGAGATTACTGAAATCAGATAACAAGAAGATTTCTCCTACTATTAAAATCGGACAAGAATAGGTGTATTGCAATTTCATCCAACATAAGGAACTTATTTATGTTGTTCTTTTATTACTATTGTTATTAGATTTCTATTTTGTTCATTGTATATCTTATTCCAATATTCACTTCGTTTAATAATTGTAAATCAATTAATTTTTTTCTTTTTTTTAGGTGCCTTGAAAGTATTCATATCTTATACATGAATTGTAACTATTTTTGTTTATAAAATACTTTCCACATTTTTATTTTACTCCATTGAATTATTACAATTAAATAACTAATTTAAGTAATATATCAACACGTGCAATGCACGTGTATCTCACTAGTTACATGGAATTCCTATATTGTATAAATATATAATTAGAACGAATATCAGTCGGGGTTACAAGTCCCTCGATCCCCATTAATTCCATTGGGAATCATATTATCACAGATGAGGGAATAAGCTACAAACATTTACAAATGCACGAAGAAAGAACGAGTAAAAATGTTCATACTTTTCGGATTTCCATATATGATAAAAACAACAAATAGATCTCCCCCATCTCCACACAAACAAAACTCCAAAATGAGCAGATACCCTGAAGTGAAGTGGCTAAAGGGAGGACAAGACATATCTACTATTTTGTTGCCAGATGCAAAAGATCACAAGGTCAATGTTGACCTTGAAGGAACATTTACATTTTCTGCCACTGCTGGGACAGACAACAATATCTATGAAGTCAATTAGATCTACTTGGTAAAGTTAATGTGGATGAGTGCAAAACTACATTGTTTAATAAACATGTTTTTGAATTTTATGAAACATGTTATGTCATACATTAGTTTATTGTTATATCTATTTCTAGAATTTTTCTACTTGTTTCAGCAGTAATACATTGTTTATGAAACATGCCCTTGTTTAAAATAAAAATATTTCTCGATCGTAGAGGACCAAAAATATATCTCCATTCTCCTAACGAAACAAAACCAAGTGGAATGGTGGAAATACTTGGTGAAGGGTGAGCGGTGATTGACACCCAGGTTGAAAATCAGAAAATAGTAAATAGTGCGATCTAAATCCTAAAACGCGTTAAATTGTGGAGAAATGATAGTGAGCTTTGCTTTCAATAATGTCGTGTATTCTTTAACTATATAGAGAATCAAAATCTAATTAACTCACAAGAAGCACGTGCATATCATGTGATTTTGGTCACTCACTAAAAACCTATATTTTACCTTAACTCGTATGAAGCACGTGCATATCACGTGGTTCATACAAGTTTTCTAAAGTATTATACAACTTATTAATATTTTTATTGAGTAATATTTAAATATACGAATGTTGTTTTACGTAACTTAGAAGATCAAGAAAGACGACATCGATATGATTTCAAGTGGTGATATTTATAAAGAAACTATCAATAGTCTTAGAAACAAGTGTACGGAGAGATTACTGAAATCAGATAGCAAGAAGATTTCTCCTACCATTAAAATCGGACAAGAATAGGTGTATTGCAATTTCATCCAACATAAGGAACTTATTTATGTTGTTCTTTTATTATTATTGTTATTAGATTTCTATTTTGTTCATTGTATATCTTATTCCAATATTCACTTCGTTTAATAATAGTAAATCAATTAATTTTTTTCTTTTTTTTAGGTGCCTTGAAAAAGTATTCATATCTTATACATGAATGTAACTATTTTTATTTATAAATACTTTCCACATTTTTATTTTACTCCATTGAATTACTACAATTAAATAAGTAATTTAAGTAATTATATCAACACGTGCAATGCACGTGTATCTTACTAGTTACATGAAATTCCTATATTATATAAATATATAATTAGAACGAATATCAGACGGGGTTACAAGTCCCTCGATCCCCATTAATTCCATTGGGAATCATATTATCACGGATGAGGGAAAAAGCTACAAACATTTACAAATGCACGAAGAAAGAACGAGTAAAAATGTTCATACTTTTCGGATTTCCATATGATAAAAACAACAAATAGATGTCCCCCATCTCTACACAAACAAAACTCCAAAATGAGCAGATACCCTGAAGTGAAGTGGCTAAAGGGAGGACAAGACATATCTACTATTTTGTTGCCAGATGCAAAAGATCATAAGGTCAATGTTGACCTTGAAGGAACATTTACATTTTCTGCCACTGCTGGGACAGACAACAAGATCTATGAAGTCAATTAGATCTACTTGGTAAAGTTAATGTGGATGAGTGCAAAACTACATTGTTTAATAAACATGTTTTTGAATTTTATGAAACATGTTATGTCATACATTAGTTTATTGTTATATCTATTTCTAGAATTTTTCTACTTGTTTCAGCAGTAATACATTGTTTATGAAACATGCCCTTGTTTAAAAAAAATAATTCTCGATCGTAGAGGACCAAAAATATATCTCCATTCTCCTAACGAAACAAAACCAAGTGGAATGGTGGAAATACTTGGTGAAGGGTGAGCGGTGATTGACACCTAGGTTGAAAATCAGAAAATAGTAAATAGTGCGATCTAAATCCTGAAACGCGTTAAACTGTGGAGAAATGATAGTGAGCTTTCAATAATGTCTGTGTATTCTTTAACTATATAGAGAATCAAAATCTAATTAACTCACAAGAAGCACGTGCATATCATGTGATTTTGGTCACTCACTAAAAAACCTATCTTTTACCTTAACTCGTATGAAGCACGTGCATATCACGTGGTTCATACAAGTTTTCTAAAGTATTATACAACTTATTAATATTTTTATTGAGTAATATTTAAATATACGAATGTTGTTTTTACGTAACTTAGAAGATCAAGAAAGACGACATCGATATGATTTCAAGTGGTGATATTTATAAAGAAACTATCAATAGTCTTAGAAACAAGTGTACGGAGAGATTATCAAATCGATAGCAAGAAGATTTCTCCTACCATTAAAATCGGACAAGAATAGGTGTATTGCAATTTCATCCAACATAAGGAACTTATTTATGTTGTTCTTTTATTATTATTGTTATTAGATTTCTATTTTGTTCATTGTATATCTTATTCCAATATTCACTTCGTTTAATAATAGTAAATCAATTAATTTTTTTCTTTTTTTTAGGTGCCTTGAAAAAGTATTCATATCTTATACATGAATGTAACTATTTTTATTTATAAAATACTTTCCACATTTTTATTTTACTCCATTGAATTACTACAATTAAATAAGTAATTTAAGTAATTATATCAACACGTGCAATGCACGTGTATCTCACTAGTTACATGAAATTCCTATATTATATAAATATATAATTAGAACGAATATCAGACGGGGTTACAAGTCCCTCGATCCCCATTAATTCCATTGGGAATCATATTATCACGGATGAGGGAAAAAGCTACAAACATTTACAAATGCACGAAGAAAGAACGAGTAAAAATGTTCATACTTTTCGGATTTCCATATGATAAAAACAACAAATAGATGTCCCCCATCTCTACACAAACAAAACTCCAAAATGAGCAGATACCCTGAAGTGAAGTGGCTAAAGGGAGGACAAGACATATCTACTATTTTGTTGCCAGATGCAAAAGATCATAAGGTCAATGTTGACCTTGAAGGAACATTTACATTTTTCGCCCCATGGCCGGGATGGAGACAACAAGATCTATGAAGTCAATTAGATCTACTTGGTAAAGTTAATGTGGATGAGTGCAAAACTACATTGTTTAATAAACATGTTTTTGAATTTTATGAAACATGTTATGTCATACATTAGTTTATTGTTATATCTATTTCTAGAATTTTTCTACTTGTTTCAGCAGTAATACATTGTTTATGAAACATGCCCTTGTTTAAAAAAAATAATTCTCGATCGTAGAGGACCAAAAATATATCTCCATTCTCCTAACGAAACAAAACCAAGTGGAATGGTGGAAATACTTGGTGAAGGGTGAGCGGTGATTGACACCTAGGTTGAAAATCAGAAAAAAGTAAATAGTGCGATCTAAATCCTGAAACGCGTTAAACTGTGGAGAAATGATAGTGAGCTTTCAATAATGTCTGTGTATTCTTTAACTATATAGAGAATCAAAATCTAATTAACTCACAAGAAGCACGTGCATATCATGTGATTTTGGTCACTCACTAAAAAACCTATCTTTTACCTTAACTCGTATGAAGCACGTGCATATCACGTGGTTCATACAAGTTTTCTAAAGTATTATACAACTTATTAATATTTTTATTGAGTAATATTTAAATATACGAATGTTGTTTTACAGAACTTAGAAGATCAAGAAAGACGACATCGATATGATTTCAAGTGGTGATATTTATAAAGAAACTATCAATAGTCTTAGAAACAAGTGTACGGAGAGATTATCAAATCGATAGCAAGAAGATTTCTCCTACTATTAAAATCGGACAAGAATAGGTGTATTGCAATTTCATCCAACATAAGGAACTTATTTATGTTGTTCTTTTATTATTATTGTTATTAGATTTCTATTTTGTTCATTGTATATCTTATTCCAATATTCACTTCGTTTAATAATAGTAAATCAATTAATTTTTTTCTTTTTTTAGGTGCCTTGAAAAAGTATTCATATCTTATACATGAATGTAACTATTTTTATTTATAAAATACTTTCCACATTTTTATTTTACTCCATTGAATTATTACAATTAAATAAGTAATTTAAGTAATTATATCAACACGTGCAATGCACGTGTATCTCACTAGTTACATGAAATTCCTATATTATATAAATATATAATTAGAACGAATATCGATCGGGGGTTACAAGTCCTCGATCCCCATTAATTCCATTGGGAATCATATTATCACGGATGAGGGAAAAAGCTACAAACATTTACAAATGCACGAAGAAAGAACGAGTAAAAATGTTCATACATTTTGGATTTCCATATGATAAAAACAACAAATAGATGTCCCCCATCTCTACACAAACAAAACTCCAAAATGAGCAGATACCCTCAAGTGAAGTGGCTAAAGGGAGGACAAGACATATCTACTATTTTGTTGCCGATGCAAAAGATCATAAGGTCAATGTTGACCTTGAAGGAACATTTACATTTTCGCCTTTCACGGGGATGGGACAACAAGATCTATGAAGTCAATTAGATCTACTTGGTAAAGTTAATGTGGATGAGTGCAAAACTACATTGTTTAATAAACATGTTTTTGAATTTTATGAAAAATGTTATGTCATACATTAGTTTATTGTTATATCTATTTCTAGAATTTTTCTACTTGTTTCAGCAGTAATACATTGTTTATGAAACATGCCCTTGTTTAAAAAAAATAATTCTCGATCGTAGAGGACCAAAAATATATCTCCATTCTCCTAACGAAACAAAACCAAGTGGAATGGTGGAAATACTTGGTGAGGGGTGAGCGGTGATTGACACCCAGGTTGAAAATCAGAAAATAGTAAATAGTGCGATCTAAATCCTGAAACGCGTTAAATTGTGGAGAAATGATAGTGAGCTTTCAATAATGTCTGTGTATTCTTTAACTATATAGAGAATCAAAATCTAATTAACTCACAAGAAGCACGTGCATATCATGTGATTTTGGTCACTCACTAAAAAACCTATCTTTTACCTTAACTCGTACGAAGCACGTGCATATCACGTGGTTCATACAAGTTTTCTAAAGTATTATACAACTTATTAATATTTTTATTGAGTAATATTTAAATATACGAATGTTGTTTTACGTAACTTAGAAGATCAAGAAAAACGACATCGATATGATTTCAAGTGGTGATATTTATAAAGAAACTATCAATAGTCTTAGAAACAAATGTACGGAGAGATTATCAAATCGATAGCAAGAAGATTTCTCCTACTATTAAAATCGGACAAGAATAGGTGTATTGCAATTTCATCCAACATAAGGAACTTATTTATGTTGTTCTTTTATTATTATTGTTATTAGATTTCTATTTTGTTCATTGTATATCTTATTCCAATATTCACTTCGTTTAATAATAGTAAATCAATTAATTTTTTTTTTTTTAGGTGCCTTGAAAGTATTCATATCTTATACATGAATTGTAACTATTTTTGTTTATAAAATACTTTCCACATTTTTATTTTACTCCATTGAATTATAACAATTAAATAACTGATTTAAGTAATTATATCAACACGTGCAATGCACGTGTATCTCACTAGTTACATGGAATTCCTATATTATATAAATATATAATTAGAACGAATATCGATCGGGTTACAAGTCCTCGATCCCCATTAATTCCATTGGGAATCATATTATCACGGATGAGGGAAAAAGCTACAAACATTTACAAATGCACGAAGAAAGAACGAGTTAAAATGTTCATACTTTTCGGATTTCCATATGATAAAAACAATAAATAGATCTCCCCATCTCTACACAAACAAAACTCCAAAATGAGCAGATACCCTGAAGTGAAGTGGCTAAAGGGAGGACAAGACATATCTACTATTTTGTTGCGGATGCAAAAGATCATAAGGTCAATGTTGACCTTGAAGGAACATTTACATTTTTCTCGCCACTTTCTTTGGGACGAGACAACAATATCTATGAAGTCAATTAGATCTACTTGGTAAAGTTAATGTGGATGAGTGCAAAACTACATTGTTTAATAGACATGTTTTTGAATTTTATGAAACATGTTATGTCATACATTAGTTTATTGTTATATCTATTTCTAGAATTTTTCTACTTGTTTCAGCAGTAATACATTGTTTATGAAACATGCCCTTGTTTAAAAAAAATAATTCTCGATCGTAGAGGACCAAAAATATATCTCCATTCTCCTAACGAAACAAAACCAAGTGGAATGGTGGAAATACTTGGTGAAGGGTGAGCGGTGATCGACACCCAGGTTGAAAATCAGAAAATAGTAAATAGTGCGATCTAAATCCTGAAACGCGTTAAATTGTGGAGAAATGATAGTGAGCTTTCAATAATGTCTGTGTATTCTTTAACTATATAGAGAATCAAAATCTAATTAACTCACAAGAAGCACGTGCATATCATGTGATTTTGGTCACTCACTAAAAAACCTATCTTTTACCTTAACTCGTATGAAGCATGTGCATATCACGTGGTTCATACAAGTTTTCTAAAGTATTATACAACTTATTAATATTTTTATTGAGTAATATTTAAATATACGAATGTTGTTTTATAGAACTTAGAAGATCAAAAAAGACGACATCGATATGATTTCAAGTGGTGATATTTATAAAGAAACTATCAATAGTCTTAGAAACAAGTGTACGGAGAGATTCTCGAAATCGATAGCAAGAAGATTTCTCCTACTATTAAAATCGGACAAGAATAGGTGTATTGCAATTTCATCCAACATAAGGAACTTATTTATGTTGTTCTTTTATTATTATTGTTATTAGATTTCTATTTTGTTCATTGTATATCTTATTCCAATATTCACTTCGTTTAATAATAGTAAATCGATTAATTTTTTTTTTCTTTTTTAGGTGCCTTGAAAAAGTATTCATATCTTATACATGAATGTAACTATTTTTATTTATAAAATACTTTCCACATTTTTATTTTACTCCATTGAATTATTACAATTAAATAAGTAATTTAAGTAATTATATCAACACGCAATGCACGTGTATCTCACTAGTTACATGAAATTCCTATATTATATAAATATATAATTAGAACGAATATCATCGGGTTACAAGTCCTCGATCCCCATTAATTCCATTGGGAATCATATTATCACGGATGAGGGAAAAAGCTACAAACATTTACAAATGCACGAAGAAAGAACGAGTTAAAATGTTCATACTTTTCGGATTTCCATATGATAAAAACAATAAATAGATCTCCCCATCTCTACACAAACAAAACTCCAAAATGAGCAGATACCCTGAAGTGAAGTGGCTAAAGGGAGGACAAGACATATCTACTATTTTGTTGCGGATGCAAAAGATCATAAGGTCAATGTTGACCTTGAAGGAACATTTACATTTTTACGCGCATCTTTGGGACAGACAACAATATCTATGAAGTCAATTAGATCTACTTGGTAAAGTTATTGTGGATGAGTGCAAAACTACATTGTTTAATAGACATGTTTTTGAATTTTATGAAACATGTTATGTCATACATTAGTTTATTGTTATATCTATTTCTAGAATTTTTCTACTTGTTTCAGCAGTAATACATTGTTTATGAAACATGCCCTTGTTTAAAAAAATAATTCTCGATCGTAGAGGACCAAAAATATATCTCCATTCTCCTAACGAAACAAAACCAAGTGGAATGGTGGAAATACTTGGTGAAGGGTGAGCGGTGATCGACACCAGGTTGAAAATCAGAAAATAGTAAATAGTGCGATCTAAATCCTGAAACGCGTTAAATTGTGGAGAAATGATAGTGAGCTTTCAATAATGTCTGTGTATTCTTTAACTATATAGAGAATCAAAATCTAATTAACTCACAAGAAGCACGTGCATATCATGTGATTTTGGTCACTCACTAAAAAACCTATCTTTTACCTTAACTCGTATGAAGCACGTGCATATCACGTGGTTCATACAAGTTTTCTAAAGTATTATACAACTTATTAATATTTTTATTGAGTAATATTTAAATATACGAATGTTGTTTTATAGAACTTAGAAGATCAAAAAAGACGACATCGATATAATTTCAAGTGGTGATATTTATAAAGAAACTATCAATAGTCTTAGAAACAAGTGTACGGAGAGATTACTGAAATCAGATAGCAAGAAGATTTCTCCTACTATTAAAATCGGACAAGAATAGGTGTATTGCAATTTCATCCAACATAAGGAACTTATTTATGTTGTTCTTTTATTATTATTGTTATTAGATTTCTATTTTGTTCATTGTATATCTTATTCCAATATTCACTTCCTTTAATAATAGTAAATCAATTAATTTTTTTCTTTTTTTTAGGTGCCTTGAAAGTATTCATATCTTATACATGAATTGTAACTATTTTTGTTTATAAAATACTTTCCACATTTTTATTTTATTCCATTGAATTATTACTATTAAATAACTGATTTAAGTAATTATATCAACACGTGCAATGCACGTGTATCTCACTAGTTACATGGAATTCCTATGTTATATAAATATATAATTAGAACGAATATCAGTCGGGGTTACAAGTCCCTCGATCCCCATTAATTCCATTGGGAATCATATTATCACGGATGAGGGAAAAAGCTACAAACATTTACAAATGCACGAAGAAAGAACGAGTAAAAATGTTCATACTTTTCGGATTTCCATATGATAAAAACAATAAATAGATCTCCCCCATCTCTACACAAACAAAACTCCAAAATGAGCAGATACCCTGAAGTGAAGTGGCTAAAGGGAGGACAAGACATATCTACTATTTTGTTGCCAGATGCAAAAGATCATAAGGTCAATGTTGACCTTGAAGGAACATTTACATTTTCTGCCACTGCTGGGACAGACAACAATATCTATGAAGTCAATTAGATCTACTTGGTAAAGTTAATGTGGATGAGTGCAAAACTACATTGTTTAATAAACATGTTTTTGAATTTTATGAAACATGTTATGTAACGCCCCCTTACGAACGCTACAAGGCTCGTTAACTTTAAACTTCTTTAAAACAGGTTTTAGAAGAATTACACAATATAAAACTGAATTTTTTTTTTCTCGCAGTGTATTAAAATCGACCATTATATCATAAAAATACAAATCATCACGAGAAAATTGAAAATGTCACAAACCAAGAGTTTGAATTCGAAAATAGCGAAAGCATACAATTTGAAAAGAGGTTTTCAATCAATCTTAAAATAAAACATAGCGGAAGCATAAAATTGAAAATAAGTTTCATAATTTGACATCATAAAACATAATGTCTTTCTTGGCGTAATTCCGTTTCCAATCCCACATCGTTGCACATACGCTTCTCATATACTTCAACTTAAGTCATCCTCATTACATTCCTATCTGCAACATGATGTAACTTTTATAAGCATTAAGCTTAGTAAGCACATTTGAATTCTCACAAAAATATTTTTCAAAGTATGAGCATTTATCATGAAAACATAAATATGAGCATGATCATTGTAAATAACTTTTGCATCTCTTTCTATGCATAAATAAAAAAAACATGCATATTCATTTTATCTTTATGGGCCCAAGCGTTACACCATTAACATCATTAGCGCGCCGTCACGAAAGGAAAGGGGTAGCAAATCCCAAACCAAACGTAACAAGTCCACCTTGCGGGACAAGTCCACCTAGCGGGACAAACATCATCATTGGGTGTGTAACGCTTCTATTACGTGATACATACATATACATTCATGAAAAGCTCATCAACAATTTGTATAGAATGCCATAAATGCCTTTCATAGAGAATGCTTGAATATAAGATGTTAAAATCAGTATAACTTTATAAAAAGAACATTTCATAAACTTATATATATCATGTTGCAGGTGAGAATGTACTTACTTGACTTGTTTATTTACTAAACCTTTCACTTAAGGGTGATGAACGTCTTGATCACGGTGTGCTCGCCTTCTTGGAATGTTCATGTCAAATATTTTCATGAGAAACACATACAATTAATATAGACATTAAAATTTCATTTATAAATATATATAAGATTTCATAAATGGTCTAAATAATATTCATAAAACTTCATTATTACATGATTAAGCCTAATGCTCTAAATCTGCAAATTCTGACCTATACATACTTAAAATTATTAATCTGATAATATAAATATTAAATTCATGTAAAAATTAGTAATATGATACTTAACATCCTAATAGAGTATCACAAATTTTTCCTTTATAAAATAGATGTGAAAAACATGATTTTCAAATTTTCTAAATGAATACAATTATACAGGCATCTTATATTCTAGTCTGGGCATACTGTAAAGAACGATTTTTAACTCACAACCTAGATACCGTATAAATCTAAAACTTTGCAGAATTATACCTAACACATATATACATGTCCCAAAATTTTCCTAAAGTAAATTATCATCCATTTATAGTTCAAGATAATCATTCAAAACGGATCCTAAAAACTGTCAGGATTTCATACACTGTGAACATATTAGATTATAAATTTCATATCCTCCAAACCGGGATTGATAAAATTCCAATAAAATTACTGGATACTAATAATTCATATAGGAATGACATATCCCAAATTTAGCTATAAATAAAATCATATCCATGCTACACATGCTTCGCAAGTTTGAGATCATACAAGTTTTTAGATTCATGAATGAATGTCCAATGGTAAAAGAAAATTCGTTAATAGATCATCAATAACTACAAGGATCTGGAAATTTAACCTAGCATATGTGACATTTAGCTAAGTATTTCTAAAATATAAATGTACTCAAGAAGCAATAATTTGCATATCATAATATTTCACCAATTAAATCCGAATTTAGAAATACATACCTTATTTCTTACAAGATCTTGTATAAGCAAAGTGTTTCACCCAATAGATCCTTTGATGCAACTTTGTTGAAACTACTAGTATGATTACTTCTTGTGTAGATATATGTTATGCACCATTGAATTCAAGGTAAATAGCATGAAGAAGTAAAAGCACACTTTGGTGAAGAGTTGGATTTGATTCTTTGAAAGGGCTAATGTAGAGATTTTTGAGGAAACTATTTAGAATGAAGGAACTTATTGGCTCTCTAAATTTTTCATATCCACACACCTCTTATTCATATATGTAACCTTGTATTCTCAGCAAAATAACTAGATACAAGTCTCATCTATTAAAGTATTGAAAAAGGGTCCCTACATCTTCACATGATAGTTGTTAGCCATGTTCCAATTGATAAGATAAAGACCTTACTTTTCTTGCTTTCTTCATTGTGATTTAATCATGGAGAATATACCTTAACTTTTGTGGTTCAAATAGGGAACAACCATGATACTTTACTTGCTTTATACAAATCATAACAACCACACCAACATGATATAGTAAGCTGTCACAGAATTTTCTGGTTTGGCAAGCTTTAGCATTTGGACCATAACTCTCACTTTACATATTCAAATAAGGTAATTCTTCTTCCTATAGACACCTAACACATGTATCTACATTATCATGTTTAAAAATACCAGATAGGAAACTTATTTAATGGGTAAAATACGTTGGCAAAGTGGCAAATGCTGTTGTGCAGTTTTTCAGCTTTTCAGTCTTGGCATGCCTTAGTGTTTGGGCCATATCTCATAATTTACATATTCAAATAAGGTGATTCTTGTTCCTATAGACACCTAAGACATGTACTTAAAATACCATGTTCATAAATTCCAAATAATCACCTTAAGTAAGAAGGGAAAACGTTCACAAAATTGCATCTAAAACACCATATCATCAAGTCCATATACTACATATGAGTTTGAAGTGCATAAAAGTAATTCATTTAATCACTCTTGATTAGCATAATAATTGTCAATATAATATGTAATTTCTCATATATACACACATCACATAATAGTATTATATATATATAACTCATGTTCCATATATACCGTCATAATTCTTTTGACATGAACTTCCGAGCACACCGATCCCACGTTCTTCACCTGTTATAACACTAGATGAATCATTAGTGTTAAATATACCAACATTCATTATGATTAATAAAATTATATAATCATTAAAGAAAAATGTGGGCATTACAATCCTCCCACCTTACAAGAGTTTCGTCCTCGAAACTCAGAATAGATGTGGATATTTTGCTCTTATGTCTTCTTCACGCTCCCAAGTGGCTTATTCAACTTTGTGGTTAGACCATAATACTTTGACTAAAGGAATTTCTTTGTTTCTCAATATCTTAACTCCTCTATCAAGTATTGTTGTGGGTTTTTCTTCATAACTGAAACTCTCATCAATTTGTACCAATTGTGGTGTAAGGACATGTGAAGGATCTGGAACATATTTCTTGAGCATTGATACATGAAAAACATTGTGGATTGTTGTCATCTCTTGAGGTAATTCTAGTTTATAAGCAACTTTTCCCATTCTTTCAACAATCATATATGGACCGACATATCTTGGACTAAGCTTTCCTTTCTTCCCAAACCTCATAATTCCTTTCATTGGTGAAACTTTAATGAAGACGAAGTCCCCAACTGAGAATTCTAACGGTCTACGCCTAATATCAGCGTAACTTTTCTGTCTACTTTGTGCTATTTCAATTCTTTTTCGGATTACCTTTACAAACTTCGTAGTCTCTTGCACAAAATCCGTCTTCTCGATATGTTCGATTCTATCAATTTCTTCTCACCGACTTCATGCCAATGAATTGAGAATGACAACGTCTCCCATACAATGCCTCATAAGGGGCCATACCTATTGTTGCTTGATAATCGTTATTATAAGCAAACTCGGCGAGTGGTAAGTATTTGCACCAACTTCCTTTAAAATCAAGAGCGCATGCCCTAAGCATATCTTCAAGAATCTCGATTTGTTCATTCCGTTTGTCCATCGGTCGCATGGATGGAAGGTCATGCTAAACATTAGTTTGGTACCCATTGATTGTTGTACACTTCGCCAAAAGTGAGACGTAAATCTACTATCTCTATCCGAAATTATAGATTTTGGCACTCCATGTAAGCGAACTATCTCTTTGACGAGAGTTCTGCCAACTTGTCCATCGAAAATGTCATTTTAACTGGAAGAAAATGAGCTGACTTGGTAAGTCGATTGATAATTACCCAAATGGCATCATAGCCATTAGTCGTCTTAGGCATCCCAACGATAAAATCCATAGCAATTTCTTCCCACTTCCATTCTGGTATATGAATTGGTTGCAACTGCCCTGCAGACTTTTGATGTTCCACCTTTACTTGCTGACATGTCAAACATTTGTTAACATAACTCGCAATATCTTTCTTCATGCCATGCCACCAAAAATTTTGTTTGAGGTCCCGATACATCTTTGCAGATCCTGGATGTATGGAGTATGGAGTTTCATGGGCTTCTGACATAATCTGTTTTCTCATTTCCTAATCTTTTGGTACACAAAGTCGTCCTTTGAATTTTAAAATTCCATCATTGGAGATACAAAAATCCAGACATTTTCCAGTTATTACTTATTCCTTGGTTTTGGATAAAAGTTGGTCCTTTTCTTGACCTGCTTGAATATGCTCAAAAATGTTTGGGGTCAAGGTTATTGCTGATAAACGATTCAAAATTATTTCAAGTTGTAGCCCAATAACCTCTTTCTGCAAAGGTTCTGGGATAACATGCAACGCCATGAATTTTGTTGATGATTTCCTACTCAATGCATCCGCTACTCTATTTGCTTTGCTTGGATGATAAGGATTTCACAATCATAATCCTCAACTAATTCAAGCCATCGTCTTTGCCTCATATTTAATTCTTCCTGTGTAAAGAAATGTTTCAAGCTCTGGTGATCTGTATAAATCTTACAGCTGACTCCATACAAATAATGTCTCCATATTTTCAATGCAAATACTACAGCTGCCAATTCAAGATCATGAGTAGGGTAATTCTTTTCATAATCCTTCAACTGTCTCGAGGCATAAGCAATCACTTTATCATTTTGCATTAGAACTGCACCAAGGCCCATTTTTGAAGCATCACTATAAATAGAGAATCCTTCTTCTCCTTCAGGAATCATCAATACTGGTGATGAAGTTAATCTATTCTTAAGCTCTTGAAAACTTCTATCACAAGAATCAGTCCATTCAAACCTTTTCCCTATGCGCGTTAGGTTAGTCAGAGGCAATGCTATTTTTGAAAAATCCTCCACAAACTTTCGATAGTAACCTACTAAACCTGAGAAACTTCTAATTTTACTTGCATTCTTAGGTTGCTTCCAATTTAGAACAACCTCTATTTTCCCGGATCTATTTTAACACCAATTTTTTTGATATCACATGACCTAAAAAGGACACTTCATCTAACCATAACCCACATTTTCAAAACTTTTCATATAATTGATGTTCTCTCAATGTCTCAAGTACAATACTCAAGTGTATATCATGTTCTTTTCGACTCTCTGAGTATAAAAAGGAATCATCAATAAACATTATACCAAACTTATCAAGATAATCCTTGAATACTTGATTCATCAAATCCATAAAAGTTGATAGGACGTTTGTAAGACCAAAAGGCATAACCATAAATTCGTAGTGGCCCTACTTAGTTCTAAAGGTTGTCATCAAAATATCTCCTTCTCAAATCTTCAACTGGTGATAACTAGATCTCAAATCAATTTTTGAAAATACTGATACACCTTTTAATTTTTCAAACAGATTATCAATTCTAGGTAGTGGGTACTTATTCTTTATGGTCACTTTATTCAACTCCCTATAATCAATACATAATCTCAGAGACCACTCTTTCTTCTTGACAAATAATACTGGAGCTCCACATGGTGAATGACTTGGTTGTATGAAACCATTGTCAAGGAGTTCATTTAATTGAGCATGTATTTCTTTTAACTCTAATGGGGCCATTCTATATGGGTCCTTTGAAATTGGATTCGTGCCTGATACAAGTTCAAATTTCAAATTCAATTTCTCTATATGGTGGTATTCCTGGCGAGTCTTCAGAAAATACATCAGTGAACTCTCGAACTACTTGCACTTCATTGATTATCAATTTCACTTCTTGTCATTTTTCGACTATATTGGTAACATCTAATGATAGAAACATCACTGATTTCATTCCTATTTCTCCTAAGAAATCCATTCCTAAGATAGTATCCAAATCATGCATATTCAACACAATTATATCGATGTAGAATTCCTTATATATCAATAACCATTTAAGGAACTGCTGACAAATAATGTGCGGGTATCATCACTTCACCTATTACTGTATGTCTCCATGATGAAGGCCATTAAACTTATCATAGTGTTTTCTTTTGAGATTCATACAAAGAGACTTTTCATTGAACTCCTTAATAAACTCCACTAATGTCATCCAATTGACATTGTTGCCTTCTCAATTCCTTCACTCAGGCTTCCTTTGTCAAGTAACACGACCCACATAAAATTCCTTCACTCAATAAAATCCATCGATTTGAGAGCATTTTCTATTGTCTTTAGCCATGATCTATGATTAAGGGATCACTAGATCCTTGAAACTCAGTAGGTCTAAAATATTTCCATGTACCTAGTAGAGGCTCTTGTGAGATGGATCATATTATTGCGTGAACAATAGGGGTTTCAGCTACATGTTCCTGATATAGAGAAAAAGTTGGTGTAGGTTCCTGATGTTGAGAAGAAGTTGGTATAGGTTCGTAGCGAGTTTCTATTCCATTGCTATTAGCTCGAAACTCAGTAATTTCACCTTATTATCTTTATAATCATCTATGAAGGTCGACAAAAATTTGAATTAGATAAGCATCAACAGAAATGACCTTCATAGGTCCTATTGTCTAACAACCTTGACTTATGTCTTTTCTTCCATCATCGTTCATATGGAATCTTAATAGAGAGAGGTAAAGCTTTATAGAGTTCTTAATACAATAAAGGTTATGTTATGAAGGTGAATTCCAAGCACTATTTCATAAAAAAAATAACTCACTTGTAGAACATGGAGTAGACGTATGGCCATGTGCACTGGAAACGGAACCCGCTCTGATACCATAACTGTAGTGCCCCCTTATGGACGCTACAAGGCTCGTTAACTTTAAACTTCTTTAAAACAGGTTTTAGAAGAATTACACAATATAAAACTGAATTTTTTTTTCTCGCAGTGTATTAAAATCGACCATTATATCATAAAAATACAAATCATCACGAGAAAATTGAAAATGTCACAAACCAAGAGTTTGAATTCGAAAATAGCGAAAGCATACAATTTGAAAAGAGGTTTTCAATCAATCTTAAAATAAAACATAGCGGAAGCATAAAATTGAAAATAAGTTTCATAATTTGACATCATAAAATATAATGTCTTTCTTGGCGTAATTCCGTTTCCAATCCCACATCGTTGCACATACGCTTCTCATATACTTCAACTTAAGTCATCCTCATTACATTCCTATCTGCAACATGATGTAACTTTTATAAGCATTAAGCTTAGTAAGCACATTTGAATTCTCACAAAAATATTTTTCAAAGTATGAGCATTTATCATGAAAACATAAATATGAGCATGATCATTGTAAATAACTTTTGCATCTCTTTCTATGCATAAAAAAAAAAAACATGCATATTCATTTTATCTTTATGGGCCCAAGCGTTACACCATTAACATCATTAGCGCCGTCACGAAAGGAAAGGGGTAGCAAATCCCAAACCAAACGTAACAAGTCCACCTTATGGACAAGTCCACCTAGCGGGACAAACATCATCATTGGGTGTGTAACGCTTCTATTACGTGATACATACATATACATTCATGAAAAGCTCATCAACAATTTGTATAGAATGCCATAAATGCCTTTCATAGAGAATGCTTGAATATAAGATGTTAAAATCAGTATAACTTTATAAAAAGAACATTTCATAAACTTATATATATCATGTTGCAGGTGAGAATGTACTTACTTGACTTGTTTATTTACTAAACCTTTCACTTAAGGGTGATGAACGTCTTGATCACGGTGTGCTCGCCTTCTTGGAATGTTCATGTCAAATATTTTCATGAGAAACACATACAATTAATATAGACATTAAAATTTCATTTATAAATATATATAAGATTTCATAAATGGTCTAAATAATATTCATAAAACTTCATTATTACATGATTAAGCCTAATGCTCTAAATCTGGAAATTCTGACCTATACATACTTAAAATTATTAATCTGATAATATAAATATTAAATTCATGTAAAAATTAGTAATATGATACTTAACATCCTAATAGAGTATCACAAATTTTTCCTTTATAAAATAGATGTGAAAAACATGATTTTCAAATTTTCTAAATGAATACAATTATACAGGCATCTTATATTCTAGTCTGGGCATACTGTAAAGAACGATTTTTAACTCACAACCTAGATACCGTATAAATCTAAAACTTTGCAGAATTATACCTAACACATATATACATGTCCCCAAATTTTCCTAAAGTAAATGATCATCCATTTATAGTTCAAGATAATCATTCAAAACGGATCCTAAAAACTGTCAGGATTTCATACACTGTGAACATATTAGATTATAAATTTCATATCCTCCAAACCGGGATTGATAAAATTCCAATAAAATTACTGGATACTAATAATTCATATAGGAATGACATATCCCAAATTTAGCTATAAATAAAATCATATCCATGCTACACATGCTTCGCAAGTTTGAGATCATACAAGTTTTTAGATTCATGAATGAATGTCCAATGGTAAAAGAAAATTCGTTAATAGATCATCAATAACTACAAGGATCTGGAAATTTAACCTAGCATATGTGACATTTAGCTAAGTATTTCTAAAATATAAATGTACTCAAGAAGCAATAATTTGCATATCATAATATTTCACCAATTAAATCCGAATTTAGAAATACATACCTTATTTCTTACAAGATCTTGTATAAGCAAAGTGTTTCACCCAATAGATCCTTTGATGCAACTTTGTTGAAACTACTAGTATGATTACTTCTTGTGTAGATATATGTTATGCACCATTGAATTCAAGGTAAATAGCATGAAGAAGTAAAAGCACACTTTGGTGAAGAGTTGGATTTGATTCTTTGAAAGGGCTAATGTAGAGATTTTTGAGGAAACTATTTAGAATGAAGGAACTTATTGGCTCTCTAAATTTTTCATATCCACACACCTCTTATTCATATATGTAACCTTGTATTCTCAGCAAAATAACTAGATACAAGTCTCATCTATTAAAGTATTGAAAAAGGGTCCCTACATCTTCACATGATAGTTGTTAGCCATGTTCCAATTGATAAGATAAAGACCTTACTTTTCTTGCTTTCTTCATTGTGATTTAATCATGGAGAATATACCTTAACTTTTGTGGTTCAAATAGGGAACAACCATGATACTTTACTTGCTTTATACAAATCATAACAACCACACCAACATGATATAGTAAGCTGTCACAGAATTTTCTGGTTTGGCAAGCTTTAGCATTTGGACCATAACTCTCACTTTACATATTCAAATAAGGTAATTCTTCTTCCTATAGACACCTAACACATGTATCTACATTATCATGTTTAAAAATACCAGATAGGAAACTTATTTAATGGGTAAAATACGTTGGCAAAGTGGCAAATGCTGTTGTGCAGTTTTTCAGCTTTTCAGTCTTGGCATGCCTTAGTGTTTGGGCCATATCTCATAATTTACATATTCAAATAAGGTGATTCTTGTTCCTATAGACACCTAAGACATGTACTTAAAATACCATGTTCATAAATTCCAAATAATCACCTTAAGTAAGAAGGGAAAACGTTCACAAAATTGCATCTAAAACACCATATCATCAAGTCCATATACTACATATGAGTTTGAAGTGCATAAAAGTAATTCATTTAATCACTCTTGATTAGCATAATAATTGTCAATATAATATGTAATTTCTCATATATACACACATCACATAATAGTATTATATATATATAACTCATGTTCCATATATACCGTCATAATTCTTTTGACATGAACTTCCGAGCACACCGATCCCACGTTCTTCACCTGTTATAACACTAGATGAATCATTAGTGTTAAATATAACAACATTCATTATGATTAATAAAATTATATAATCATTAAAGAAAAATGTGGGCATTACATGTTATGTCATACATTAGTTTATTGTTATATCTATTTCTAGAATTTTTCTACTTGTTTCAGCAGTAATACATTGTTTATGAAACATGCCCTTGTTTAAAAAAAATAATTCTCGATCGTAGAGGACCAAAAATATATCTCCATTCTCCTAACGAAACAAAATCAAGTGGAATGGTGGAAATACTTGGTGAAGGGTGAGCGGTGATCGACACCCAGGTTGAAAATTAGAAAATAGTAAATAGTGCGATCTAAATCCTGAAACGCGTTAAATTGTGGAGAAATGATAGTGAGCTTTCAATAATGTCTGTGTATTCTTTAACTATATAGAGAATCAAAATCTAATTAACTCACAAGAAGCACGTGCATATCATGTGATTTTGGTCACTCACTAAAAAACCTATCTTTTACCTTAACTCGTATGAAGCACGTGCATATCACGTGGTTCATACAAGTTTTCTAAAGTATTATACAACTTATTAATATTTTTATTGAGTAATATTTAAATATACGAATGTTGTTTTATAGAACTTAGAAGATCAAAAAAGACGACATCGATATGATTTCAAGTAGTGATATTTATAAAGAAACTATCAATAGTCTTAGAAACAAGTGTACGGAGAGATTACTGAAATCAGATAGCAAGAAGATTTCTCCTACTATTAAAATCGGACAAGAATAGGTGTATTGCAATTTCATCCAACATAAGGAACTTATTTATGTTGTTCTTTTATTATTATTGTTATTAGATTTCTATTTTGTTCATTGTATATCTTATTCCAATATTCACTTCGTTTAATAATAGTAAATCAATTAATTTTTTTCTTTTTTTTAGGTGCCTTGAAAAAGTATTCATATCTTATACATGAATGTAACTATTTTTATTTATAAAATACTTTCCACATTTTTATTTTACTCCATTGAATTATTACAATTAAATAAGTAATTTAAGTAATTATATCAACACGTGCAATGCACGTGTATCTCACTAGTTACATGAAATTCCTATATTATATAAATATATAATTAGAACGAATATCGATCGGGTTACAAGTCCTCGATCCCCATTAATTCCATTGGGAATCATATTATCACGGATGAGGGAAAAAGCTACAAACATTTACAAATGCACGAAGAAAGAACGAGTTAAAATGTTCATACTTTTCGGATTTCCATATGATAAAAACAATAAATAGATCTCCCCCATCTCTACACAAACAAAACTCCAAAATGAGCAGATACCCTGAAGTGAAGTGGCTAAAGGGAGGACAAGACATATCTACTATTTTGTTGCCAGATGCAAAAGATCATAAGGTCAATGTTGACCTTGAAGGAACATTTACATTTTCTGCCACTGATGGGACAGACAACAATATCTATGAAGTCAATTAGATCTACTTGGTAAAGTTAATGTGGATGAGTGCAAAACTACATTGTTTAATAGACATGTTTTTGAATTTTATGAAACATGTTATGTCATACATTAGTTTATTGTTATATCTATTTCTAGAATTTTTCTACTTGTTTCAGCAGTAATACATTGTTTATGAAACATG
Organism: Rehmannia glutinosa; assembly: GCA_016081115.2. Classification (NCBI taxonomy): domain Eukaryota; kingdom Viridiplantae; phylum Streptophyta; class Magnoliopsida; order Lamiales; family Orobanchaceae; genus Rehmannia; species Rehmannia glutinosa. The sequence continues at coordinate 2,107,021 of JABTTQ020002628.1, forward strand.
CCCTTGTTTAAAAAAAATAATTCTCGATCGTAGAGGACCAAAAATATATCTCCATTCTCCTAACGAAACAAAATCAAGTGGAATGGTGGAAATACTTGGTGAAGGGTGAGCGGTGATCGACACCCAGGTTGAAAATTAGAAAATAGTAAATAGTGCGATCTAAATCCTGAAACGCGTTAAATTGTGGAGAAATGATAGTGAGCTTTCAATAATGTCTGTGTATTCTTTAACTATATAGAGAATCAAAATCTAATTAACTCACAAGAAGCACGTGCATATCATGTGATTTTGGTCACTCACTAAAAAACCTATCTTTTACCTTAACTCGTATGAAGCACGTGCATATCACGTGGTTCATACAAGTTTTCTAAAGTATTATACAACTTATTAATATTTTTATTGAGTAATATTTAAATATACGAATGTTGTTTTATAGAACTTAGAAGATCAAAAAGACGACATCGATATGATTTCAAGTGGTGATATTTATAAAGAAACTATCAATAGTCTTAGAAACAAGTGTACGGAGAGATTATCAAATCGGATAGCAAGAAGATTTCTCCTACTATTAAAATCGGACAAGAATAGGTGTATTGCAATTTCATCCAACATAAGGAACTTATTTATGTTGTTCTTTTATTATTATTGTTATTAGATTTCTATTTTGTTCATTGTATATCTTATTCCAATATTCACTTCGTTTAATAATAGTAAATCAATTAATTTTTTTCTTTTTTTAGGTGCCTTGAAAAAGTATTCATATCTTATACATGAATGTAACTATTTTTATTTATAAAATACTTTCCACATTTTTATTTTACTCCATTGAATTATTACAATTAAATAAGTAATTTAAGTAATTATATCAACACGTGCAATGCACGTGTATCTCACTAGTTACATGAAATTCCTATATTATATAAATATATAATTAGAACGAATATCGATCGGGTTACAAGTCCTCGATCCCCATTAATTCCATTGGGAATCATATTATCACGGATGAGGGAAAAAGCTACAAACATTTACAAATGCACGAAGAAAGAACGAGTTAAAATGTTCATACTTTTCGGATTTCCATATGATAAAAACAATAAATAGATCTCCCCCATCTCTACACAAACAAAACTCCAAAATGAGCAGATACCCTGAAGTGAAGTGGCTAAAGGAGGACAAGACATATCTACTATTTTGTTGCGTGATGCAAAAGATCATAAGGTCAATGTTGACCTTGAAGGAACATTTACATTTTTCGCCATCCGGGACGGAGACAACAATATCTATGAAGTCAATTAGATCTACTTGGTAAAGTTAATGTGGATGAGTGCAAAACTACATTGTTTAATAGACATGTTTTTGAATTTTATGAAACATGTTATGTCATACATTAGTTTATTGTTATATCTATTTCTAGAATTTTTCTACTTGTTTCAGCAGTAATACATTGTTTATGAAACATGCCCTTGTTTAAAAAAAATAATTCTCGATCGTAGAGGACCAAAAATATATCTCCATTCTCCTAACGAAACAAAACCAAGTGGAATGGTGGAAATACTTGGTGAAGGGTGAGCGGTGATCGACACCAAAGGTTGAAAATCGAAAATAGTAAATAGTGCGATCTAAATCGAAACGCATTAAATTGTGGAGAAATGATAGTGAGCTTTCAATAATGTCTGTGTATTCTTTAACTATATAGAGAATCAAAATCTAATTAACTCACAAGAAGCACGTGCATATCATGTGATTTTGGTCACTCACTAAAAAACCTATCTTTTACCTTAACTCGTATGAAGCACGTGCATATCACGTGGTTCATACAAGTTTTCTAAAGTATTATACAACTTATTAATATTTTTATTGAGTAATATTTAAATATACGAATGTTGTTTTATAGAACTTAGAAGATCAAAAAAGACGACATCGATATGATTTCAAGTGGTGATATTTATAAAGAAACTATCAATAGTCTTAGAAACAAGTGTACGGAGAGATTACTGAAATCAGATAGCAAGAAGATTTCTCCTACTATTAAAATCGGACAAGAATAGGTGTATTGCAATTTCATCCAACATAAGGAACTTATTTATGTTGTTCTTTTATTATTATTGTTATTAGATTTCTATTTTGTTCATTGTATATCTTATTCCAATATTCACTTCGTTTAATAATAGTAAATCAATTAATTTTTTTCTTTTTTTTAGGTGCCTTGAAAAAGTATTCATATCTTATACATGAATGTAACTATTTTTATTTATAAAATACTTTCCACATTTTTATTTTACTCCATTGAATTATTACAATTAAATAAGTAATTTAAGTAATTATATCAACACGTGCAATGCACGTGTATCTCACTAGTTACATGAAATTCCTATATTATATAAATATATAATTAGAACGAATATCAGTCGGGGTTACAAGTCCCTCGATCCCCATTAATTCCATTGGGAATCATATTATCACGGATGAGGGAAAAAGCTACAAACATTTACAAATGCACGAAGAAAGAACGAGTTAAAATGTTCATACATTTCGGATTTCCATATGATAAAAACAATAAATAGATCTCCCCATCTCTACACAAACAAAACTCCAAAATGAGCAGATACCCAAGTGAAGTGGCTAAAGGGAGGACAAGACATATCTACTATTTTGTTGCGGATGCAAAAGATCATAAGGTCAATGTTGACCTTGAAGGAACATTTACATTTTCTGCCACTGCTGGGACAGACAACAATATCTATGAAGTCAATTAGATCTACTTGGTAAAGTTAATGTGGATGAGTGCAAAACTACATTGTTTAATAGACATGTTTTTGAATTTTATGAAACATGTTATGTCATACATTAGTTTATTGTTATATCTATTTCTAGAATTTTTCTACTTGTTTCAGAAGTAATACATTGTTTATGAAACATGCCCTTGTTTAAAAAAAATAATTCTCGATCGTAGAGGACCAAAAATATATCTCCATTCTCCTAACGAAACAAAACCAAGTGGAATGGTGGAAATACTTGGTGAAGGGTGAGCGGTGATCGACACCCAGGTTGAAAATCAGAAAATAGTAAATAGTGCGATCTAAATCTCGAAACGCATTAAATTGTGGAGAAATGATAGTGAGCTTTCAATAAATGTCTGTGTATTCTTTAACTATATAGAGAATCAAAATCTAATTAACTCACAAGAAGCACGTGCATATCATGTGATTTTGGTCACTCACTAAAAAACCTATCTTTTACCTTAACTCGTATGAAGCACGTGCATATCACGTGGTTCATACAAGTTTTCTAAAGTATTATACAACTTATTAATATTTTTATTGAGTAATATTTAAATATACGAATGTTGTTTTATAGAACTTAGAAGATCAAAAAAGACGACATCGATATGATTTCAAGTGGTGATATTTATAAAGAAACTATCAATAGTCTTAGAAACAAGTGTACGCGGAGAGATTATGAAATCGAGATAGCAAGAAGATTTCTACTACCATTAAAATCGGACAAGAATAGGTGTATTGCAATTTCATCCAACATAAGGAACTTATTTATGTTGTTCTTTTATTATTATTGTTATTAGATTTCTATTTTGTTCATTGTATATCTTATTCCAATATTCACTTCGTTTAATAATAGTAAATCAATTAATTTTTTTTATTTTTTTTAGGTGCCTTGAAAAAGTATTCATATCTTATACATGAATGTAACTATTTTTATTTATAAAATACTTTCCACATTTTTATTTTACTCCATTGAATTATTACAATTAAATAAGTAATTTAAGTAATTATATCAACACGTGCAATGCACGTGTATCTCACTAGTTACATGAAATTCCTATATTATATAAATATATAATTAGAACGAATATCAGTCGGGGTTACAAGTCCCTCGATCCCCATTAATTCCATTGGGAATCATATTATCACGGATGAGGGAAAAGGCTACAAACATTTACAAATGCACGAAGAAAGAACGAGTAAAAATGTTCATACTTTTCGGATTTCCATATGATAAAAACAATAAATAGATCTCCCCCATCTCTACACAAACAAAACTCCAAAATGAGCAGATACCCTGAAGTGAAGTGGCTAAAGGGAGGACAAGACATATCTACTATTTTGTTGCCAGATGCAAAAGATCATAAGGTCAATGTTGACCTTGAAGGAACATTTACATTTTCTGCCACTGCTGGGACAGACAACAATATCTATGAAGTCAATTAGATCTACTTGGTAAAGTTAATGTGGATGAGTGCAAAACTACATTGTTTAATAGACATGTTTTTGAATTTTATGAAACATGTTATGTCATACATTAGTTTATTGTTATATCTATTTCTAGAATTTTTCTACTTGTTTCAAAGTGAGAATACATTGTTTATGAAACATGCCCTTGTTTAAAAAAATAATTCTCGATCGTAGAGGACCAAAAATATATCTCCATTCTCCTAACGAAACAAAACCAAGTGGAATGGTGGAAATACTTGGTGAAGGGTGAGCGGTGATCGACACCAGGTTGAAAATCGGAAAATAGTAAATAGTGCGATCTAAATCCTGAAACGCATTAAATTGTGGAGAAATGATAGTGAGCTTTCAATAATGTCTGTGTATTCTTTAACTATATAGAGAATCAAAATCTAATTAACTCACAAGAAGCACGTGCATATCATGTGATTTTGGTCACTCACTAAAAACCTATCTTTTACCTTAACTCGTATGAAGCACGTGCATATCACGTGGTTCATACAAGTTTTCTAAAGTATTATACAACTTATTAATATTTTTATTGAGTAATATTTAAATATACGAATGTTGTTTTATAGAACTTAGAAGATCAAAAAAGACGACATCGATATGATTTCAAGTGGTGATATTTATAAAGAAACTATCAATAGTCTTAGAAACAAGTGTACGGAGAGATTATCAAATCGATAGCAAGAAGATTTCTCCTACTATTAAAATCGGACAAGAATAGGTGTATTGCAATTTCATCCAACATAAGGAACTTATTTATGTAGTTCTTTTATTATTATTGTTATTAGATTTCTATTTTGTTCATTGTATATCTTATTCCAATATTCACTTCGTTTAATAATAGTAAATCAATTAATTTTTTTCTTTTTTTTAGGTGCCTTGAAAAAGTATTCATATCTTATACATGAATGTAACTATTTTTATTTATAAAATACTTTCCACATTTTTATTTTACTCCATTGAGTTATTACAATTAAATAAGTAATTTAAGTAATTATATCAACACGTGCAATGCACGTGTATCTCACTAGTTACATGAAATTCCTATATTATATAAATATATAATTAGAACGAATATCAGTCGGGGTTACAAGTCCCTCGATCCCCATTAATTCCATTGGGAATCATATTATCACGGATGAGGGAAAAAGCTACAAACATTTACAAATGCACGAAGAAAGAACGAGTTAAAATGTTCATACTTTTCGGATTTCCATATGATAAAAACAATAAATAGATCTCCCCCATCTCTACACAAACAAAACTCCAAAATGAGCAGATACCCTGAAGTGAAGTGGCTAAAGGGAGGACAAGACATATCTACTATTTTGTTGCGGATGCAAAAGATCATAAGGTCAATGTTGACCTTGAAGGAACATTTACATTTTCCGCCTTTCTTTGGGGGATGAGACAACAATATCTATGAAGTCAATTAGATCTACTTGGTAAAGTTAATGTGGATGAGTGCAAAACTACATTGTTTAATAGACATGTTTTTGAATTTTATGAAACATGTTATGTCATACATTAGTTTATTGTTATATCTATTTCTAGAATTTTTCTACTTGTTTCAAAGCAGTAATACATTGTTTATGAAACATGCCCTTGTTTAAAAAAAATAATTCTCGATCGTAGAGGACCAAAAATATATCTCCATTCTCCTAACGAAACAAAACCAAGTGGAATGGTGGAAATACTTGGTGAAGGGTGAGCGGTGATCGACACCCAGGTTGAAAATCAGAAAATAGTAAATAGTGCGATCTAAATCCTGAAACGCGTTAAATTGTGGAGAAATGATAGTGAGCTTTCAATAATGTATGTGTATTCTTTAACTATATAGAGAATCAAAATCTAATTAACTCACAAGAAGCACGTGCATATCATGTGATTTTGGTCACTCACTAAAAAACCTATCTTTTACCTTAACTCGTATGAAGCACGTGCATATCACGTGGTTCATACAAGTTTTCTAAAGTATTATACAACTTATTAATATTTTTATTGAGTAATATTTAAATATACGAATGTTGTTTTATAGAACTTAGAAGATCAAAAAGACGACATCGATATGATTTCAAGTGGTGATATTTATAAAGAAACTATCAATAGTCTTAGAAACAAGTGTACGGAGAGATTAATCAAATCGATAGCAAGAAGATTTCTCCTACTATTAAAATCGGACAAGAATAGGTGTATTGCAATTTCATCCAACATAAGGAACTTATTTATGTTGTTCTTTTATTATTATTGTTATTAGATTTCTATTTTGTTCATTGTATATCTTATTCCAATATTCACTTCGTTTAATAATAGTAAATCAATTAATTTTTTTCTTTTTTAGGTGCCTTGAAAGTATTCATATCTTATACATGAATTGTAACTATTTTTGTTTATAAAATACTTTCCACATTTTTATTTTACTCCATTGAATTATTACAATTAAATAACTGATTTAAGTAATTATATCAACACGCAATGCACGTGTATCTCACTAGTTACATGGAATTCCTATATTATATAAATATATAATTAGAACGAATATCGATCGGGGTTACAAGTCCTCGATCCCCATTAATTCCATTGGGAATCATATTATCACGGATGAGGAAAAAGCTACAAACATTTACAAATGCACGAAGAAAGAACGAGTTAAAATGTTCATACTTTTCGGATTTCCATATGATAAAAACAATAAATAGATCCCCCATCTCTACACAAACAAAACTCCAAAATGAGCAGATACACTCAAGTGAAGTGGCTAAAGGGAGGACAAGACATATCTACTATTTTGTTGCCGGATGCAAAAGATCATAAGGTCAATGTTGACCTTGAAGGAACATTTACATTTTTCTCGCCTTTCTTTGGGACCGAGACAACAAGATCTATGAAGTCAATTAGATCTACTTGGTAAAGTTAATGTGGATGAGTGCAAAACTACATTGTTTAATAAACATGTTTTTGAATTTTATGAAACATGTTATGTCATACATTAGTTTATTGTTATATCTATTTCTAGAATTTTTCTACTTGTTTCAGCAGTAATACATTGTTTATGAAACATGCCCTTGTTTAAAAAAAATAATTCTCGATCGTAGAGGACCAAAAATATATCTCCATTCTCCTAACGAAACAAAATCAAGTGGAATGGTGGAAATACTTGGTGAAGGGTGAGCGGTGATCGACACCCAGGTTGAAAATTAGAAAATAGTAAATAGTGCGATCTAAATCCTGAAACGCGTTAAATTGTGGAGAAATGATAGTGAGCTTCCAATAATGTCTGTGTATTCTTTAACTATATAGAGAATCAAAATCTAATTAACTCACAAGAAGCACGTGCATATCATGTGATTTTGGTCACTCACTAAAAAACCTATCTTTTATCTTAACTCGTATGAAGCACGTACATATCACGTGGTTCATACAAGTTTTCTAAAGTATTATACAACTTATTAATATTTTTATTGAGTAATATTTAAATATACGAATGTTGTTTTACAGAACTTAGAAGATCAAGAAAGACGACATCGATATGATTTCAAGTGGTGATATTTATAAAGAAACTATCAATAGTCTTAGAAACAAGTGTACTGGAGAGATTATGAAATCGAGATAGCAAGAAGATTTCTCCTACTATTAAAATCGGACAAGAATAGGTGTATTGCAATTTCATCCAACATAAGGAACTTATTTATGTTGTTCTTTTATTATTATTGTTATTAGATTTCTATTTTGTTCATTGTATATCTTATTCCAATATTCACTTCGTTTAATAATAGTAAATCAATTAATTTTTTTCTTTTTTTTAGGTGCCTTGAAAAAGTATTCATATCTTATACATGAATGTAACTATTTTTATTTATAAAATACTTTCCACATTTTTATTTTACTCCATTGAATTATTACAATTAAATAAGTAATTTAAGTAATTATATCAACACGTGCAATGCACGTGTATCTCACTAGTTACATGAAATTCCTATATTATATAAATATATAATTAGAACGAATATCAGTCGGGGTTACAAGTCCCTCGATCCCCATTAATTCCATTGGGAATCATATTATCACGGATGAGGGAAAAAGCTACAAACATTTACAAATGCACGAAGAAAGAACGAGTTAAAATGTTCATACTTTTCGGATTTCCATATGATAAAAACAATAAATAGATCTCCCCCATCTCTACACAAACAAAACTCCAAAATGAGCAGATACTCCAAGTGAAGTGGCTAAAGGGAGGACAAGACATATCTACTATTTTGTTGCCGATGCAAAAGATCATAAGGTCAATGTTGACCTTGAAGGAACATTTACATTTTTCGCCATCGGGATGACAACAAGATCTATGAAGTCAATTAGATCTACTTGGTAAAGTTAATGTGGATGAGTGCAAAACTACATTGTTTAATAAACATGTTTTTGAATTTTATGAAACATGTTATGTCATACATTAGTTTATTGTTATATCTATTTCTAGAATTTTTCTACTTGTTTATTGAGAATACATTGTTTATGAAACATGCCCTTGTTTAAAAAAATAATTCTCGATCGTAGAGGACCAAAAATATATCTCCATTCTCCTAACGAAACAAAATCAAGTGGAATGGTGGAAATACTTGGTGAAGGGTGAGCGGTGATCGACACCAGGTTGAAAATTAGAAAATAGTAAATAGTGCGATCTAAATCTGAAACGCGTTAAATTGTGGAGAAATGATAGTGAGCTTTCAATAATGTCAGTGTATTCTTTAACTATATAGAGAATCAAAATCTAATTAACTCACAAGAAGACGTGCATATCATGTGATTTTGGTCACTCACTAAAAACCTATCTTTTACCTTAACTCAGTATGAAGCACGTGCATATCACGTGGTTCATACAAGTTTTCTAAAGTATTATACAACTTATTAATATTTTTATTGAGTAATATTTAAATATACGAATGTTGTTTCTGTAACTTAGAAGATCAAGAAAGACGACATCGATATGATTTCAAGTGGTGATATTTATAAAGAAACTATCAATAGACTTAGAAACAAGTGTACGGAGAGATTACTGAAATCAGATAGCAAGAAGATTTCTCCAACTATTAAAATCGGACAAGAATAGGTGTATTGCAATTTCATCCAACATAAGGAACTTATTTATGTTGTTCTTTTATTATTATTGTTATTAGATTTCTATTTTGTTCATTGTATATCTTATTCCAATATTCACTTCGTTTAATAATAGTAAATCAATTAATTTTTTTCTTTTTTTTAGGTGCCTTGAAAGTATTCATATCTTATACATGAATTGTAACTATTTTTGTTTATAAAATACTTTCCACATTTTTATTTTACTCCATTGAATTATTACAATTAAATAATCGATTTAAGTAATTATATCAACACGTGCAATGCACGTGTATCTCACTAGTTACATGGAATTCCTATATTATATAAATATATAATTAGAACGAATATCAGTCGGGGTTACAAGTCCCTCGATCCCCATTAATTCCATTGGGAATCATATTATCACGGATGAGGGAAAAAGCTACAAACATTTACAAATGCACGAAGAAAGAACGAGTTAAAATGTTCATACTTTTCGGATTTCCATATGATAAAAACAATAAATAGATCTCCCCCATCTCTACACAAACAAAACTCCAAAATGAGCAGATACCCTGAAGTGAAGTGGCTAAAGGGAGGACAAGACATATCTACTATTTTGTTGCCAGATGCAAAAGATCATAAGGTCAATGTTGACCTTGAAGGAACATTTACATTTTTCGCCATCGCTTCTTTGGGGACGACAGACAACAATATCTATGAAGTCAATTAGATCTACTTGGTAAAGTTAATGTGGATGAGTGCAAAACTACATTGTTTAATAGACATGTTTTTGAATTTTATGAAACATGTTATGTCATACATTAGTTTATTGTTATATCTATTTCTAGAATTTTTCTACTTGTTTCAGCAGTAATACATTGTTTATGAAACATGCCCTTGTTTAAAAAAAATAATTCTCGATCGTAGAGGACCAAAAATATATCTCCATTCTCCTAACGAAACAAAACCAAGTGGAATGGTGGAAATACTTGGTGAAGGGTGAGCGGTGATCGACACCCAGGTTGAAAATCAGAAAATAGTAAATAGTGCGATCTAAATCCTGAAACGCGTTAAATTGTGGAGAAATGATAGTGAGCTTTCAATAATGTCTGTGTATTCTTTAACTATATAGAGAATCAAAATCTAATTAACTCACAAGAAGCACGTGCATATCATGTGATTTTGGTCACTCACTAAAAACCTATCTTTTACCTTAACTCGTATGAAGCACGTGCATATCACGTGGTTCATACAAGTTTTCTAAAGTATTATACAACTTATTAATATTTTTATTGAGTAATATTTAAATATACGAATGTTGTTTTATAGAACTTAGAAGATCAAAAAAGACGACATCGATATGATTTCAAGTGGTGATATTTATAAAGAAACTATCAATAGTCTTAGAAACAAGTGTACGGAGAGATTATCAAATCGATAGCATGAAGATTTCTCCTACTATTAAAATCGGACAAGAATAGGTGTATTGCAATTTCATCCAACATAAGGAACTTATTTATGTTGTTCTTTTATTATTATTGTTATTAGATTTCTATTTTGTTCATTGTATATCTTATTCCAATATTCACTTCGTTTTAATAATAGTAAATCAATTAATTTTTTTCTTTTTTTTAGGTGCCTTGAAAGTATTCATATCTTATACATGAATTGTAACTATTTTTGTTTATAAAATACTTTCCACATTTTTATTTTACTCCATTGAATTATTACAATTAAATAACTGATTTAAGTAATTATATCAACACGTGCAATGCACGTGTATCTCACTAGTTACATGGAATTCCTATATTATATAAATATATAATTAGAACGAATATCAGTCGGGGTTACAAGTCCCTCGATCCCCATTAATTCCATTGGGAATCATATTATCACGGATGAGGGAAAAAGCTACAAACATTTACAAATGCACGAAGAAAGAACGAGTTAAAATGTTCATACTTTTCGGATTTCCATATGATAAAAACAATAAATAGATCTCCCCCATCTCTACACAAACAAAACTCCAAAATGAGCAGATACCCTGAAGTGAAGTGGCTAAAGGGAGGACAAGACATATCTACTATTTTGTTGCCAGATGCAAAAGATCATAAGGTCAATGTTGACCTTGAAGGAACATTTACATTTTCGCCATCACGGGACGAGACAACAATATCTATGAAGTCAATTAGATCTACTTGGTAAAGTTAATGTGGATGAGTGCAAAACTACATTGTTTAATAAACATGTTTTTGAATTTTATGAAACATGTTATGTCATACATTAGTTTATTGTTATATCTATTTCTAGAATTTTTCTACTTGTTTCAGCAGTAATACATTGTTTATGAAACATGCCCTTGTTTAAAAAAAATAATTCTCGATCGTAGAGGACCAAAAATATATCTCCATTCTCCTAACGAAACAAAATCAAGTGGAATGGTGGAAATACTTGGTGAAGGGTGAGCGGTGATCGACACCAGGTTGAAAATTAGAAAATAGTAAATAGTGCGATCTAAACTCAAACGCGTTAAATTGTGGACAAATGATAGTGAGCTTTCAATAATGTTTGTGTATTCTTTAACTATATAGAGAATCAAAATCTAATTAACTCACAAGAAGCACGTGCATATCATGTGATTTTGGTCACTCACTAAAAAACCTATCTTTTATCTTAACTCGTATGAAGCACGTACATATCACGTGGTTCATACAAGTTTTCTAAAGTATTATACAACTTATTAATATTTTTATTGAGTAATATTTAAATATACGAATGTTGTTTTGTAACTTAGAAGATCAAGAAAGACGACATCGATATGATTTCAAGTGGTGATATTTATAAAGAAACTATCAATAGTCTTAGAAACAAGTGTACGGAGAGATTATCAAATCGATAGCAAGAAGATTTCTCCTACTATTAAAATCGGACAAGAATAGGTGTATTGCAATTTCATCCAACATAAGGAACTTATTTATGTTGTTCTTTTATTATTATTGTTATTAGATTTCTATTTTGTTCATTGTATATCTTATTCCAATATTCACTTCGTTTAATAATAGTAAATCAATTAAATTTTTCTTTTTTTAGGTGCCTTGAAAAAGTATTCATATCTTATACATGAATGTAACTATTTTTATTTATAAAATACTTTCCACATTTTTATTTTACTCCATTGAATTATTACAATTAAATAAGTAATTTAAGTAATTATATCAACACGTGCAATGCACGTGTATCTCACTAGTTACATGAAATTCCTATATTATATAAATATATAATTAGAACGAATATCGATCAAGTTACAAGTCCTCGATCCCCATTAATTCCATTGGGAATCATATTATCACGGATGAGGGAAAAAGCTACAAACATTTACAAATGCACGAAGAAAGAACGAGTAAAAATGTTCATACTTTTCGGATTTCCATATGATAAAAACAATAAATAGATCTCCCCCATCTCTACACAAACAAAACTCCAAAATGAGCAGATACCCTGAAGTGAAGTGGCTAAAGGGAGGACAAGACATATCTACTATTTTGTTGCCAGATGCAAAAGATCATAAGGTCAATGTTGACCTTGAAGGAACATTTACATTTTCTGCCACTGCTGGGACAGACAACAATATCTATGAAGTCAATTAGATCTACTTGGTAAAGTTAATGTGGATGAGTGCAAAACTACATTGTTTAATAAACATGTTTTTGAATTTTATGAAACATGTTATGTCATACATTAGTTTATTGTTATATCTATTTCTAGAAGTTTTCTACTTGTTTCGGCAGTAATACATTGTTTATGAAACATGCCCTTGTTTAAAAAAAATAATTCTCGATCGTAGAGGACCAAAAATATATCTCCATTCTCCTAACGAAACAAAATCAAGTGGAATGGTGGAAATACTTGGTGAAGGGTGAGCGGTGATCGACACCCAGGTTGAAAATTAGAAAATAGTAAATAGTGCGATCTAAATCCTGAAACGCGTTAAATTGTGGAGAAATGATAGTGAGCTTTCAATAATGTCTGTGTATTCTTTAACTATATAGAGAATCAAAATCTAATTAACTCACAAGAAGCACGTGCATATCATGTGATTTTGGTCACTCACTAAAAACCTATCTTTTACCTTAACTCGTATGAAGCACGTGCATATCACGTGGTTCATACAAGTTTTCTAAAAGTATTATACAACTTATTAATATTTTTATTGAGTAATATTTAAATATACGAATGTTGTTTTACGTAACTTAGAAGATCAAGAAAGACGACATCGATATGATTTCAAGTGGTGATATTTATAAAGAAACTATCAATAGTCTTAGAAACAAGTGTACGGAGAGATTAACAAATCGATAGCAAGAAGATTTCTCCTACTATTAAAATCGGACAAGAATAGGTGTATTGCAATTTCATCCAACATAAGGAACTTATTTATGTTGTTCTTTTATTATTATTGTTATTAGATTTCTATTTTGTTCATTGTATATCTTATTCCAATATTCACTTCGTTTAATAATAGTAAATCAATTAATTTTTTCTTTTTTTTAGGTGCCTTGAAAAAGTATTCATATCTTATACATGAATTGTAACTATTTTTATTTATAAAATACTTTCCACATTTTTATTTTACTCCATTGAATTATTACAATTAAATAAGTAATTTAAGTAATTATATCAACACGTGCAATGCACGTGTATCTCACTAGTTACATGAAATTCCTATATTATATAAATATATAATTAGAACGAATATCAGTCGGGGTTACAAGTCCCTCGATCCCCATTAATTCCATTGGGAATCATATTATCACGGATGAGGGAAAAAGCTACAAACATTTACAAATGCACGAAGAAAGAACGAGTAAAAATGTTCATACTTTTCGGATTTCCATATGATAAAAACAACAAATAGATGTCCCCATCTCTACACAAACAAAACTCCAAAATGAGCAGATACCACCAAGTGAAGTGGCTAAAGGGAGGACAAGATATATCTACTATTTTGTTGCGGATGCAAAAGATCATAAGGTCAATGTTGACCTTGAAGGAACATTTACATTTTCTCGCCATCATTGGGACGATGAGACAACAAGATCTATGAAGTCAATTAGATCTACTTGTAAAGTTAATGTGGATGAGTGCAAAACTACATTGTTTAATAAACATGTTTTTGAATTTTATGAAACATGTTTCAGCAGTAATACATTGTTTATGAAACATGCCCTTGTTTAAAAAAAATAATTCTCGATCGTAGAGGACCAAAAATATATCTCCATTCTCCTAACGAAACAAAACCAAGTGGAATGGTGGAAATACTTGGTGAAGGGTGAGCGGTGATTGACACCTAGGTTGAAAATCAGAAAAAAGTAAATAGTCGCGATCTAAATCAAACGCGTTAAACGGGGGAGAAATGATAGTGAGCTTTCAATAATGTCTGTGTATTCTTTAACTATATAGAGAATCAAAATCTAATTAACTCACAAGAAGCACGTGCATATCATGTGATTTTGGTCACTCACTAAAAAACCTATCTTTTACCTTAACTCGTATGAAGCACGTGCATATCACGTGGTTCATACAAGTTTTCTAAAGTATTATACAACTTATTAATATTTTTATTGAGTAATATTTAAATATACGAATGTTGTTTTTTAACTTAGAAGATCAAGAAAGACGACATCGATATGATTTCAAGTGGTGATATTTATAAAGAAACTATCAATAGTCTTAGAAACAAGTGTACGGAGAGATTATCAAATCGATAGCTAGAAGATTTCTCCTACTATTAAAATCGGACAAGAATAGGTGTATTGCAATTTCATCCAACATAAGGAACTTATTTATGTTGTTCTTTTATTATTATTGTTATTAGATTTCTATTTTGTTCATTGTATATCTTATTCCAATATTCACTTCGTTTAATAATAGTAAATCAATTAATTTTTTCTTTTTTTAGGTGCCTTGAAAAAGTATTCATATCTTATACATGAATTGTAACTATTTTTGTTTATAAAATACTTTCCACATTTTTATTTTACTCCATTGAATTATTACAATTAAATAACTGATTTAAGTAATTATATCAACACGCAATGCACGTGTATCTCACTAGTTACATGGAATTCCTATATTATATAAATATATAATTAGAACGAATATCATCGGGTTACAAGTCCTCGATCCCCATTAATTCCATTGGGAATCATATTATCACGGATGAGGAAAAAGCTACAAACATTTACAAATGCACGAAGAAAGAACGAGTTAAAATGTTCATACTTTTTGATTTCCATATGATAAAAACAATAAATAGATGTCCCCATCTCTACACAAACAAAACTCCAAAATGAGCAGATACCCAAGTGAAGTGGCTAAAGGGAGGACAAGACATATCTACTATTTTGTTGCCGATGCAAAAGATCATAAGGTCAATGTTGACCTTGAAGGAACATTTACATTTTCCGCCATTGACGGGATGCATAACAAGATCTATGAAGTCAATTAGATCTACTTGGTAAAGTTAATGTGGATGAGTGCAAAACTACATTGTTTAATAAACATGTTTTTGAATTTTATGAAAAAATGTTATGTCATACATTAGTTTATTGTTATATCTATTTCTAGAAATTTTCTACTTGTTTCAAATAGAATACATTGTTTATGAAACATGCCCTTGTTTAAAAAAATAATTCTCGATCGTAGAGGACCAAAAAAATATATTCCATTCTCCTAATCTAAACAAA